>JAPPVO010000002.1:191238714-191745541 GCA_030407325.1 Camellia japonica
CATTTTGGTCATCATGTGTCTTAATTGTCCGTTTAACAGATCCACTCTTGCGACTTTTGAGGTTGGTCGGCAGTGAGAAGAGGCCTGCAATGGGGTATGTTTATGCTGGAATTTATCGAGCAAAAGAATCAATTAAGAAACAACTTGTTGATAAGAAAGATTATTTGGTTTATTGGAATATTATAGATCACAGGTGGGGGATACTACAGCGTCACCCTCTTCACGCTGCCGGTTTTTACCTCAACCCCAAGTTTTTCTACAGTATTGAAGGAGATGTACATCATCACATTCGATCGTCAGTGTATGATTGCATAGAGAAGCTGGTTCCTGACGCAAAAATCCAGGATAAAATAGTGAAAGAGACGACGTCATACCACAATGCTGTTGGGGATTTTGGGCGGAAGATGGCAATTAGAGCAAGAGACACTTTACTTCCTGGTGAGGGTCCTCTGTTAAAATACAATTGTTTCATTTTGTTAAAATAGTTCAGTCAGTTTGCTTATTCATTATAACTAGCGATTTTGAAGAATGTTGACATCTTTGGGGCAAGTCTTAAGACACCACCCATGCTTTTCGGTGATTCATGTGACCGACCAGTAGAATCAGTGTGAACCTTTTTTTTTCTTCTTCTTTACCGCCCCTCTTTCTTAACAATTGATTTTTACAGTTTTAAGCATTTCGGTATTTACTTTGTCTCAGAGATAACTAGCTGTGATTGCAAGAGTGGGTTCTTGAGTATATAAAGAATCTTTAGATAGTAGATAGGTGTGGTTGGGAGATTCATAATTTTATTGTAAAGAGAGATTTAGGAGTAGTTATAGTCATGGGAAGGGTTTATTTATCGGCGCCCCCCCCCCCCCCCCCCCCCCCCCAAAAAAAAAAAAAGTCATGGGAAGGGTTTGAATTGGGCTAAGGTGTTCAAGTAATTAAGAGACTAGACGTTGTTTTGACATGTTTCCCATTAGGTTTTCAGGTACAAATCATCATAGTGTAATGCTTGGCTTTCAAGTGAGTTAGGGACAAAGCCAAACTCAAAAGCCTAGTCTTAGCTTAATATCTAGTATTAGATATAGTGGTTCCAACCAATTAGTAATTATAATTGTCCATTGCATTGTTTTATATGATGGAAAATTATGGTTGTATATACTTACTGGAGAATTTTTATTTTTATTTTTATGGTTGTATGCGGTGGTTTGTTTTTATTGAGCCCTTATTTTTTGTTATTGCAATGGATCATAAACCCTTTTTGTACAAGAATGTTGATAGATATTTCATCAATTGATTTTATTTCAACTATACTTCTTGCTTTGTTTAAATCGTTGTCCAAATTCTTATAAAATTTTGATTTCTTAGATGAGTGGTGGTCTACATACGGAGGGGGATGCCCGAATTTGGCTCGTTTGGCCATCCGTATTCTCAGTCAAACTTGCAGTTTGATCTTGTGTAAACCAAATCGGATCTCTATTCAACAAATGCACGAAACAAAAAACTGCCTCGAGCATCAAAGGCTTAGTGACCTTGTTTTTGTACACTACAACTTGCAACTGCGGCAAATGTAAGTAACAAAACGAATGAAAATTTCAAACTTGCAAGAGAAAAAAAGGTCTCCCTCTGACTAACTGATCCTTTACAGGGTTTGTAAGAACAAAGAACAGGATTCAGTTGATCCGATTTCCTTTGAGAACATCAGTATTGTTGGTGACTGGGTTATGGAGAAGGAAGGATGCTCGGAGGACTTTGGGAGTATAGATTGGATGACAGTTGACCCACCCTTGGGCAACACAATGCTTCTAGGACCATCAACTGATGATGTTGAAGACTTGGGTACAGGTAATCACAGTTTTTTCATAACTTCATCTAATAGGCTTTGTTCCGAGATCAATTAACTTCTATTTGTTGATTTGCAGGGTTTGATGATGATGAAATTTTTGAAGGAGTGAAAGATGGTGAAGAGAAGGTAGTAGTAGGGCAATAGAATGCTGCAAAAAATGCTCTGCATTGTAATTAACCCCTATCACGATCCCATTACACCTCAAATTGGAATGAGGAATTGATTAGCCAATAGTCATAGACTACCAAAGGCTTAACAGAACAAAACCTGTAGTACTGAGGAAAAAATAATAAGAACGCTTGTGTATGATTAGAGTTTATGTATCTTTTACTTTGTTGAAAAACAGGAGGTTTGATAGTTTGACTCTGACAAATATACTCTGTGAGGGAGTGAATTGTTGTCTCAAAATTTTATTTATTTCTTTTCTTCTTTCTTCTCACCTGCCAAATCAAGGAAAGTTAGATATGAAGTTGGGTGGTTGTGGAACTGAGAAAGGGAGACAACTATGAAATTTCATTGATGAATACATATTGATTCTTGACATCATGACAAAGTTTGGATTTAAGAACTATATTTTGAGAACAGGTTTTCCATCCCTATGTTGATGGAAAGTAGTAGCAAATCAGCCCCTGAAACCGGTTGCAGCTAGAGAGGGAACCCAACACTTGGACAAGGGTGTGAGATGTGTGTATGATACTCATTATATGGGTTTAAGGTTTTTGTGTTTAGCACTATTATTATTTGTCTATATTGTTGTATTATTGCTATAAAACCAGCAAAGTGTCTTTTTGACATTGTATGATATATATAATATTGTTTTATTTTACATAATCTATAACGTTATATAAAAGAGCCAAAATGCAATTGTGAATCTAACGCTCAAAATAACGAATATATCCTCATTGTGGGAATATAATATCACCTGAACCAAGTGTAGAAAGGCGTTCTAACGCTTAACAATGGACAAATCAGGCTGCTTCGCCTCTGTTTGCTGCTCAATTGCTTTTCCAAGAATTCTCCATAACAGAAGTGGTGGCTCGGTGCTGGTAGCTTCCAGATTACATGTCAGTGAAGCCTACCTAGGGCTCCCATCTATGCTTTGGAAAGATTTTGCTGTATGCTTTCACTTTGGAATTCGTTTTCCATGGAAGCGGTGGATTGGTGTATGTTCTATGAGCTGAAACAACTTGCTGAAACTGAGGTGCGTCTTCTTCCTCTTGTCTGTTATACATTTATTCCTAATTTGTCTATTTGGAGCTCTGTTCTTGTTCCGCACGACTGTTTAATTGTGTGCCCACCATGTGCTCGATCATATGCTAAAATCAAACAAACAGAGAGAGAGAGAGAGAGAGTGCTTCATCTCTTTTTTGTTCTCATACCCTTTTCATTCTTTGTTTTTGCATACATTCTTTGGTAAAGAAATATATTTTTCTCATAAATCAATCCAAGGAACAAAACTGAGGTTTCTATGATTCTACCATTCTCATTTGATAAGATGGTTGTTATTAAATCATAAATATCTATAGAAATCAGAGAGGATTTAGTGAAAGTTTGCAATGGCACCAAGTTTTGATTATACAGTGTCAAGCCTTCTATGTGCAGAAGACAACGACAGTAGTTTCAGTATCAGTCAGATTGAAGAAGTAAAAGCTTCGCTTGTATCTCAATTTGATGCGGTTGGTAAAGACGTTCCAGATTTTGAATACACTTCTCAGAGCATTTCTCATTTACACAACCTTGCCACTCTCTCCCAAGCTAACACTCAAGCTGCTTTGATCGTTGCAAACAAGTTTTCTTTTTTGAATCTTTGATGTCAAGGTCTTATTTAGTACACATTCAGTTTTCTTGTAGCAGCAGGAGACATATCTTTAAAAAAGAATAGAGTTGAGGAGAAGAGGAATCAACTACAGAGGGAGTCCAAAATTCTTCTGGATTACACTCGAAAGGCAATAACAAGGCTGACTTATCTCAAAATGTATACTCCACCTTCAATTCATTGACAGATTGTAAAATATATATATATATATATATTTGTAGAATATTTGTGGGGATTATACTTTTTCTTTTTCTCTTTTTTTTTTTATAGAACCCTTCAACAGCTGGAGGATGAGGTATCTCCCTATGAGGCTCAGATGGAAAATTGGAAACAAACTTGGCACTTATGACTGCCAAAGAGCAACGATACATGCTACAACATGCTAACTACAAGGTAATCACACTTCCTTATTGATGAATTTTTTTTTTTTTTTGGCTAGATGTTATTGATGAATTTGATGTTTGAATTTTGAATGTTTTGCGTTTTATATTCGTAAATCTCTTTTAAAATATTAAAATAAATGACATGTCCCTTCTTTTTTGGTTCACTTTTCCTTTCATGTAAGCACTTTCGAGTGATAGGATTTCATGTGTAGAAAAAGTCCCTAATTTATGCAGAAATGCTGTTTAATTATTCAATGAGAAATAAAGGGAAGTGGCCAAAACTATTGAAATCCCCATGATATTGTCTTTTTCACTTCTGGGTTTGTTGATTTTTGCAATCAAGAAGAGAAAAGAAAACAATTTGATAATTTCTTGGATATTTTTTTACTTTTTAAAAAAAAAAAAATTAAATTAAATTATGATTTTTGGAATTGATTGATCTATGTTTGATCAGAAAGGTTCTTCACCTTTCTTTGGATGCATTGTTGGCCGAGTCACGAACAGGATCAAAGATGGCAAATTTACACTCAGTGGGGTTGATTACTCTTTGCCCATCAACAAGCCCCCAAATAGTCTCCATGGTATTTTCTCTTTATTCAAATTTCTGCTGAATCTAATCTAATATATATTTTTCCTTCCAATCTGATTTGTGCTCTGGAATATGAAAAAAAAAATAATAAATAAAAAATTCATTGCTAGACTAGACTACACGTAAGTTCATTCAACTAATTTGACTTCTGGTGTTACTTTACATGAATTTGAGATTTCATGATTGCAATCGGAAGTGGCTGAAATTGTTTCTGCTTACCATCATGAATTTGACTGTCATTGAAAGCCCAATGAATAATCCAGGCGAGCAATGATTTAGACAGAAAATTGAATATTTTCATCTACTGGGGCAGTGTATATCTCTTAACTAATGAATAGTGAATACTGATTTTTACACAAATACAATCCAATAGCCAAACATTAGGCTATGTTTACATCTTGGATTCATTGAGGGATGCCTATTATGATTTTTCTATGTGTAATGGATTTCTTGAGATATGCTTCTTCATTTTCTTTACATTTCCCAACCAACCATCCAACCAAAAACAAGGAGTCTAGATTGTCAAGTTTCATTTTCGTTTCCTTTTATTTTCCCTTGACAAATTCAAGAACCAAACAGAGTGTATAGTGGTGATAAATTGTCGTTTTGAGTGGGTTTTGTCTTCCAAAGCCCAGATGTTGTGCTATTAATGTTTGAAGTAGCTGCGACTGTAAGCTCTTGGCTCTCATGTCTTCCAAAATTTAAAATAATTTCATATGAAGCTTTCTTTAGCTAACCTTAAGTGAAAAATCCCCATGTTTGAGAGCAGTTTATTCTATTTTTAAAGATGTTCTTAGAGGCCAACAATGTCTGGCCTCTAATTGATATATATATATATATATTTTGGTAAGTGCCTCTAATCAATAATATCAGGGGAGGCATCTATTCTGCCTCTATGCATGACCAATGGCACCATTTGTTATAAAAATTTCTGTTCTCATCCACTTGTTTTGTTTTGCTGCATAATTTTTTTTTTCCCTGCATAGTTTTGCTTTTGATTATGTGTCCATAAACTATTATATGACTTTATGGTTAGCAAAATTAAATATTAGTATAAATAGTTCATGTTCCTCATAAACGATGCTTCAATTTATAAGAACAATTAATGTGTTTGGTTTCAGTTTTCTGAAAATTGTGTTTTTTGTTTTTGTGTTTTTTTGCTTTTAGTGAATATTTTTTAAATTTTAAGCAATTTTTTTACTTTTTTAGATGCATCTTACTTAGATGTATCTAAATAGTAAAATATTTGTGAAAAAATATTTAAAAAATTAATAAATACAAAAAAATACGACAAATGTACTGAATTTTCAATTTTTTTTTTGTATTTTTTGGTATTTAGTGTATTTTTTAAAATATTTTTTCACAAATATTATATTTTTTAAGTACATTTATGTCAGGTGTGTCTAAAAAAAAAAAATTGCTTAAAATATGAAAAAATTCATTGAAAATATTAAAATACGGAAAATAAAAAAGTAAGATTTTTTGAAAACTATTTTCTGAAAATCACAATCAAACAAGTTGAATGGTATTTGGAAAGAATGGTCATGCAATGCCATCTTCTTATGGTATGTACTTTGGTTGTTTTCCCATTTACATTGCTTAATTTGTTTACTTTGGTAGTTAGTATCTTATTTGGTTGCTTGGAACAGTTCATGAATCCTGCACAATTGGTCATGTGTTATCATTTTGTTGCTCAATTATGCATCTTAAAATTATTCTGATACATAATCAGACTGAAAATCAACTCTGTTACTAGCAGTTATTAAGACTTCGCTCACACTAGATACTGATAGCATGGAATGCTCATTAACTATAGATTACTGTTTAATTTTTTTTTTATCAGTGGTGTACAACATCTAAGTTAGATATAAAATATTCAGCCGTTCAAGGCACCCTAATAATATTGTACATTGTGGTGCATCTTATTCTTAGTCAATGTAAAAAATTTCTTGTCAAGTTTCCATAAGCCAAGCATAGTGAGGCATGCATGTGGAGACAAAGACCAAGGTATTATTATTAATGTTTGGTTGAAGAATTTGTGTTGATTTAAGTATGTTATTCCCAGGCGCAGGGTCATACATTTGGTCACTGGTTTAAAGAGGAAGCTTGGAGACCAACCGGAGGCTGGGGTTTAGTTTTCAAGTTATTCATTTTTTTTTTTTAATTCCACATATTTTCTATATAAAGTACATTTATAAAAAAATTGATTCATTTTTTATAACTGTAGTTTTTCTAATATATTCATTGAGGACCTATGAAGCACAATATTTCAAATAGGGCGACGTATCTGTATTGGATACCGATATTTCTTGGATACTCGCGGATACGTATCGAATACGTATTAAAAGTATCAGATACTTCTTAATTATTTTTTCATTAATTTTGGAGTATTGAATACTTAATTTTGAAGTATCAGATACTCCAAGTCATGTTTACTTGTTTTATGAAATTAGAATTGTAACATTTCTTACATAGTAATAATATAATATAATATAATTACAAGTATAAATATAAGAATATTTTTCTAATACTTTGTTAAGTTCTTTGATAAGAAGAGCATAGTGAGTTAAATAATAGAATTTATCAAATTGATGTATCCTAATTATTTCATGCATGTCCCCTATAACTACATAGAAAGTAAGAATTAACAAAAGAATATAATAATGGTAAAATTAAACATCAATAAATAAATAAGCAAGTAAACTTGAATACAATATTTTTCATTAGTGTCAAAGGAAAAAGCATAGGGACAAGTTGTGAATTGTTCTATTATTGTGATATAAATATATTAAACTTGATATTGAAATGAAATATTTGCAATATCTATTAAAAATTTAAAAAGTAAATAAGTTACTAGTTTAAATTAATACAAAATTTTTAAATGTTAGTATTTTGCATTATAAAATTACATTGTAGTTTCTCAACGATCTTTAGCTTATGTGTAACTCACTATTAATAATTTTTAAAAAATATATTTTTTACAAACGTATCCTAACCATACCGGTATCCTATTTTTTTAAGTTTTGTTGTATTGCTGTATCTGTATCGTGTTGTATCCGTATCCCGTATCCCGTATCCGTATTATGCTTCCTAGTTGAGGCTTTTCAAAAAAATGAGAGGAAATTGGGTAGTTTGGAGAAGTGATAAGAAGATAAGAGGTTCCTTTCTGGTGATTGGGAAGCTATTGGTGGTGAACGTAGTGCTTAGTTGTTCAGTCATGGGATAGATGTATGAACAGTTCAATATGAATGTAAAACTATGAGACACTGAAAATATGTAAAATTAATGCACCGAGTTTCCTTTATGTTCAGACTTGCAAGTAAAAGACATTATATTCAATGATTCTTCATGTGTATTTTGTTATTGTTTGTAGATCCAATTGTTCTAATCATATGAGGAATGTGACAGGTGGGTGAGTCTAAATATGTGTTTGAAGCTAGAAAGAACCATAGAGAAAAAGGAGCTTCTGGTCTTGAGCACATTAAAGTGGAGAATGCAAGCAGTCACCCCATTCTCTTTAATAGACAATTTCCGCAAGATCTTCAATATTTAGATCAACCCAACTCAAAATAAAAGGTAAATTCTCACTCACTGTTGAATAATGAAACTTTACATTTATAGAATGTACAATCATTTCAAGCTTGATTAATGATGGTGGGAATTCAATGCAGAGATTGACTTCTTGGAGCTCAGTCCTTCTGAGGTTGCAACGACAATGACAATATCTTTTGCAAGAGAAACTCAAACAGTAGACAACGTAAAGTTGGTGATATTAATCATAATTTTGCCTTTTTAATCAAATCATTTGTGTTTTTATTACCCACAAATTTTTTCCAGTTAACATATGGGGTTTTTAAAACCAAATCCAAATCTGTTTGGTTTGGTAGAATGGGAGTTTTGGTGGGAGGAAAAAAAAGGTTGATTTTTTATTTTGTTAAAAGGGGGGGGGGGGGGGGGGTGGTTGTTGTTGGGGAAGTGGTGTAAAGAAGAGCTCAATAAGTTAGGTCATGAGTGGGGGCATGGAGGATGGCAGCAAAATTATTTCATGCTCTTGGAATGAAGGAAAGTCACCAGCTATTAAATATGAGATTTCTTAACAGCAATGGACAAGGAAGAGAGTGTTGGAAAAGAAAAAAAAAAAAAAAATTTTGAAAAGAAACTCAGTTTGATTTTGTTTTCGGAATCTATTTTGTTTTATGGGATATTGACGCTTCCTGTTTGTTGGATAAAAAAAATAGAGGGGAGGAAGAGAAAAGTATAACTTTTGTATTTGGACATTTCAATGGTTGAATACAAAAGTTATCTATGTAATATATCTATATAATAAAACATGGGTGTTTTTGAATTCGGGATGGGACATTTGTCTATGTGTCAAAATGTGGATCATTAGATTGATTCAATCCAAAGGTTGAAAATGCCTTACTCTCATTTGTCCTATTTGGACATTTCAATGGTTGAGATCAATTTTACTAAATTTAAATGGTCCAAATTAACTTTTGGTTCCCATCCTCATAGACACCTCTTATCTCTCTTTTTCTTTCTCTCACATCTCACAAACTTCTTCTCACCCTTCACATCTCTCACAGACATCTTCTCTCTCTTTCTCTCTAATCTTGATTTCAAATTTGAAACTCCATTGTCTCTCACACATTTTCCTCTTCCCACCACACATTTTCCACCAAGCTTTCTCTCTCTAAGTGATCTGCGGTGGTGATTTCTACCATTTGGCTCCGACGGAATATAGCCCCGCTGAGAGGGGGTGATTTCTACCATCTGCATCAATGTTTGCCTCATCTCTCTCTACACAGCTCCAAGGTAAAAAGCTAAATCCTCATCCTCCTCCCCTCCCCCCCCCCTTTGTTATTGTTCCATTAGGTTTGTTATTGTTCAATCTTTGCCTCTTCTGTCTCTAATCTAGACAGCTCCCTTTTTTTTTTCTTTTTTTTTTTTGGAGGAAGGGGGGGGGGGGGGGGAAGAGGGTGTGTGAATCTAGGGTTATTATTTGGGTTTTGGATTTTGATATGATAATCAATTTTTGTCTCCTCTCTCTCACTTTTTTCCCTCTTTTATTTGGGTTTGTTTTTCTTTTTTTTGTTATCAGCACATAAACTATTCTTTTTATTAGATGTAGTTTCTACAAAAATACTTTTGTCTTGTTTTGTTGCTGAGAAAGTGGAGAAAAAAAGTAAAGAAAGTTAAATTTTGGTTATTGTCATTTCTGGGTTTTGCTGAAAGATCTATTATGATTGTATTTTTATCAAAATTATTATTTTTTTATTGGGTTTTGTACTAAGAACAAGGGTTTCCTTTGGCTAATCATTGGTTACTGTGTTTAGTTGCTGAGAAAGTGGGGGAAAAGAAAAGAAAGTGAAATGTTGATGTTCTTAATTGTTATTTTTCTTAATTGACTTGAGTTATTTGTTCAAGCACCATTAATCTATCTCTTTATATTTTTTCTACTCTATCTTTAAGCACCATTATGTTTTTTGCTTCATATGATGTAGCGACTTCGACTGCGACAATGGAGTAGACTAAGGTTGTGGGTATTTGTCTTGGCCTTTCTAGCTCTGTTTTAGTGTCTTGGTCTTGCTAGCTCTATTCAAGGATATCCCAAATAAGTATTTTAATTAGTTAGTTATGCTTGAGATGTTCAAACTCTGGGAAAAGTTGTTGGAAACTTTAATTAATTAGTTTTGTTGATTAACTAGTTATTTTTGTTGCTAAAATTGTGATAGATTTGAACCATACCTTTTGGTACCGATTAATAGTTGAAGTTTTTATTTGATGTTTTCTATTTTATTATTATTATTTTGCAATATTTGTTGGTAATAAGGTGCTTGGCTTTTATTGGGAAACAAATTCTGTAGCATTTGAGTTGACAAAAATAATTGTGTGTGATTTTTTTCCCCCTCTTTTCTGTGTCTTGAGAATATTGCAGGCTTCAAATAAAACAAAAAAAAAAACACTATCAAATTGGTTTTTTTATTTTTTTTTCCAGTTATGAGTTATCAATTTGATTTTGTTAGCACAGTGTGATTTTGTTAACACAGTGTGATCTCCCATTTCTTTTGAACAAATAACTGATTTTGTTTTGTTAGGTGACTTATGCTATTTTGAATATCATTAGATTCTCAATGAAATTGTTTTCCGGTGACTCTCTCTCTCTCAATTGACAGCAGCACATAACTATTTTAAATGGATACAGTATCCATTAGCATAATGATAATATTAACTTACGTTACCTTTCTCTCTCATTTATATGAATTAGTTTTCTTTTTGTTTTTATTATTTTTTACTCTAATTGGTTTAGTTTACTTTTTTTTGTTTCTTCTTTATTTCCCCTGGGATTTAATAAGTTCTAGGGAAAAAATAAAGAATTAACCACAAATTAGACTCACTACCAAATGCATGTCAGGTTTTATAATGTTAATTAGAGTACAAATATGTAACAAGCCTCACTTTTTTATTATTATTTGGGAATGTGGATTGGTATGCTATGATATAAACTATACTTTGAGCTTTGTTTATTAGTTTTTCTTTGGTCTTCTTCTTCTTCTTCTTTTTTAGACTCGATAACTCAACTTAAGCAGAAGAATTGAGGTTTTAATGAATCAATTTGATTTGGGTAATGCTTTGCATTTGAATGATTTATTTTTTGGCTGCCCATCACTTTATTCATCTTTGTAACAAAATGATTTTTTTTATTAATTTTTTTTTTGTCAGTGTTACAGTGTGATTTTTTGTTCTTGAATATGCTCTACTCTGTAGAGTATGGACATCCATGTTGATGATAATGAACTGTGAAAGTGATTCGATCTGTGACAAAGTCACCTAAGATACCATTATTTTCTTTTAGTTACTCGGTGGATAATGGACATCCATGTATAGTTTTCCTTACACTATTAATGGTACTTTGATTAATTATATTCTTTCCTTTGTTTCGATTGCTAGATTTGTATTAAATCAGTTTCTAATATCTGATTTCCTCTTGCGGCAGTTCATCAATTTTTGCTCCAGTTCATCAATTTCTATAATGAAAGGTATTCAATTTTGAGATCTCTTTGATAATATTTTTCATTAAAGTTTTGATAAATATGTCATTCCCTTTCTCCCTCTAATCATTAGTTTTCTCCTAAGTTTTAGTTTGTTAGGTTTTGTTGTTTTCATGTTGTTCTATGTTTTTCTTTATTACATTTGTTTCATTACTCATATAGTTTTGATCAAAGTTAAATTTTTTGGTCTATTACTTATTGGGTCTTCGGTGATTATAGGGTTTCAAACTATGCTCCCTTCCCATGTGCATAAAAGATGGAAGCAAAATGGGATTGATGAGCAGTCGACAATGTAAACCATGATGAAAAATAGTATTATTGAAACTTTTTACTTTCTCCACTAGATTAGTTTTCTTGAATCTTTTTTTCTTATGGAGCTTAGTAAAGGGTATTGTAGTATTCTTTGTACCTCACATAGGTTTCTGAAACATATTTCTAAGATGGGCCTTTGAAATTGGGTTTCCATTGGGTGTCTAATATATGCAAGATGAGATAGTAAGTTTTGGGGGGCTAATCAAATGGCCTTCCATGAATTGAGTGTCTGGATTAGATATAGTGGGTTCTGAAATGGTTGGTTGTGATGACCAAGAAAGGTTTGATTATAGGTGGATTTTGTTTCTCATTTATATTGAATGATTTGTTTCTCATTTACAATGTTTGATTTGGTTGTGATGACCAAGAATGATTTGATTTGGTTTGTCAAATAGTATTTTGTATTTGTGGATTTTGTTTTTTCATTTTGATTTATTGAAATTTTGATGCTAAATTTGGTAGCTAAGTTTGTATTGTAGAGAAATTTACCCTTTGTGCTCCCTCCCTCTAAAACCCATTAATGTTTTTATGTGGTTTTTTTTTTTTTTTTTTGAACTTTGTTGTGAATCTTTGAGAGTTATCTTTGTTTGCTATAACATTGTTTTTTAATTGGGATAATATGATTGATTTTACTTGAAAGAGTAATTGAGTCTTTCATGTTCAAAAATTCACTCAATCTGACGGGTTAAAAGAGTGAAATCATAGAAAATTAGTTTAATATGGAGGGTGGATATTTACGGCATGTGCCCATTTAAAAGTATACTATAACCAATTTTTGCTTCTTTGCTGATAAGACAACAAGATAAACTGTAAGTACTATGACAAATGAGTATATGGTTTCTTTTGTTTTCTCTGTTTTTATTTTTCTCTTTTACACTGTAGTAGTGGGTATGTAAATGGAGCTTAGTTATAAGTCAAAACATGCATATTAGTTATCAAAACTAGGAAACTATTCATTTCAATTTACAGGCATATGGATCTAATTTCTCTTTTGGGGTTTAATCATTGAGTTTATTGATTGATTTGGAATGGAAGGTGAAAGGAAATTAATCAAAATTTTGAATTTTAGATTTATTTCAATCTATGACATTAGAAAACAAAAGTTTCTCTTGGCTAAGCTTTCTACCATGTTCTCTCAGCGACTTGTGATGTTTATTAGTTGATTGGAATCACAGGTAGAGGGAAAGATACTATCGGATTGGATAAAGGGGGAACACCATGAAAATTGGAAGCTTACTGTGGGATGTAATCTTCAAAGGATGTAAGAAAATTGGCAACTTACAACTTTTACTTTCATTCTTTCTAAATAGTTTGGATACTCTCAAATGATCTTGATTTTGAGTTTATGATTTTTTTTTTTTCCTTTTTTTAAATTGATCACATCCTTTGAATAATATTTTTATGGAATATAGTAAACTATCATCTCTAAAGCAATTGTCTTCATTGTTCTTTGTCTTGATATTTCATATAGGATTTCATTTTATATTATATGCAAGATTTTTTTTGATATTTTATACAGAATTTCGTTTGTATTCTAATTGTGGAGTTTTTCTTAATTGATTATGAAAGGAATATAAAATTAGCAATTGATTTATTAATGATGCCATGAGAATGCTCAAACTAGCTGTTTTGTTACTTCTCTTGCATTGGAGGCTACAAAATTGAAGCAACTTTTGCACTATAAACAACTTCTACAATGCCAAAAAAGGGCAATTCAATATTTCATTCACCAATTGTGTTATTCTTGGTTACTCTACATGGAAAGAATGGAATGATGCCAAAAAAAGGCAATTCAATATTTCATTCACCAATTGTGTTATTCTTGGTTACTCTACGTGGAAAGAGTGGAATGAGAATGTGGGAGAGTTAGGGGAAAGGAACCCAGGTGAATAAACTTTAATGGATTGATTTAAATTTTTTGGTGTTGAAAGAATGATGCTAATGGAATATTTGTGGCTGAATTACTCTTACAGGTTTTGAAAATTATATTTTTTAAGTTTTTACATATACACTACCGAGTTTTATAAAAAAAAAATTCCTCATGTAATGTTGAGTTGTATACACTACTGAATGCTTAGGTTTTGTTGAGGAGTGTCTTTAGGCATGGGTTATCACTATATTGTCTATGTTGTTGTGTATTAGTGTCAAAAAGCATTAATTAATCTTCTAGGAGAATACAATTTGATTTGAAATTTGCATTATTTAAACTTACGGTTTCTACACATTGTGTAGGTTATTTATATGTAACTTTGAATTTAGTTTGGTTGTCATGATCTGAATTTCGTGTTATTTGTCTCAAGGGTAGTAAAAAATGTATAATCTAAATTTCGAAATATCAACAAATGTTTGCTGCATAGATTAGCATGTATCCTTATTTTGATTTTCTTGAAGAAATAGAATCTTCGAGAATTATTTTAGGATTGAAAATGGAGTGGGAGGCTATTTATATAGAATAAAAATTATGCTTGGAGAGCAAACGAAACCGTAATGCGATGAGACGAGTAAAATGTGAGTTTCATATAAGACGTGTCTAGACCCATTTCAACTTTGAACTGCCGCCAACAAAATGACTTATTAAGTTTCATGCATTTTGCAAAGCTGGATAAAAAGAGGAGGCACCGAAGATTTTTATTTTTATTTTTTATAGAGAATTATAATTTTATTAATTATCTATGGTTGTGATGTTTTCTTGGAGATATTCCTATTCAAAAATTAAATTAGACCTTTTGTTTTTTCCCCTAATAATGCAAGTTGGGAGGGAAAGATTTTTTATTTATTTGTCCTTGACTATTCATGAAAGAAATTTAGCATTACTTTATCCTTAGTTTTGTTTGGATTGGTTTATTCTATGGGTTTGTTTTTGTTAAGAAACACACTAGATTATATAATTTATTGTTTGGTGATTTCTTAATTACTAGAAAATTTATTTTAATCTAATTTGTTAGCCCTTTTGCAATTAGAGTAGTGGAGCTTATTGTTTGTTTTCTCACATGACAATGGACATAGCTAAGATGGAGGATGCGTCAAGTCCATGGACGAAGTGTTGGTGTGACGCCCTCAAAATAATGTAATAAATCCAACTCATGAACGAAAGAATAACAGAAATAAAATGCTTTCATTCATCAGAGTTCGTATTACAAATGATACCACATGCAATATACATTCATAAATATACATCCTGAATCTATAGCATGTAGTACCAGTTAATGATCAACAAAATAAGTGCCCTACGGACTTACATCTTTCCAAGATATTACTTGGTAGAGAGTTATAAGCTCTGTACATATAAAGCTCTCGGTTTGAATAAATACTTAAACACAAATAACAAAATAGAGCCTCTAGCTCCTAGGTCCTCCCAAGCTACGTCCTTGGAGGAAGCATGTCACCGGTACTTGAAAATGGTTTCCCAAGTAGGGTGAGCCAAAGCCCAGTAGAAACGATCTATCACAATATATGAGGTTTAACGAAGATATAAGTGTCAAGTGTATATTCAATATTCATGACAAAACGCACATCTTCACATAACCAGACAGTACCGATATTCACATCTCAATCCATTCTCATCTATTCGTTTCAAGTTAATTCATTCCATCACAATTCATGGGCCAAGTTTATAATTCTCCGAATAACCCATCTGAGACTACAACTCAATCGTTCCCAAATCAACACAATCATCTTACAAGCACTTCAATCTTGCCATTTTACGGAAATTTCGTCTGCGGGATCGACACCCATGTATACACAAGATTTCGGGACTTTCATCCTAGACACTCCGGCCAATTTAATTTCAATAGAGTTCATCCCGTATCTCCTCCCCAAAACATGGAGTACATCCCCTTTTTCCTCCCAAAACATTATATATATACAATATATTTAAAGTACCGTCATATTCAATGACTATCAATCATACATATTCAATGCCTTAACATACCGTCAGATTCAATGACACAATTAAATAATTAGTTTCAATTTACTTAATCCTCCTGCAATTTCTACAACAATCATAGCTATCCTCCACCGATAGCCCAATACAGATATCTCTAAACAGATATTCAATCTCAAGATAAATAATTTTTTCAAATTTTTCCAAAGATGAGATGTATCATCTACTCAATCCCACAATGTATTTCAATACTCTTCTAATTTCATATCTACAACACCAATTTCATTTATTTATACAAAATAAATATCATAACCATTTTAGGGCAAACTCCATTCTTTTCCCAAGTATCAACCATGCACCAAAATCAATGAGTTTGACACCATACACCATCATTATCAAACCCCACAATCATTTTCCCTTCATTCACTAAAAACCCCTCTTTCCATTTTACACCCAAACCTTAGGTTTGTTTACATTATCCTCAAATCTCACCATTGTTACACAATGACACATAACCAAGTTAAAAACCATATTAAAGTGTAGAAAATCCCTACCTCAATAAGAGAAGACCAAGCAAAGCAAAGTGGAACCCTCAACAACGCTGAAACTAAGTTCCAATTGGATCAAAATGAAGCACTTGGAATGCTCTAACTCTTTCTCAAAGACACTAGGGTAGAGAACCCAAAGGATCTAGGTCAAAATGTAGAGATAGAGAGAGAGAATCAAGATCTAGGTTTTTGGAAAGTTTAGAGAGAGAGAAGAACGAAAAAGTGATATAAAATGTCATTTTCGCGATCTGATATACGCACAGTCTACTCGAGTGGAAGAGTTGATGTTCGAGCGTCAGACACAAAAATTTGTTCCGCTCGAGTGCAGAATACACACCTCAAGCACTTTTGTAGACAACAGACAAACCGTTCGAGCGTAAGAAAGGCCGCTCAAGCGCCCACCTGCTCGAGTGTGGAAAACACCCCTCCAGTGCTTTTGTAGACGTGCAAAGTACTGAGAGTTCGCAAATCTCGCTTGAGCGCAAAAAAAGGGCCGCTCGAGCAGAGGACCAAAATTCTGGGCAGCACAAGGTTTGAAAACCAAGCAACCAACCTATTCCAAACACACTCAAAATGCCCAAATAACCAAATTTAAGGAGGAATAAAGAGGAAATGACAATGAGCAACATTCAAAAACCATAAACCCGAGTCCGGACTACCACAAGTGTCGGGTCAAAATTAGAATCATTATAATCTTTCCCTCTTAAAGAATTTCATTCCCGAAATTTCAAATTAAGTTTTAAAGCACAGTTAAAACCAATTACGACAACGATAACCATTCAATTCCATCACCATGACCTATTCATCAGTCATCCATTCCTAGCAACAAGTTAAACAATATCTCAATATTGAATATACCATTCATACTTTCTCAAATCACATGCAATGTTTAATCAAAATCCAAGTTCTTTTTCTAAAATTTATACGGCATATAGAATGCTCCCAAAAGTGATACAACATACACAATATTTCATATTCTTAAAACATATACAATGCTTATATTGAACTCATGATTCCAAACTCCCATAGCATATACAATGTTCTCATAATTTAAGACATATACAATGTTATTACATTCCATTAACATAATCAAGATCTCAATACATGTTCAGGCACCCACAAACAGGTCCGGATATTTCTCTCGGATTTCTAATTCACCCTCCCAAGTCACTTCCTTGACCCCATGATGTTTCCACAATACCTTTACTAAGAGAATTGTCTTGCCTCGCAAGACTTGATCCCAGGTATTCAAGACTCTCACCGGTCTCTCCTCATACAAGACATCCTTGTCTATCTCTAAGTCGGTCCAATCTAATACATGCAATGGATCCAGCTCATATTTCTGAAGTATGCTAATATGAAACATATCATGGACTCCGGATAAGCAACCTCTCCGACCTGCTCAAGGATCTCAAAAGGCCCAATGAATTGAGGGGACAACTTTCCATTCTTTCCAAACTTTATCAAACCCCTCCTAGGTGATATTTCAAGAACACATGATCCTCTACCTCAAAAGACAAGGGTCTCCTCCTACGGTCAGCATAACTTTTCTGACGACTCTGGGCCGTAATCAATCTCTTACGGATAAGCGCAACCTTCTCCGTCGTTTCCTTGACCAACTCCGGGCCTAATATAGGTGCATCACCCACCTCGGCCCAACATACAGGGGACCTACACGGTCGGCCATACAAGGCCTCAAATGGTGCCATGCTAATACTCAACTGGAAGCTATTATTATAGGTAAACTTTACCAAGGGCAAGTGCCTCTCCTACGAACCCTTAAAATCGAGGACACAACCCCGAAGCATATCCTTCAAAATCTGAATGGTGCGCTCTGACTGTCCGTCAGTCTGAGGATGATACGCTGTGCTAAAAGTCAGTCTAGTGCCTAAGGCACTCTGCAAACTCTGCCATAATCGGGCCATAAAACGCAGATCTCTATCTGATACAATCGTTACTGGGACCCCGTGCAACCTCACTACGTCTCGAAGATACAAGTCAGCAAGGAAATCTACTGAGTCACTCACACGCATAGGTATAAAGTGTGCCGATTTGGTCAACCAATCAACTACCACCCAAATGGCATTACTGCCCCGTTGAATTCTAGGAAGACCCACAACGAAATCCATCGTTACATGTTCCCACTTCCACTCTGCTATAGGCAAGGGTTGCAACAAACTCGTTGGCCTCTGATGTTCGGCTTTCATTTGTTGACAAGTAAGGCACTTCGATACAAATGCTGCCACGTCCTTCTTCATACCCCTCCACCAAAATTAGCGACTAAGGTCGTGATACATCTTTGTGCCTCCCAGATGCACCGCAAGGCGTGAATGATGAAACTCTCGAAGCACTTCCTCTCGGCAAGACTCCAGTACGAACAAGCAGTCATGGTATCTCACACTCTGGTCGGGATACATATTCAGGCCCTTCTTTGCCTTCCCATTAGAGATCTTCTTCCGGAGGGATTCCACCTCAAGGTCACCCCTCTGTGCTTCAATCACTCGATTCACAAGTGTAGGTTGTGCAGCTATTGAAAACAACGCGGTAGACTTAACAGACTCGCCAAGATGCAAGTCGAACTCCCCAATAGTAACCAAGATCTCCCATTTCCGGATGGCAATACAAGCTACGTTGCTAATAGATTTTCTACTCAATGCATCGGCCACAACATTGACCTTTCCAGGATGATAATGTAGTTCGAAATCATAATCCTCTATGAACTCCATCCACCTCCTCTATTTCAAATTCAAGTCTTTCTGTGTAAACAAATATTTTAGGCTCTTGTGATCAGAAAATACCTCAAATCTCTCACCATATAGATAGTGCTTCCAAATCTTTGAGGCAAAGATCACCGCCGCCAACTCGAAGTCGTGAGTAGGGTAATTTCTCTCATGTGTTTTCAACTGCCGTGAGCCATAGGCTACTACCTTCCTCTCTTACATCAAAACACAACCTAAGCCTTCCCGTGAGGCATCACAATATACTAAATAGCCCAAACCCCTCTTCGGAATAATCAAAACTGTAGTGGTCAACCTAACTTTAAGTTCTTGGAATGATTTCTCACAGGTTTCACTTCACACGAATTTGATCACTTTCCTCGTCAGCTTAGTCAATGGTGAGGCTAGTCTAGAGAAATCTTTCACAAATCGGTTGTAATACCCGGCCAACCCCAAGAAACTATGGATCTTGAAAGTATTCTTAGGTTGTTCCCAATCTTGAACTGCCTATATCTTGTATGAGTCTACAGTAACCTCTTCCTCAGATACCACATGGCCTAAGAACTTAACTTCTTTCAGCTAGAACTCACATTTCCCAAACTTAGCATATAGCTTGTGGGCTCTAAGTAACTCAAGTACTACCCACAAGTGTTCCTCGTGTTTCTTCTCAGAGGGTGAATAAATCAGGATGTCGTCCACAAAGACGACTACAAAACGGTCTAGAAACTCACGAAAAATCTGATTCATCAAATCTATAAACACGGCCGGTGCATTAGTCAACCAAAAGACATCACTAGGAACTCGTAATGGCCATACTGCGTACGGAATGCCGTCTTTGGGATATCCTCTTCCCTCACCCTCAACTGGTGATAACCCAATCTCAAGTCTATCTTCGAGAAGCAACAAGATCCCTTCAATTGATCAAACAGATTATCTATACAAGGCATTGGGTACTTGTTCTTGATAGTTACCCGGTTCAACTTTTAATAATCTATACAAAGCCGCAACGCACCATCTTTCTTTTTGGCAAACAGAGCCGGTGCTCCCCAAGGCGAAGTACTAGGGCGGATGAAACCCTCATCTAACAATTCCTGGAGTTAAATCTTCAACTCACTCAATTCGGCAGGTGCAAACCTATATGGTGCCATAGAAATCGGAGCCGTACCAGGCACTAAGTCAATAGAGAACTCGATCTCTCGGTGAGGTGGTAAACTAGTAAGATCCTCGGGAAAGACATCTGAGTATTCACAAACCACTCTTGGCAACTCAACTCGGGCCTCATCATACTCATTACTCAAGAAACTAGCAAGTAGACAACTAAGTTCACTCCGCCTACGCGGATCATACACCGGCGATAAGACTCTACTAACCCGGTCTCCCAAGAAATGGAAACAATCCCCATTCAAGGTACATACAGTAACCCTCTGACAGTAGCAATCTATAACAGCCTGGTATGAAGACAACCAGTCCATACCCAATATAACATCAAAACAAGACATATTCAACAATATAAATGAAAAGGGAAGTTAGCGATCGGCAACCTCTATATCACAACCCCGACACCCATGCTTCAGAACCATCTCACCCCCTAATACACCACACAAATAGGAGATGCTAACTGGGCCAACTCTAACCCCAAAATCGATGTAAATGCAAACGAGATAAATGAATGGGATGCACCCGTATCAATCAACACATTAGCAACTGAATTGCAAAACAAGAAAGTATCTCTCACAATAGAAGGCGCTGGCATTAAATCTGGCGCGGTAATAGCATACACACACCTAGTAGACCTCTGATCTACCTGCTCACTCCTCGGAGCATAGGACTGATGCACTGACTGAGCCGAAGAGGCTTCTTAATTGGCCCTCGAGGCTTGTGCTGGCTAGTGGCTCTGTGTTTGTCTCGAACTAGACACACCAAGTGTGCCACCCAACTGTGGGCAAAATCTCTTCAGGTGACCCACTTGCCCACATTGATAACATGTGAGCGGCTGGCCTCTCCCCTGACTCTGGCTCTGAGAATGAGCTGAAGACGAAGCTTTCGCTGCCCTTCTCCTCTTTGTGGGCAAGCCGGAGACTTGTGGCCCAACTGGCCACACTTGAAACAAGTGAAATCCCACTGACCACCTCTTCCAGAACCCAAACTCAATATTGGAAAGGTAAACCTCGACAGTGCTCCTTGGGACTGCTGAAGATTTGAACCTCTCTGCCTCTTACTATCCCCTTGGGCATCCTGACTCTTCCTGGAGCCCCTCATCCTCTCCTCTTCTATCTGCATCACGGTCTCAAGATGAGCCGCCGCCTCCATAAGGCGTCCATAATCTCTAATTATCAAACTGGCCACTTTAAACATTAGCCTGGTCCTCAACCTCTTCTCAAACTCCAAGCAATGGCGTTCTTCAGTCGCCACAAGCACAGGAGCAAACCTAGACAAGCTAGTGAAGGTGGCTTTGAACTCTGCCACAGGTGTGTTCAACTGCACCAGCTTAGAAAACTGGTTTTTCAACTTCTTCCTAACTGTAGGAGGCAGAAACTTCTCTTGGAAGGTGCTGACAAAAGCCTCCTAAGTCATCCCAATGCGCCCACACGCATACTTCCATCATTGACCCGCATCCCCCTTCAATTGGAAAGACGTCATGGTCACCCTCAACTGGTTGTCCTCGATGCCAAGTATCTCGAACATCTTCACGATCTACTCCAGCCACTCATCTGCCTTCAGCGGCTCCTTAGGATCATCCAAAAGCTTGTCCGGATTTGACCGCAATAACTCCCTTTTCAAGAAAGATGGCCCTGCCTCAGCTGCTTGGGCCTGGACTTGATTCTCAGCCTTGAGAATGTCTATGGACTCTCACAATGCTCCGGCCATTTTGCGGGCTAAGGCGTCCATGGCCTGTTGACCAACTGGTTCGGCCACGTTAGCCTGACCAACACCCTCTTCCTGTGCCGAAATATCATCCAGTACTGGCATCTCCTGCCTTCTAGGCCTACCACACCTACCATCGCGTCCACGTTCTAACATCCTAATAAAGGTAACAAAAGAAATTAATACATTTACAAATGTGCCAAAGCTAACTCACTCGCGTCCTAATACGGTGGACAATAGTAATTCACTCCACGTAAGCACGTATTCACATAAACACATATGAATTTTATCTCCGGATAATGACCGTCCCGTGGCGTTGCTAGAGTTCTAATTAAAAACAACAGTGATCAAGTGCTCTTATAACATGATTTCTATGAAGCGGTGGACTCAATCAACATGCTGGAAATTTAATCTCATACCCATATAATCACATAAGTATGTTATCATATAAGCACGCATCATTCACACTTAAGTCTCTAGCAAGCGAGACAAACCCATTGTGGTACTAACCACTTCCCGCGTACCCAAAGTATTCAAACCCGGTATGCTCTGATACCAAGTTGTGATGCCCCCAAAATAATGTAATAAATCCAACTCATGAACGAACGAATAACAAAAATAAAATACTTTCATTCATCAGAGTTCGTATTACAAAAGATACCACATGCAATATACATTCATAAATATACATCCTGAATCTATAGCATGTAGTACCAGTTAATGATCAACAAAATAAGTGCCCTACGGGCTTACATCTTTCCAAGACATTACTTGGTTACAACAAAAGAGTCATAAGCTCTATACATATAAAGCCCTCGGCTTGATTAAACATTTAAGCAGAAAAAACAAAATAGAGCCTCTAGTTCCTAAGTCCTTCCAAGCTACGTCCTTGGAGGAAGCATGTCACCGGTACCTGAAAATGGTCTCCAAGTAGGGTGAGCCAAAGCCCAGTAGAAACGATCTATCACAATATATGAGGTTTAACAAAGATATAAGTGTCAAGTGTATATTCAACATTCATGATAAAACACACATTCTTCACATAACCAAACAATACCGATATTTACATCTCAATCCATTCCCATCTATTCATTTCAAGTTAATTCATTCCATCACAATTCATGGGCCAAGTTTATAATTCTTCGAATAACCCATCTGAGACTACAACTCAATGATTCTCAAATCAACACAATCATCATACAAGCATTTTAATCTTGCCATTTTACGAAAATTTTGTCCGCGGGATTGGCACCCATGTATACACAAGATTTCAGGACTTTCACCCTATACACTCCGGCCAACTTAATTTTAATGGAGTCCATTCCATATCTCCTCCCCAAAACATGGAGCACATCCTCTTTTTCCTCCCAAAACATTATACATATACAATATATTTAAAGTACCGTCATATTCAATGACTATCAATCATACATATTCAATGCCTTAACATACCGTCATATTTAATGACACAATTAAATAATTAGTTTCAATTTACTTAATCCTCATGCAATTTCTACAACAATCATAGCTATCATCCACCGATAGCCCAATACAGATATCTCTAAACAGATATTCAATCTCAAGACAGATAATTTATTCAAAATTTTCCAAAGATGAGACATATCATCTACTCAATCCCACTATGTATTTCAATACTCGTCCAATTTCATATTTAAAACACCAATTTCATTTATTTATACAAAATAAATATAATATCCATTTTAGGGCAAACTCTCTTTTTTCCCAAGTGTCAACCATGTACCAAAATCAATGAGTTTGACACCATACAACATCATTATCAAACTCCACAATCATTTTCCCTTTATTCACCAAAAACCCCTCTTTCCATTTTATACCCAAACCCTAGGTTTGTTCACATTATCCCCAAATCTCACCATTGTTACATAACAACACATAACCAAGTTAAAAACTATATTAAAGTATAGAAAATCCCTACCTCAAGAAGAGAAGACCAAGTAAAGCAAAGTGGAACCTCAACAACGCCGAAACCAAGTTCTAATCGGATCAAAATGAAGCTCTTGGAATGCTCTAACTTTTTCTCAAAGACACTAGGGTAGAGAACCCAAAGGATCTAGGTCAAAATGTAGAGAGAGAGAGAGAGAGAATCAAGATCTAGGTTTTTGGAAAGTTTTAGAGAGAGAGAAGAATGAAAAAGTGATAAAATGTCATTTTCGCGATCTGATATACGCACAGTCTGCTCGAGCGGAAGAGTTGACACTCGAGCGTCAGACACAAAAATTTGTTCCTCTCAAGTGCAGAATACACACCTCCAGCACTTTTGCAGAACAGACAAACTGCTCGAGCGTAAGAAGGGCCGCTCGAGCGTTAGAAATGCCGCTCGAGCGTGGAAAACACCCCTCCAGTACTTTTGTAGACATGCAAAGTACTGAGAGCTTGCAAATCCTGCTCGAGCGCAAAAAGGGCTGCTCAAGCGGAGGACCAAAATTCTGGACAGCATAAGGTTTGAAAACCAAGCAACCAACTTGTTCCAAACACACTCAAAATACCCAAATAACCAAATTTAAGGAGGAATAAAGAGGAAAAGACAATGAGCAACATTCATAAACCATAAACCTGATTTCGGACACAAGTGTCGGGTCAAAACTGGGATCGTTATAACATGAACATAGTTTTAAAGCAAGGCAGCTTTATATGACAATGTCACTTAAGTTAAAATGTTTGTTGGTCACACATAGAAGATGGTTTTGAATTAGTTGTCTCTTTTCAATGTTTATTAACTCTCAATTACATCAATCTAAAAAATTTGGTTATTATGTTGCTTTTGTTGGGTTTATTTTTTGTTTTACTTTGTGCCCTTTCTTTTAACATAGTGAGTTTGAATGTGTTACAAGTGTTAAGAGTATGAGATAATGTACTATTTTAGTGCTTGAGTTATTTATCTTTCAAGGTTCACTTGGTAGTTTCAGACAGTTCTCAACTTTGTTCACAAAGTTTTATTAGAGAGCTTGGATGTATTACAAGAAGTTATTTATGGCGTATTTAGCTGTGCTATTAACTAAGTAGGCACTATTAGTTAGTTTTGCTAGCAATGTTCAATTTAGGAGTATCGTAGGCATGAGTAATTTTCTGTTTTGATTGTTGTGTGGTACTTTAGATTTTTAGACTTTGATTTTGTCATTTTAATTTGTCAAATAGTTAGAAGGCTAAAGGAATTTTTTGAGTGTTGCAACCTACAATCTCTCAAGTTGTTAGAAGGCTAAAGGAATTTGTCAAATTGTTAGAGATCAAGTGTTGCAACCTACAATCTCTCAAGCTGAGTCAATTTTGTAAAACATTTGGGTGACATGTTAGAGTTGTTTGACTCATCTGACATTTTATTTGAAAAAAAAGAAATTGTTGGTTAAATATTATCTAATGCGGCACTATTTTATCATCAAGTTCAAATTTTAACTTTTATTGTGCCAACTTTTTTTTTTTTTTCTCCCCCATTTATTTTTTGCAATGCTTGCTTAAATATAGAAAATAAGTGTGATACATGTAATCAAATTGTTCGAGACATGAGGTCTCTATTTTTTGTGATTCAATAGAGATCATTTTATTATGTGATTTTATTTGACAATGAGTTTAAGAACATATGAGGTGTTAATACACTCTATGTGTGTCGTTGGTTGGCTCTCATTCTAAATTGAATGATTAATTTTTTATTTTTGGCTAGCTAGGTTGATTACTATTTTGTATCAAAATATTCATTCATCCACTCAAAAAAGGTATTGAAATATTTTATTGAAGGCGAAACGTTACCAATTATGATACTAATTCAGTAATATTGTTTTATTGAAGGTTTGTTATACATGTGTCATTTTAACGTGGATCAAATTATAAAATTTGCTATTTGGACTTAAGTTTTAGCTCTTTTTTTTTGGATTTTTGCTTATGCTACACTGAAATATAGAATTTATTATTTGGATTTAAGTTTTAGCAAATCTTTTTAGATTTTTGCTTATGCTACACTAAAATATATAATTTATTATTTGGACTTTATTTTTGATGTTTGCTATTTGAGATTTATGAATATTTTTATCAGTTCAATGTGTAGAAACAATTTCAACTTCTTATCTATGAAGTTATAAATTGAAATAATATAATCATTTTGAATTAATTTATTACAATTAAATTTCATAACAGATGTGATACTAAAAAAATTGATGATGGTGCCTTCAGGTATGGATTATTTCTAGTAGATAAATATTTTTGACTTTATCTATTCTTAAATTTAAGATTTGATAGGTTTAACATTTAGATGCTTATCAACACGTGACACTTGTACAAGGATCACTTGTAAAGTTGATGAAGGGCAACATTGTAAAGTTGTTTGGTTATTGGGGGAATATGCTTTTTTCACAATCTTTTGCATCTTATTTTGCTTGGTAGTACAAACAAAGTGGGAATACTTTTATGGCTTATTTTATTTTATTTTTATTTTTGAACTACTTTTATGGTTTTCAAACCAGCCCAATAGTTGAGAGGTCAATTGTTAAGTGATTGAATGCAACTTTGCTTACACGAACAACTAATACCTTGTATGTTTTCACAAGTTTGAAAAATGAACCACAAAGCAACTTTTTGGTTGAAACTATAATAAAGATGGTATCCACCCCACAAAAAAAATAATAAAGATGAAGATGACATGTGGAATAGAAGTGTCATCCCATATTTGCACTGGAAAAAAATGATAGTCGATCATAATATGATTATCTTATTTGAAAAATAGAAAATAATATCAAGTTTTAATATATATTATCTATAAAAAAATTAAATTAAATCGATTCAATAATTATATCATGTTTTTGAATGGTCAAGAGAAAAAGAAATTATAATTTATTACTCTTAGGGCAAAACAAATTTAATTGATGTTCTAATGTAAATATTATCAGAGGTTGTTTGAGGAGTGGTTATAATAGTCAAATTGTCAATTTTTTTTATAAATTGTTATATTATTCTCTTTAAATTTTTTTATATTTTTTTTAAAATAAAAATTAAATATTTAATTAAAATAATCAATTTCAAAATGAACTCTTAGGCCATGTTTGTTTCGCGGCTTGAGTAGCCGGATTAGACTACTATGGTTATGGGTCTCATCCACAGCATGTTTGGAAGTAAAATGGAAGAACAAATTGATAGTCAAAGGGGCTTAGTAATCTCTCTCAGTAGGGGGATTAGCTTGGCTGGGTTTTAAGTAAGATTAAAAAAATAGTGCGGGGATTGAGTCTATTTTAAATTTAAAAAAAAAATTATTTTTTTTTACCAAGTGCACCTATTGTTTTAATATTTTTTTAATTTTTTTAATATAAAAATAATTATTTATTTTATATAAAAATAATTTAATAATCACATTACTAACCATTTCACATACTATCATCAAAATAAACATACTTTTACTTAATCCCATCACTAACAATCCCCACATTAACAATCTTTTCATTAATTATCTTCTCACTAACTGTCACGACCCAAACCCGCCCCTATAGGTTTAGCATCGTAACCGGCCAGTAATCCTTGGACTACCGAAGGCCTCTGAACAAATTAACAAGATTAAGGGGCTAGCGGAAGCAAATACATAAATATAGTTGTCCAATGAGTTGTGCTGACTTATATGAACAGAATATTTAAAACTTTATATACATAACCGGTAGTCAACCATACATTATACCCACACACATTATAGTATTTTAAGTACAGCCAACGACATCAAATCAAGTCTTATATAAACAGAAAACCACAGAACTTAAACATAGGACGCTTCGGGAACCTCCACGTGAGGTACAATGGTTGGCTGACAACAGAACACAGATCCGAACAAAAGCCTTCAGGCTCGAACTCCAGAATGCTCACCTATACATATATATATACAAACAGTGAGCTAAAACCCAATGAATAATATTAAGGTAAAAGGGTTAGTGAACGAAATCCGAATATATCATAAGCTTAAAACAGATCATAGCATAATCATTCTCATACCAGAACATAATAATGGTACATCCCATAGAACACATTATAGAACGTCTTCCGACTAGAGTAATCGGTTCCGGATACCGATTAAACACATATCACCACAATGAAGTGGCTAACGAGATCTCGTAAACTTGTATGTCATGGACCCGCATTTTCATGCCGTCCCCCCATGACTTGGGACTACCTATGGATGCCATAATAGATTTCAAACATGGAATATTCGTTCACGAAAACAGATATCATTTCAGAAATCAGAACTTATCATATTTCATTTTGAACGTAATTCATATGAACGTATCTTTACAATAACGTTACTCACAGTAGTTCCAGTAAGCGGTCAATCAATCCTCGAGTCTTGACCTACAATCACAAAATACATAACACAAGCATGTCTTATCATTACACATTCAAGTGGCCAACATGGCTAGCTTTCTCACTTTAATTGCCCATTCATTCCATGCTACAAAACTTGTTCATATTGCCCATATACTCGGATTCAACACATATTTTTTAATTCACTTACTTATGTTATTTCTTAGCTTATTAATCTTTAACGGCTCATAAATCAGGCCTAAGAATGCCCATAAAGAGATGGGAGTGAAGATATGCACTTAAAACATCTTTTGAAAACATGCTAAAAATAAGCTGGTGGCTAGAGCCAGCAGAAAGCAAAAACAGAGCTCGCTCGAGCTAAGACTTCTTCGCTCGAGCCAGCTTTTGCAGAGTTTAAAATTTTGAGAGCTCGAAATGTTGGCTCGAGCCAACTGTAAATTTCTGGGCAGTAAGCTTAACAAAAATGGCTTCCAAACCACCTTCAAACCTTGGGGTCTTGCATGATTTGATCAAACACACAAAAATAGCTTTAGAAAACTTCAATACAAGACCCTTGAAACAACTTTTATTCAAAAACTCATTAATTCTTAAAAGGTTTGAACCAAAACTTCTTCATGCAATATTTTTCAACTCTTCCATGGTTTTTCAAAACATGCAAATGGTGATCAACAAACTCGTGAACTCTGGAACCATGGACAAGATTAAAGCTCACATGCATGCAAGGACTTCAAAACTCTAACAAAAAAATGATGGAACCAAAAGGTTAATCCCCAAGGATGCACATGCAAGACATCTACAAGCCCAAAAACCCACTTCACTTGCTAATTTCATGAAATTGGTTCAAGGGTGAGTTGAAATCATGATGCATGGGAGTTAACTGCAGAATTTAAACATAGAATCCTTACCCAAAGCTTGTTCCCAAGTTATGAGAGGTGAATCTTCCTATTTCTCTTCTTCTTCTTCAAACTTTTGAGCTTTCTCACTCTAAAGCCAAACTCTCTCTCTCTCTCTCTCTCTCTCTCTCTCTCTCTCTCTCTCTCTAGCTTGAATTCTCTCAGTATAAGGACTCAAATAAGCAGAAAGGAATGGTACAAACATTCTCACACTCAGCTGAACAAACACAACTCACACTCTCACATTTTGAATACACGACACGTGCACACACATGCATTACTCCAACACACCCACAAGGATTTAATCCTCTACATTCAACACCACCAAGGCCTAGCACACCTTACTCTTTAATCACATCTTGGATCACTAATAGGTTTAGATTAGGCACCAATCTTGCATTATTTAATCACACATAAGTAACCTTAATTTATTCAGGTTAGACCGAAATTCAATTAATCCAAAATAGTTCCCATCAAGGTTCAATTTAATCACATGCGATTTTTATCAAACCGAATCAATTTTTTAACAAAACTTTTCAGATGGTTCTAAAAATTCTAATTAGTCAATCCATGTGCTCAATTCGGTTTTTGAAAGTATTTAGGCTAACAATTTCAGATTCAAAGTAGAAATCATGACAAATAATTTTCAAATCAGATAGATATGCACAAATTACTACAAAGCACATATCACAATCAATAATAACACATAATTCCATTCTAAACACTTAGTTAGCATTCTTAATTACGAATTAGTAGCTAATTACGGACCGGTGTTGTTACACTAACAATCCCATCTAGCCTAATCCGCCAAACAAATATGATCTTAGTTCATGTTTGTTTGATTCCATAGGTAGGGGAATTGGACTAGCAATTTTGTAAGCCCTACATATCCCATATTTGGTTATTAAAAAATAGAAGGGACTAATAGTCCTATAGGATTATCAATATCCCTACATGGTGGGATTACCTTTCCCATGGGAGGGGTGGGATTGTTAATCCAATCCTGCGGGATTGCTATGACAAATTTGCCCTTACATTATAAAAACAACAAAACTAATTTTTATACAATGAAGGTGTTTACGTAATTTTATAGATTTAATCCCAACAAACTAATACCATCACATTAGTACACAAACAAACACATTTTATCATAAATTTCCAAACTTATACCACTACATAAATAATTTCGTCACTCAATCCTACCGTACTCATGGTCTCATCCAACCTAATCCGCCAAACAAACAAGACCTTCGCTCAAACCTACTTATTTGTCTTTATTAAAAGAGACAACTAATAATACTTCTCCCTTGTCCAAACATAAAGAGTAATATTACATCCACCGAATTTGGTGTCGTCACAATTGTCCAAATTTATTCATGTCGGTTGTCCGACAAGTCGATCGGCCGATTGTTCGAATGACAGGGTGATGACCACAATAGACGAAGGTGACGACCATGGTAGATGATGGTGAAACCGGTCGTCCTGCAGGTCGTTTGGGTAGTCGTCTGAGAGGTCATCCACTTGACACAAATTCGGACGACTTAAATGACAACAATTCGGTGGATAAATCATTTTGCAAAGATAAATAAGGTAGAGCAATAGTCCTAGACTACCAACTAACTTTTACGTGAGAGTAGAGAGTTGAGCTAGTAGAGATATAGTAGAAATGTTTATTTTGGAAAGTAGGTTAAAAGTTAAATTTTTAATTTTTTTTAAAAAAACGTGTAAAAAAGTAAGGGTGATGCACTAATAAATTCCAAATTAATAACTTATACACTGTTTAGTCCCAAATGTTTTCTTATAAACTAAACAGTCCCATTGTAAGGGAATTGACCATTGAGGGCATATACATTGTGTTCGTGAGTGGTAAGACGAATGGGCAAGCTTGGTAATTTGATAATGTGAAATTACGGAAATAGGGCAGCAGTCGTCATCAATATTATCAACATCGGTGCTATGATCAACATCATCAACCTCAGCGCCATGATCGACATCATCAACATCAGCACCATGATCGACATCATCAACGTTAGTGCCATCATCAACATCAGCGACATCAACATCGTCAACATCTGCAACGTTTGTTGGGAAAAGGCCGATCCATCATCAACATCAGTGCTAGACATCATCAAACATCAAGGCCATGATCAACATCATCAACATTACCATGATCGACATCATCAACGTTAGTGTCATCATCAACATCAGCGACATCAACGCCATGATCAACATCGTCAACATCTGCAACGTTTGTTGGGAAAAGGCCGATCCATCATCAACATCAGCGCTAGACATCATCAAACATCAAGGCCATGATCAACATCATCAACATTAGTTCCATCATCAACATCAGCGACATCCACCACCACCATATCCACCCTCACGACGACCACCACCACAGCGGAACCCACCGCTTCCGCCACCACTGCTTCCGCCGGACTGGGCCTCGTTGACGGTGATGTTGCGCCCGTCAAGATCCTGACCGTTCATTCCCTTGATAGCGTCCCTCATCGACTGCTCATCCTTGAACGTTAACAACCCGAACCCCCTGGATCTGCCAGTCTCACGGTCGTTGATGATACACCGATCCAGTACCACCGCCGTTGGTGATGTAATTGATGTTGTTGGTGATGTTTTTATGATGTTGCAGATTTTTAAGAAACAAACATTCCACAAAAATGGGTACTATTGTAACCTCCAAAATAATGAAAATTAAATAAACAACATTACCAAAATAAAATGGGACTAAATGGTGTATAAGAAAACTTTTAGGACTAAATGGTTCAACTTTTCAGAAAATAGGATTTATGGGTAAATTTTCAAAAAAGTCAAAAGGTTAAGGACATCTCCAACGGTTCATCTTTTTCTTCATCAAATCTAAGTAAACATTTGAGTAAAACCTCTATTTGATGACGGAGGTTTTTGAGGCTTCATTAGAACACTGATCGACCGGGCGGACGACCGGATAGATGTTCGGCTAGTGTAATTTCTTTTACAAATTTTTCCCTTGAGGTAGTCATCTGGGAGACATCCGGTGGTAAAATCTAACAGATATAAACAGTGATTTAATGAAAGGTACATCTATCCTCAATTTAATGAAAGAATTGAAAAATCTTGAATTTGATGAAAGATTTGGTGCTGGGTTAGAGCGGGAAAAAGTGCATCTTTTAATCAAATTTAAATTTGATGAACCATTAAAAAATGGTGTAATAAGGCCTCGTTTGGGGAGTGACTATTTTAGCCAAAAAATTAAAAAGTTACTAAAAATTGTCACATCACCTCTCTACTTTTCTGTACATATTTTCGTAAAAAGCCAAAAAATTACTAAAATAACCTATTTCCAAACGAGGCTTAAGTTGACTTTTAACTTAATTACCCAAAAAAAAAAGGGACCGAAGTGAGGGTGAGACGTGACTGTGTACCATATATCGTCCCATTGTGATGAAAGATGTTTGGTTGGATTTTTAAAATTTAATTTAAGATTTTTTTTTAAAAAAAAATTTAAAAATTAATTTAGTAAAAGAAATAAAAAAATAATTAACATTTTTATATAATTTTATCTTTTAAAAAGTCAAAACTAATTTTTAAAAATTTAAAATAATATTTTTAATATTTATTTTTATCAAATTAATTTTCATTTTTTATAAAAAAATAATTTCTAAATACAAACCAAACAACGCCTTGACCGCTGCTTCTAATTTGTCACCTACTCTACTTCCATTCACTATGTTTGGTTTTAATTTTCTGAATTTAATTTTTTTAAATTTTTTTTAGTGAATATTTTTAAAATTATAAGTAATTTTTTTACTTTTTTAGATACACTTTACTTAGATGTATCTAAAAGGTAAAATATTTAAAAATTAATAAATATACAAGAATACAAAAATGAATTGAATTTTTTTTATTTTTTTTATATTTTTTATATTTTTGGTATTTAGTGAATTTTGTAAAGATTTTTTTTACAAATATTATATTTTTAAAATATATTTATGTTAGGTATATTTAAAAATTAAAAAAACTTAATAAAAATAAAAATAATAAAAAAATAATAAATTTCAATTTTGTAAAAGTGAATCGTGGACCTTGCAACCAAACAAATTGATTTGTATTCTTGTGTTTTAACACTCTCTCTCTCTCTCTCTCCCCCTTATTAATTGCACACTTTAGGTAAAACACCGACCAATACTTAGAAACCGATAAATATTTTAAAAAATTTAATATACACTCTTAAAAATGATGTAATGTATGTATCTTTAATTATTTTTTTTTAAATTATAATATTATTTTAGTTATGATATATATTTTTTTAGTTATGATTCAAAAAGTATGAAATTATATCATTTTCTTTTTTAGTTATAAAGTGTATATAATGCACATCATTTGAGGGGCATGTACCGTAGTGATTCCCTAAATATTTGCATCTCACTATCAGAAAATTTGATGAGTTTGTGAGATTTATCACGGGTCTCGTTTTGATAATTCAAATTTATTTTGTAATTTTTTTTATATATATCATTCATAAAAAATTATATCGATGTGATAATCATAAGGAAAAAATTACTTATAAATCCTATTTTTGTAAATGTTACACTAATTAGTCCTGAATATTTTTTAATAAACCATTTAGTCCTTATTATTTTTGGTATAATATTGTTATTAAATTTATTATATATCATGTTTACTGTTTTGCCCATATTCTGTTTGTCATGGTGTTTGTTTATTAAGGATATACTGTAACATTCCTTTTTAGTAGGAGGAAATTTTGTGGAAGGCGTGGACTCTTATGGGAGTGTAGGATGTTTCGGTTATGGTGTTATTGCTGAGAACGTTGTTTTTGGGTCTATGGTGGTTCGTTCATTGGTGTGTTGTTCGCGTGCTGCGGTTTGATTCGTTGGAGTTTTTTTCCCGATTGACGTTCGTCCAGGTACTACTGTTGTTAGTATTTGTGTTATTATGTTTGCAATGGATTTTCTGATGGTGTTTGGGTGTGTTTTGTTGGAGTATTGTATGTACGATGTTTGTTTGTGGGTTTATGGTGTTTTATGTGAACCATGATTATTGTTTCTTGCATTGCCGTTTCTGCGTTTTTGTATAGGGGTGTTTGGAATTTTTTTTGGGGGTATTTGCGAGGGACTTGTTCTTTCGGCAGTGAATTGTTGATGACATGTGTAGATGGTGTGTCGGGTGGGGCTGTGTTATTGTAACTTCCCTTCATCATGAACAGTTCGGGTGGGTGTATTTTGAGGGAATTGGTGTTTCCTGTAATGTTGATTTGATGTTGTTTTTTGGGTCGCATGTATGGCGATGTTCCCACCGCGACTGTGTGTGTGAGAGTTTGTTTGTGTCGATGTTAATATTGATGGAATAGGATTTTATTTAGCATATCCTGATGCAGTGTTAAAATATACGATAGTTCAATTTGTTGCATCGAATACATTCCGATACGGAGCAGGAGTTATTGTTGTTGATAGTGAAGTGTGATGTATCTGTTACATTTGTCTATATGCGTACATATATATTTATTTTTGTACGTTTAAATACATTCGCGGTTTGTGCTATTTTTCTTATTTGAAACCGAGTTTATGATGCCGGCATTTAGCTTCTTAATTTCCAAATGTTAATTTGGCAATTTGTTATGATCCCGGCATTTAGTTTCTTAATTTCCAAATGTTAATTAATCAATTTGTTAAGTTTATGGATGAGTTAGAAGTGTTGTTGTAGTGAAGAAGGTAGTTTGTTGGGTCGTGGTATGTTATTGTGAATGGGTGGTGGTATGTTATTGTGAATGGGTGGTTAATTTTTTTTTGGTGTATTGTGTCTGTTATTGCAGGTTATTTCTGGCAGTTATGGAGTTTGCAGTGTTGTTGTTATGTACATTCGGTCAGACCAACGCAGTGTTCCGCATTAATCAAGCATTCACTTTCAAACAATTAGTTGATGTCGTTTGCGACAAGTTTGATATCATGGTGCGGGAATTGGTGTATTTATTGTTTACTATTCTAGGATATAATAAGTTTAAGGTTGACTCTGACGATGATGTACGAAACATGTTGTTGCTTGCAAAGTCTTTCGAGCTTGAACATATTGACGTGATAATTCAAGTTCGGGGTAATGGGTCTGCTACTCAATGTGGTCTTTCAGTGTCACATGATGATGGGGAGTGTGAGACCGTGGATATGCGGACAGCCGATATGGTAGACCGAACGGATTTGTTGGCGACATATTGTCCTCATCGAACGAAGACATATTTGTCTGCTGGGTGGGCATTCGGCATCACACATGTCGGCCAAATGTTTTTGGGTGGTGCACATGAATTCCGAACGGTTTTGTGCAAGTACGCAGTGGAATGTGGGTTTCAGTTCAAGTATGTCAAAAATGACGTTGTACGCGTAACTGCTATATGCAAATTTGTAACGTCAACTGCGTGTGGGTGGTTGGTTCACGCACGGGTGTCTCCTTCGAATGGTATTATGTGTTTGAAGAGATTTATTAGTGTACATTCCTGTGGGGCTGCTGTGCGAACATACCGTAATCCACGGACTGGGTCAGATTTGGTGTCCGATGTGATCGCAGGACGTGTGCGTGAACAACCATTGACATGACCAACGGATGTGGTGTTTGACATGAAGGATGATTATGGCCTGGATATTAGTTATCGGGTTGCATGGTTAGGGGTGGAAAAAGCAAGAAACGAAGTATTTGGCGACCACGCTATGTCGTTCGACCAACTTAGGTGGTATAGTGACGCTGTTATGGAAAACAACCCACATAGCTACATTAATTTGGATTTCGATCAGCAAACTGGGAGGTTTGTTAGATATTTCATAGCTTTTCGTGCATGTATCGACGGGTTCAATGGTTGCCGTCCACTTCTATTCTTGGATGGTACGTTTTTGAAGGGAAGGTTCAAGGGGACGTTGCTCGCTGCCACCGCCAAAGATGGAAACCAAGGTATGGATGACAATTTTGTAATGGTTATTTGTGCTCTCTGAATGACTATGTTACACATTCCTCTGTCACCATACCATGTGTTTTACAGTTTGGAAATTGTATCATTTGATATTGCATTATGTAACAACCACTCGGTTTGCATAGCATGGTACTGACATGATGTTATGCAAGTTTATTCCCCGTCGCATTTGCTATTGTTGATTCTGAAAACTCATCGAACTGGGAATGGTTCTTGCGTCATTTGGCCAAAGTTGTAGACGGAGCTAGGAATTTAACTTTCGTGTCTGATCGTAATTTGGGTTTAATACAATCAATGCCCGTTGTCTTTCCCGCGGCACACCATGCATTTTGTTTGTTACATCTTCAGATGAATCTTCGTGACCGGATGAAATATGTTAACGCTGATCAGAAAGTTGGTCTAATGCGAAAGTTGCGGGATTGTGCTTACGCACCTACAGTAACGTCATTCAACCATAAAATTGAGATTTTAAAACAATGCAGCCCAGTAGTGGTTGGTAATTTTTTGCAGGACCTGCATCCCCAACATTGGGCCAACGCATACTTTAGGTAATTTTTTTTAAAACATATTCATGTATCCCACTTGTCCGTGTAATACTTATTGAAGGGCATGTACATGACTAATTGTTTCCATCTCACAGGGGTCGCCGATACGGTGAGATGTGGTCTAACGCCGCAGAGTCGTTCAACAATTGGATTCGGGAAGCTCGCCACCTCCCCATTACTCAATTGGTGGATGCAATAAGGGGGAAGATCATGGAAAAAATGTCAAAGCGTAAAGTAAAATCTAGCGTCTGGGTTGGAGAACTTTGTCCGAAAATGGAAAAGTGTTTGATGTCTGAGTTTAAAGATAGCAGGCACTGGATTGTTAGCCAATCGGATGACAATATTTTTGAGGTTCGGTCCCACCCATCAGTGTTAGTCGACATTGGCAATCATTCATGTTCTTGTTTTCAATGGCAATTAAATGGGTTCCCATGTCCCCATGCGGTAGTTGCTTTTCGGAATAGTGGTAAGAATGTGTACGATTACATTGAACCGTTTTATCACGTGGTGAAGTATAGGGAAGCATATGAAGGGTCAATTCACCCAATTCCCACCGTGGCGAAACCCAAGTTCACACCATCAGATTATCTCATTGCACCACTCGTTTACAAACGTCCTCCTGGAAGGCCCAAACGGAAAAGAATTCCATCAAAGGGCGAGGTTGTTCAACACATTCGGTGTGGTCGCTGTGGCAAAATGGGCCATCATAACAGGAAAACATGCAAGGAAGTGATGTAGCATACTCCTTCTCAACTTTATCTTATATCAGAACGTTGATTAAATATTTGATTAACATTTTAAAATAATTATGTTACTTCTCGCAGAACTTTACCATTTAACTCTACAATAATCGAATTTCATGAAACGTTATATATTTTTTACAATTCCGCTCAACTTGCTGTAATACCAGTGTACTAACTTCTTATAACAAGTTACAACACATTTCCTTCCGGCCCAGAAAACGTTGTTCAGAATGTGTAAGTTGGCAACAACAAACAATTGAACATCAATGTCGTTTGTAGTTTTACGCAGATGTGAGGGGAGGGGGAGTTGACGGGGCGTACTACATAACTTTCACCTAACAAAAAAAATATTAGTGCTGAACGTTGAACATTTTCAATGCCACTTACAAAAAAAAAAAAAACACAGCAGCTCCACCCACTTTGGTTTTAATTAAGTGGCTTACGTTGATTATAACGTTTCACGCCAAAAAATCCTACACAACGGACATTTTGTACGAGTCTAACAATTACATCATCCGGGTTTGTTAAAAAAATCACCCTAAAAGTTGTCATTTTCCTAGCTAAATCTGTCATGAAATTATGCACTACCTTCATTTCACCACATCCATACAAAACAACGTATGTAATAATTGAAAATATATTAACTCTTGACATTATTATTGGTAGATACCATTGAAAATTAGTCTATCATCACATTTACACGTCCAATGCAAAACTGATGTCTCTTTGACACAAAATAAAAAAGATAATCAACATCCACAACAATATTACCACAACAATCCACAAAAGAGCCAACAAATTGCTCGTTCCCAAAATTTGAACGACATTAGATTCCAATAACATTCCTCCAGTATAGCCAACAAAACTATATGCACAAAACGTTTCAGCCCGAGCGAATGTGTAAAATAGCTAACGTCGTGACAGTTGTTCAAAAATACCAAGTCATAATGTACGTGTCAAAGCAAACAAACAAAATCTACGTAGCCTACTCCAAAATAATTGAACCAAAACAAACTAATCTGTCAACGACTATCAGCAAAAATATAAGCAACCATCAAAAAGAAAAACAAGAATCTATTTGGACTTTTCCACTATGTCTGGGATGATAGCGTTGTCATTTCCATCAACGTATTGTACTGCGAAGGCCTTTTCCTGAGTCGTTTAAGAACATCTTCACCATTGCTGCTCATAACTCTATTGGCGTTGTTTCTTCCATCGTGGCACCAATGTTGCGACCATGCATGTACTGCCTGATGATGTAGCAAACAAAGATTGCACAATCTGATCTGCAAACAGACAACCAACCATATAAACATCCCCGTGACTGTAACAAGTTAATTTTTTTTTTTAAGTTAAAAAAAAAATTAATAAAGAACCAACCCACTGTAATGACTTACGTCTCCGGGCTCTATTGTGGGCAATCAATGACTGAAACAAGGGGTCTGTCAAAATCTGGCATTCTAACAGTACCGAGCGACAACCGTGACCAGACAAATTTTGTATAATATTCTTCCACCCACTATTTCTACAAAACCATATTTTAATATACGCCATCTATGCGGAATACAGATTTACATGAAACTAACTAAAATTCATACTCAATGTTTTCCTGTAAAGCATGCACATGGTCCGACATGTCACCAACTTGCGAGGAAAAATTATTACTTATGTTAAAAACTAATTTTACGTTACCAAACTTACCACTTTCAGTGATTCATTGTAATGTTCATCACGTATTCCTCACCTTGGTTTTGAAGAATTATAATGTTTCCATGACCCGCTCACTGTGTCATGCACCATTACAGTCCAGTGGTTGGCATGATACACCGGGTAATGCGTGTATCTGTGTCCTTTTGCAGCTTTGATTTGCACATTCAAATATTTCCCCCGCGACAGTGCATTTGGATTTCTCATAAAATCCTGATTTATTATGCCAGTCGCACCAACAAAATCAGGTATTCTCGAAAAAAATAAATGAACTAAACACTATGTGCAAATGTTGGAATGTATACGTCTACTTATGAGAAAGTACGATACATATACGTACCGAGCATACGCTGCTAAAAACATACGAACTGTCCCCAACGTCATCTCCGTGAATACCTTTTTCCTGCAATTCCATCAACATGGCTGCGTACGCGTCAATGACCTACACCAATCAGCCACAATGTCATTCGTGTCATACAAACATCTCAAACCAGAAACTCATGTCTGGACTATGTGTTGAATATAGAGTCCACTGTGTTAACACTCTACTTACATTCCCTTGAATAGAAGAACTCTGCACTAGATCACGGATATCACAGAACATAACTTGTATACCGCTTTCACCTCCATCCCATATTACAGCTCTGCAAAAAAAATTACATCATTACCAAATGTACAACGTTAGACACTTTGACACACACAGTTACATAGAAATGCAATCATATTCATATTGGTTACCCATCGCCATCAAATGTGTAGACTCTTTTCAGAAGCATAATTTCATCTTCATCAAGCATGTTCCACACATCATGTTTGCTGCTCACTCCAAATCCTTGCCATGTTTTGTTTCCAACTTCAACATCCTCAACGTCATATATTACTTCAGGACCAACATTTTCCTTATTACCCATCTTCCATTTCTGTTTGCCACGACCACCTAAATTGGGGTAATCGTAGTCACTTAATCGAAATTCACGTCGTGCCTTGCTCTTAACTCTCCTAACCAACGATGGCATATCCGGGCTAGGTCTGATGTCTTCCAATCTATCAGTCCTGTTCGTCGTAATGCTGTCAACGTTAACAAGGTTGTTCTTTTGTTCACTGACAACAACATTCCCAACATCACTATCTTTCGATGACATATCCCAGTTTCTATTTACCAACTGTCCATCAGCCAATTTACCAACCCAGTCCATCTCTGTAACATCATCAGTCCTGGCAGGCTTGGTATTTGCATTTCTTCCACAATCATCCGCCAAATGTTCACCACTACCAGTTACTGACACACTTTCAGACTTGTTACTTTTGCACGAATTATTTTCCCATGACGCCTGTTGTTTGTTTTTCTCCTTAAATACTGACTGCGTTACTTCGTGAACCTCACACTCATCCACATGGTCTTCCAAAATTGTTATCCTTGCTTCTAGCTTTTGAACTTGTGTCATCAGCCTTAAAATTTCAGCATCTTTTGCAACAATTACACTATCGAAGCTGATGAATAGGTTGGTGGCATGTGCACCTACTAATCTCTCCATCGTCACAACTTTAACATCTACATCGCGCAAACAGGCAGACTTTACACAAACTTCCATCTCCAATTCATTAATTCTCTGCATAGCCTGTTGTAACTGTTCATTTGCGTCATTGGTGTCTTCACAAACGGAGCCCCCAGGTTGTGTGCTTACCAGGTCTAGTAGATCAGGGAACAAAACCGGGCACGATCTTTCATCTGCCAAAAAATTACTATCCTCATTTCTCATACCAAATGGCTTTGTATTGTGAGTTTCTTCATTCTTGTTGGCGGACGTCCATTCAACCTCACCACCATTGGGTGAATCTGGCTGCCAACAATTTAAACTCGGCTCAGCAACGTTCACAGCAGCATCAGGAGCATTAGCAGACAACCCATTCCATGTACTCACCGGCTCCACTACCAACACTTTTCCTCCTCCTTCCACACTACCTTCTGCATCCGCCGATTTCTCAACAAAATACCTTTCGATGACAGTCGCCGATAGTTTATCAGGATTAACCTAGATGGGAAAAAGAAAAAGGGTAACATATATTAAGTACAAACCAACTAAACGTATACCATACGCCAACAGTAAGTTGAATGTCATACCTCAAAAGAACCCTCCACCGATAATTCCACGTTTCTCAGTTTCCCAATTAAAGTACCTAGGTTCCACCGACAAAACCGTGGTGCAACATTTGGCCTATCTGGCTGTGTAATGTCTGTGTGCTCGCAAAGCAGAAACTACAATTAAAAACAATAGCAACTGGTCAATCACACCAAAACTGCTGTTACAAAATCACAATCTTAATAGTTTGCAAGCTTAATGTTTTTACTGGGTTTTAATTCAAAATCTTACTAGCAACGCTACGACACAGCCGGTTACCCGTTCTGGCCTGTTGTGCGCCTCATTCAACGAAGAAACCAGCGAGTTTCGGATTGTTGCAGTCCAATCATACAACCGTAAAGTCTCTAACTTATCGATAACCCTCACAAACGCCCAACCAATGGACTCACCTGTTGTTGCGAAAAATAATTTCGCACAAATGTACAGGCACATCAGTTTTGCAACATCTTCTTCGTCTCGCACAGTCCTCCCACGCATTGCCACTACAAGCGCTCCTTTGATTACCTTCGAAGAAATCCGGCTGACGTTAGGGCATCTCCTTTGTATAAAATCTGCCGGTCCTTTACCGACATGCGACAAATCTAATTTCTCCCTCCCACATTGCAATCCAAATAATAAATGGATGTCACTATTGCGGATTGGCAGCCCTATTCCCCCGATGTAAAATTTCTCATCAATAGGGTTGTATGTCTGAATTACACGGCACACCGTCGCATCACACTTCTTATATGCAGCCAGATCCAATTTATGCACTCGGATCGCGTCAATCATGAGCCAGAACGGGGTTTTCTGTAACTGTTTGACATGCCGAGCACTGAAATCAAATTCCAACACGGTTTTCATAACATCGGCAATGTTAGACCGGTACATTACCTTCTTCATGTCGACAAAAGCTCTTCTCACAGGACGTGTACCTGTCCTGCTTGTCTTGAATGACAATTTTGACTGTTTCCTTGCAGCTAAACGGGTTGATGTCTGGACAGAAGATCGTGACTGTGGTGTTCTGCATTCTGCCTTACGTTTCGCACACTGCCGACTTCCACTGCCTGCACAACATTGACATTACTAAATTTGCACCATCAAAACAAACTGACTAACCATAACCATAAAACACAACGTTCACATACATAAATTAGTAGACCTAAACACATAGCACGCTTCAACAACTCCACATTAATCAAACCCGGAAAACCACAAATAGAAACTGTATAAACGTAAAATGTCATCCCTAATAAAATAAAATAAATACAATCAACTTGCAAATTAATTTTCAATTAGCATTGACATAGTAACACTACAAGATTTATTAGTAACTTATTTCGTGACCCAACTGCCTATCAACTCATAGTTAACCCCACATTACCACGTCAGCACAACCCACATACATCACTTTGACACACCCCATTTTATTCTACAACCCAATCAAATGCAACTAACTTGGAAATTTACAATAAAATTGACACAACCTGTGGTCCATCACCAACACAGTAAACACACAACTTCCTACAACCATTATGGGAGTTAAATACTAACACAATGTTTCCCCAAACCAACACACTGGTCCACCGTTGACATTGACACTTCAACATTGACAAACTACCCAAATTACCAAATTCACCAAACAACTTCCAGTAAATTAAAATATACATGCGAACAACACCACAATGCCCATTGACTAATTATCAAACACCACCGAATCTGCTATCCGCAGTTCACTAGTAAACGATAAGTACTTCGACCCATGCAATGTCTGCCCAACACAACACAATGGTCCACCTACAACATTGCCCTTTCAACATCGGGCAAAATAAAACAAAACAGGCCTTTCCAAACACCACTCCGACTAACTTAACATTGATATACACCCAAACGCAACCAAGAACAGGGCTCCACCACAAACATATAAAAACACACGAATAGGCCATCCCAGTACACAACTATAAAAGCAATGTTTACCCCTAAAAGCTTTACATGGGTCCACGTACAACAACATCAAACTGAACGACAACACACAAACATCATAAGACCATAACTCACATACCTGCCGCCATTTGATTCCGCGGCGATTACCGGTACCAACGCTCTTTCTCTGTCGTACTATACGCCAACTACTGTTCTTGACGATGTTCAGACCCAACTCTGACGATCCCAACACCGAATTCCCACGATTTAGGTTTTCCACTACTAGGGTTTTACTCGGCAATCGAATGTTAAATTAGGAAATCATATCAACAACCCAAATCTTAACAAACACTCTCTGTAATCACGGATTCAGAATCGCTTCAACATCGGAATCACGGTCCCACTCTATAAATTACCTCCCATATTCACTCACACTAGACTGAACTTCCATTTCAATGTTGGGGTCTTCGGTAAATTCAACAACAAATAATGCCCGTTATTTACCCCTTATTGTTGGCCACGTATTCCACAAAGCATGGGCTTTAACGTCTTTAACATTGGAATGGGACCTATTAGTGTTACAAAATAAACACAGGACTAAATGGTGTAATATTTATCAATTTAGGATTTATTGGTGTTTTGCCCTAATCATAACCATTTCATTTTATTGTGTTTTTCTCTAAAAAAAAATGAATTGTCTATTTTCAACATATATTTATGGTCAATTTTTTAGCGAAAAATACGAAAAAGTGATAATTATTGAATCGAACTATTTTATTTATTTATTTTTATGAATAATATTCATTGAGAACCTACAAAATAGACGATCTGAGTGATTAAAACGGGACTATAGTAGATTCCACGAGTTCCCCAAATTCTCTTCTATTAAAATATGAAATATAAAAAAACGCAACTCAATTATAAATCTACTCAAAAAAATACAACACAAAAGTACAAAAAAAAGAAAAAAAGAAAAAGAAAAAGAGAGAGAATGTATTATGGTTAAAATTTATTTTAATTATGGTGGCGCTACATGTATTAATTAATGTACTAATACTAATTATGATATTATTATTGATGTCACTCATTATACAAATTACAAATATTAAAAACTTTTTAAATTACATCATCAATTAATACATTAATTAATATACTAATTAATGCATATAATATAATTTTTTTAGTTATGGTGCAGCAGTAGCACACACTCAAAGAACAATGATGAAATAGCCACTCTGGTCTTTTTTTTTTTCTTTTTTTTTTTTAGGGGGTGGAACGACGAGTCCGGATCGTCTGCAGGGATTTCCTACAGCGCCTCCTGCGGCGGTCCAAAACAACGTCGTTTTGGACTTTTTTTTTTTTCTTCTTCTTCTTTTTCTTTTTCTTTTGCTTTCTCTCTCATTTGCTGAGAGCCCTAATCCTCAAAACAGAGGAGACGAACAGAGAGAGTCAGAGGCTTTCTTGTGTTTTAAAGAAGTTGATTATCTTTCAATCTTCTTGTTCATCTTTGGAGCTTAGAAAACCCAAGAAATCAAACGCATGAGAAATCAAACCCAAGATGAAATCAAACACAAAGGTATTTTTTATTATCTTTGCAGGTTTCTCTACTGTCGGATCCAAAGAGTAAATCTTGTCTCTTCACTCTCTTCATTACTGCTTCGTTGTTTTATGGTGCTTACTTCATTGGGAGTGCATTCCTTGCAAAAAATTGCAGAGGACATATCATTGCTTCAATGGCTATGGTTTTATTCTCTCCCTACCACTCTCTTCTTGGTTGTATAATTTCAATTTCAACACTTCAAACACCCAAAATTTCATAAACCCATTACACAAATCATCAAAAATTATATAAAACCCAAAAAAATCAGAAATATATATATATATACACATAAAATAGAGAGAAGCAGAATATCTTCAAGTCATCGTTCGTCCTTCACCAGTTGTCGCTTCATTGCCGTCGCCGTGGTGTATGAGTTAGGTTCTCGCTGCGACGTCGCCTCGTCGCCCTTAACCTCCTTCGCCTTCACCTCTGCCTCTCTCTGTCAGTCTCTTCTCTGTTTTGAGGATAAGGGTTTTCAGCAAATGACAGAGAAAGCAAAAGAGGGGGAAAAAAAAAAAAAAATCCAAAACGACATCGTTTTGGACCGCCACAGGAAACGCCGCAGGAAATCACGACAGACGATCCGGACTCGTGGAACGACGCCACTTTGGTCATTGAAATTGCATTCTCCTCAGTAATTAGAAGATAAAAATGTGTAGAAGTGATTCATTAAAATAACATAAACAAAACTATTTCTCAACATTTTTCACTATAGACTATACATTTTTTAAATATATTGTCTAATAAGCTCTCTATTCTTATTTTATATTATTTTATTCATTTTAATTTAAAATTATTTTTTTATAAACTCAACACAATCAATTATAAAATTTAGTATAATTGAGTCAAAACTACAAAAATTAAAACCACTAGCTATATTTATTGAGTCAAAACTACAAAAATTAAAATTACTAACTTGATAGCTAGTTTGATGGAGATAAAATTTAATATTTTAACTAAAAATTAAAATAACTAATTTGATGAAAATACTGACTTATCTTATCTTGCCACACAATCGAGTTTGATTGTGTTTACCCATTTTATATTGTTGATCTATTTTCATTATATTGTTGATCATTATCACATCAGATGGACGCCACATACGCATTAGAACTAAAAAATTAGACCTCCAAAACATTTTTGTTTCATTATTTTAGTTGTTTTCAAAAATAATTTATATTTTTTTTATCGATTTTAAATATTTTAGGATAAATTATAAATAGATTTGGTTAAAATACAATTTCTGAAAATTATATCATGTCTCTTAAAGTTTATAATTTCATTCCAAATGGCCAATTTTATTAGTTAATCATCAAGTCAATCAAATTTTTTTTAATGATGTCATAAATTTATTTTAATTAATAATTCAAGGAATTTTATCACTATATAGAAGAAGAGTTAGAGATTTTATTTTTTAATTATTTTGTTAAATAAAAAATTATGACAAGGGATAATCTATATTTTAAGTAAACTTCAAGGGGTGTATTTATAATTTATTCTAAGAATTAATTTAGATAATGTGATTAATTTTTTTATAAAAATATATTATGTATTGCAAATATATTATTTACAAATAATTTGAAGTGATGGAGTACAATTTTTCTTTGGGAATTTTTTTTTTAAGGTCCCTCATATTAAGATTTTATGGCATAAAGGACGTGAAATATTTTCATAGTAGTTGGGGTATCTCAAATTTTTATAGAGAAATTTCAAAACAGAAAAATTTCCATCCAAAGAAATTTCAAAATACAAATTTCTCTGTGTTTTGAAATTTCCTTTGTATTTTGAAATTTTTGTGGTTTGCTCGCAATTAGGTTACTAATTTAGGTTACTTTTTTTTTATTTTCACTAATTAGTTGTCTCTTTATGTGTAATTTTTCCTTTGAGATGAATTTTCTCTAGCACTAAGATATCCTTTTTAGATTAATTTTCTCTAAACAGATTGGATTCCCTTTCTCTCTGTGCCTAGCTTAATTTCTCTAACTAGTTGTCTCTTTGAAGTTCTCTCAATTTTTCTCTGGTATTTGAATTTTCCCTGCCCACATTAAACTCCCACTAATTTATGTTTGCTTGTTTGATTTTCACTGGTTTGTTGTCTCCTTGTGCTGAATTTTCTCTAGTATTTGTATTTTCTCTGACCACAATAGAGTCCAATTTCTTTTTGTGGCTTTCTTGATTTTCTCTACCTAGTTGTGTGCTTGTGTGTGTAATTTTCTCTGTTTTTTGAAAAAATTTAAGGATTTGACATCTTTAATGCTGAATTTTCTGTCCTTGTGTTGAATTTCCTGTTGACATCATTATGTTTTCATTGTTTAGAAATGGCAAAACGTAGCAGTAGCGAAACACCTGAAGCACCACAAAAAAAAATAGAAAGTCGTTGAGTCTTCTAGTTATGAGCTGAGATCAAAACACAGCAACAACAAAACACCATAAACACCCCAAACAAAATAGAAAGTCTCTGTCACTGCCAGTTATAAGCTGAGATCTAAAGGCAGCAACAAAACACCAAAAACACCACAAACAAAACAAAAAGTGCAAGCCCAAGAGGCAATTAGCATTAAGAAGACACCAACTCCAAAAGTCTCAAGCTCAAAGGGAAAACGAGATTGCAGAGAAAATCCATCTCAACCAAATTACTAGTTTCAACAAGATCAAGTAAGCACATAGAGTAAAGTGAATCTAATATGTTCAGAGAAAATTGTAATGCTAGAGAAAATTCATCTCAAGGAAAAAATTACACACAATAAGACAACTATCTAGTGAAAATCAAACAAGCAACACAATTTGATGGGTCATGAAAAATTCAAAATGCTAGAGAAATTTAATCAAGGCACATAAGTTAATGTGATTATTGTTAGAGTATATAATATATTAGTAGATAGTGAGCCTCCCTTTCGGTGCCTTTGGGTGCTAGTGCTTCACTTTCCATCATGAGCTCAAATATGTATTGTTTGTAACCTTCTCCTATATAAAGGAGCCACTGAACAATTACATGAAATCAATTAATATCAATTGAATACAGATTATATCAATCAATTATATACACAATTTATATTTTCCCTCTTTCTTTATACATTAATTTTCTCTATACATTAATTCTAACATGGTATCAGAGCTATAGGTTAAGCTCTTGGTGTTCTTTGCCTTCCGGCGGGCGGCAACCTTGCCTTGACCACCCGCCGGACCTCAACCAATTGAAACTTCCAGCACGCCACCAGATTCGCTGCTCCGCTGCCACACCCACACGACGCTACATCTTCACTCTGCCTCACAGCTTTATATCCTGGATCCAACGGATGAGAAGCCAACATGGAGGATATTAAATGTACCTGGGAGACCTCCGAGATTTGCTTGGGAACACAGTACGTGCGTTGTTGGAGGGACAAGGGCCATTGTTCTTGGTGGTCAAACAGGAGATGAATGGATGCTAAGTGAACTTCATGAACTATCTTTGGCAAGTAATGTTATCTGATTTGGGAGAAACAGAAGGAATAAACAAGGGATTCTTTGAAGTGAAGTTCTCTATAAGTTAAAATCAATGTGGAGAAAATGTGCATTTGTTATGAAGATGCATGAAAGCCCTTTTTCCATCATCTCTTGATCGAACTTCCGAGCCATATCCACCATACCTTTCTGCCCCAAAGCATCAATCAAAGCATTGGGCAAAACCCAGCTTGCTCACAGCCCATGGCTGCCACTCCAAGCGCCGTCGTTGTCACCGGCAACCAACACCACCCGCAGCCTCATCTCCGAAGCTGCCGAGCTATCAGCTATCAGCTCGCCGTTATTCAGCTTGGAAACGAACTGGTTGAGAGGAACATCGACTTGGTGTGTGGAGGAGGCAGCTCAGTAGAACCATTATTGACTCTCCTCTCCCTCCAGTATACCAGTCTCAGTTCCATACACCTCGTGGTGTATGGTTCCCCATGAAAATCTGCCTTACTTTTCTACATTTTATTATTATTATTATTATTATTTTCTTACCCTTATCATTATGCTCCAGCCCATTCCCCACCGAAAAAGCCTTATCATTATAGCAAAGGCTCCTGCCCACATGGTGTATTGCCTTTCTTTTTGTTTTTATTTTTTTATTATCAACCTCGGTGGGTGAGCCCTTTTCAGACTCATTGTACCCACTTTCCCCCACTTTCTTTTCTTTTATATCTATATATATTTTTACTATAATCTCTTATCCCAACACACTAGTCCTCAAAAAAACCACCTCTGATTTTTACTTTCTTTTATATATATATTTTATTATACTATATTATCCCACCACACTAGGTCTTCGAAATCAACTCTGATTTTTAAAATTTTTATTTTATTTCATTCCATACAAAAAAAAAAAACCATTATGTTCCACTGATGGCCACACGCTGACCTCACTTCTTCGCCTCTGTCGCCGGTCTCTTCCTTTTGCCCTCCTCTTGGACGACTCTGGCCGACACTGCCTCCGTGTTTCCCACGCCGCCGAGCATGTTCACTTCCCGTTGCTCCTCAAATACCACATATGGCGGACCTCCGAATCGAAACATAACGGTGGCTTTCCGCTTCAGCTCTTTGTTTTCCGCCTTCAACACACATATCTCTGCTCGCGTATCCTTATACATGCTCTGGAGCAGAGCCAGTTGGGCGTTTAACTGCTGCACCTCATTTGTCCTACTCTGAAGCCGGTGCGACAAGTTTGTGACCGCAGTCATGGTCTCCACACATGACTTCAATGTATAATGATTCGCCTCAATATCCGATTGTGCAGCCATTATTTGCTCCACAGACAGCATAGGAAAGTTCAACGGAGCAAAACCAGGGGCACTTGGTTGAGGTTCAAGGGCAACCGCACCGGTTATCTCTCTTGTGGACTCGTTGAGGTCGGGAAAGAGAGTGAGCAGACCACGGGAAGAAGAGGCTATGTTCTGGGTAGCTGAACGGGAAGAAGAGGCTATGTTATGAGTTGCTGAGTGTTTCAGATGTTACAGAGTGTTTCAGGGTTTGCAGCTCTCAGAGAACAGCTCTCAGAGAACGAAAAGGTTTCAGCTGGTTTGTTATGCTTACAAGCCTCAGCCTTCGCTTCGGTTTATATAGACAAAGACGAAGAGGCCGACACGACACTCTGTTGGTCACGTGTATCGCCGCGTGTCCGGCGTGCCTTTTGATGGCTCGCCGCTCGAAGATTTCTGTCGGGCACGCCTTTTGAAGGCACGCCTTTTGATAGATTGGGCACGCCTTTTGAGGGCGTGACTTTTGAGGGCTCGATATATATACATGTATATCTTTTGGGCAGCCTATATACACAATCATACAGTGTATTTTCTACATGGCTCCGGCAAGACTCTGTAAACTATCCCGACATTGATTCCGGTTAGCTTCTACAAGGGTTCGGCAAGACTCTGTAAACTGTCCCGACATTGATTCCGGTAAGCTTCTACATGGGTCCGGCAAGACTCTGTAAACTGTCCCGACATTGATTCCGGTTAGCTTTTATATGGGTCCGGCAAGACTTCGTAAATTGTCCCGACATTGATTCCGGTTAGCTGCTACAACGGTCCGACACGACCATACAGTGTCTTCACCAACGGTCTGACACGACCATACAGTGTCTCCTATCTACTTTTATTTTATTTGTCAGTTTATTTTTACGTTTTGTTCCTTTCCAAACTCAAGTTGTTTTGTACATATCCTCCTTGAGTTTGAGGGGGGATGTTAGAGTATATAATATATTAGTAGATAGTGAGCCTCCCTTTCGGTGCCTTTGGGTGCTAGTGCTTCACTTTCCATCATGAGCTCAAACATGTATTGTCTGTAACCTTTTCCTATATAAAGGAGCCACTGAACAATTACATGAAATCAATTAATATCAATTGAATACAGATTATATCAATCAATTATATACACAATTTATATTTTCCCTCTTTCTTTATACATTAATTTTCTCTATACATTAATTCTAACAATTATAATTGTGGTTAGAGAAATTTCGGATTCTAGAGAAAATTCATCACATAGAGGAAACTAACCAGTAAAAATCAAACAAGCAATATAAATTGAAATGACAAAAAAATTTCATCTTAACCAAACTAGGCAAAGAAATTGTAAAGAAATTCATCTCAACCAAACTACTTGCTTCAACGAGATCAAGCAAGCACATAAAATAAAGTGAATCTAATGTCATCAGAGAAAATTCAGATGCAAGAGAAATTTATAGACATAATCACATAACAAGCTTCAAGAAGATACAAAATGCAATCGCAACCCTAATTAATATGGATAATATTACGAAATAGAAACCCTAATTAATTGAAGAATATTATAAAATGCAATAAACTGTAGGTACAGAGAAAAACTAGTTTAAGAATAAAAACACTTACCAGAGTGAGGTGGTGATGATAAAACCCTAATTTCGAACGAAGTTGAACCAAGTTGAAGATGAACAGACTCAAGGATGAAAGTAAACTGTGTCAGAGAAATTTTTGAGAAGAAATCTCAAAGATTTTCGCACAGATGAAACCCTAGCTTCACTGAATATGATTGACAGAGCTGCCATGGCTTTGAAGATGAAGGGATCCAAACGGAAAGCTTGAAGAAAGAGAAGAAAAGATGTGGGATTTGGATGAGCAAATCGAATTTAGCACTACTAGAAAACAGGGCTTTTGAGTCGGCAGCGTGCCGTTGCAAATAGCGTATTTGCCAACGCAAAAACTTTTTGCGACGGCGTTTCGACGGCAACTCAAGGGACGAAAATGGTGGGGTCGCAAAAAGTTTTTGAGTCGGCAATCTGCTGACGCAAAAAGTTTTAATTTTTTGAGACGGTAGATTGCCGACTCAAAAAGTGGTTAAATATTTTAAAAAATTTAACCCATAATTTCTTATTGAGGCTCCCAAGTTTCGAACACACTCCATTTGCACGATTTGACCCAAAGTCACCGCACTAAGTTCACTTCACCACCATACCTCTTTCAGCTATTAAATGAGAATATATTATTTATAGTATATATACTCAATATTAATATAAAAGTATATGTATAAATAAATATATTTATTAAATATAATCAAGTAAATATATATCTTGGCTATAAAATTTTTTTTTTTTGCTACGGCATCAATTGCCGACACAAAAAGGTCTAATTTTTTGCGTCGGCACAATTTGCCGACGCAAAAGGTCTATGCCGACTCAAAAGGTCTGTCTTTTGCGTCAGTAAATTCAACCGACTCAAATAATGCTATCAAATATTAATTTTTTGTGTCGGCCAACGGTGCGACGCTAAAGGTTTGGTATTTGAGTCGGTAACTCTGTGCCGTCTCAAAAAGACTACCTTTTGCGACGGTAAAATTTGCCGACTCAAAACCGACTCAAAAGGCCCTTTCTTTAGTAGTGTAGAGAGAAAAATCTTGAGATTGAAGAAGCCATTGTTGTTTGTTTCAATTTTGTTATCATTCTCAATTCAGAGAGAGAGAGAGAGGAAAGAGAATGAGAGAGTTGGTATGATATATGGGTGTAAATGAGGGATCTTAGGCTATAAAAAAAAATATTGTAGACCTCTCCTATTACTAAAAGTTAAAGAGGGATGTTAGACCAATTTTTCCTTTTTCTTTCTCATTAATTCTTTCATTGAAATCCACTCACTATAGTTCGCAGTGTTAAAAGGACCAAATAAATAATAAAAATTATTTTCACCATCCATATCAATGGGCAAACAAAATGATAAGGGTAAATTACAAATATACCACTTAAGTTTTGTTTAAAATATAGATTGTCCTCTTATGATTTGAAAATTATAAACATCACTTGTCAGAATTTTTTAAATTGAAAAAATAAAATTTCTAATTGCTCTCTTATATAATGATAAAATTACATGAATTATTAATTGAAATAAATTTCTGACATTATTTTAAATTTTTAATTGACTTGATGATTTATTAATAAAATGAGTCATTTTTTATGAAATTAGAAATTTTAAGAGGTGAAATGTAATTTTTATAACCACAAGGGGAAAAATTATATTTTAAGGCTTCGTTTGGCTATCTAGTTAGGACTAAAAAAGTACAAAAGATAAAATAAGCTAAATAATCTAATAAGATAAAATATCACATTCAAATCATAATCATTTTACTTTTTTCTCACAAATGTCAAAAACGTAAAAAAAAACCAATTCGAACGAACTTTTTAATCCTAAGCTAAAAAAGTCCCAATTTAAAAAAGCCAACTAAAAAAATTGTTATCAAATGACAACTAAGTAAATCTTTGATGGTGTATTTTGTAATTTATCCAAATTATATTTAGGAAAATGTTTGAAACCTTAAAAGAGCTCTTCTAATTTGACCTATAATTATGTGACTTGATAAACGTCCACTTTTAATATATTATATAAGATTCCATTACCTTATCACATCAATATAAATATCTAAATTATGGTTCTCCATCATTTTACAGTATGAATAAAGATTAAAAGCTCTAATTTTAGAGCTCTAAAAAAAGTTCTAGTGATATGGTAAGGAGTGAAATCCACATGTAATGTGATGTGTGTGCCTATCTTTTTGTTTTATTTTATTGTTTTTCTTTCTCTCACCACATCATTAAAGTTCTCTTCAGAATTTTAAAATTCGAACTCTCTTTATATTATAATACATTTATTCAAGATTTGACAATCTACTAAAACAATGCGATTATTTGATGAAATGAAAATTTTGGGGGAAATATTATTAAAGTGACAAAATAAGAAAAATATTTTCAAATTAATAAAAAAAAACTTTGCAAACATTGAAAATTAAAGGGACAATTACAAAAAAAAAAAAAAAAAAAAAAAGCCCCAGTTTGAGCCATTTAATAAAATAAACACTGAATTTTTAATTTTATTAATTTAAATTTAAATTTTTTAATTTATATTCAATCTAAAACATTCATCTACTTTTGTTAAGTAAAATTAATAGAAAAAAAATATTTTAATCATTAAACTCAATATAAGTATATCTAAAATATCTTTTTCATTAAATTTAATGACTAAAATACTATTTTTCAGTCGATTTTATTTAATAAAAATAAGTAAATGATTTAGATTGAAAATCAATCAAAATTTTATAATTTAAATTGATAAAATTAAATGTTCACGGTTTATTTTACTATAAGGGTCAAATTTTTAATTTTTTTTTTTTTGCAATTTTCCAAAATTAAATGTATAGATTTTTCCATAAAAATGATTATATTTTTTAAAATTAGCACTGAAATGTTATTTTTCCAAACCTTTTACAAGTTAAAAGTCGATAAAATAAAAGTGAAAAACTCTTCTATACAATAATTAATTTTTTTAAAATTATTTTTATATTGTAAAAATAAATTATATCAACCACTTCGATACAATTTTCAAAATTTAACAAAAAGAAAAAAGCTTATAAGTAGTTCGATTAATTGCATCGAACAACCCTAATGTTGTTTGTGATCTCTTCCTAAATTTAAAAATTAAAAATAAAAATATGGAAAAAATTTAGAAGAATTTCAATTTTAGCAAAAACAAGTTAATAACTATTTTCATTTAAAAATAAATTATTTACAATCTCCATCAACAACATCTAACCATTTCAACCCAACTAAAATCAAGCTCAAAATCCTAACAAATCAACTTTAATGTACACCAAAATTAATAATCAAAATTACACTCAAAATCCTAACAAATAAATTTAAAAAAAAATCAAAAATTAAAATTACCTCTCTCTTTCTCTCTCTCTCTCTCCAATGGCTAACGACCATTTCTCCCTCCGGCGAGAGGCACCGGAGAACCACCGCAACCAGTTTCAACATCTCCATCGCCACCGGACGAGAACCCACTTACCTTCTCAAAATTCGACGAAGAAGGATACGAATGAACAAAATCCTCAAACTCAATCCCACCACCAACACCACCACCACCACCACCCTTCTCCTCCGGCGGCGCCACCACCTCCGGCAACCCCACCTCCCCTTCCAAATACCTCACCACCTGCCTCATACTCGGCCTCTTCACCTGAACATTATTCGAACACATCAACCCAAGTTTCAACACCACCACAACCTCAATTTCATCAAACTCACCTCCCAATCTCGGATCCACCACCTCCAAAATCGACCCCCCTTTCCAACTCTCCCACACCCAATCCACCAATATCAACTGCTCCGGCGAAGCTTTCGGCTCGATCGGTCTTCTTCCACACACAACCTCAAGCAACAAAGCCCCAAACGCGAACACGTCGGAGCTCGTAGTCGGCTTACCAGTCCGAGTCAACTCCGGAGCTAGATAACCCAATGTTCCCACCACTCTTGTCGTACTTGGGTTCGAACCATGCTCGTATAGCTTTGCTAATCCGAAATCGCCGAGTCGCCCATTGAGTTCGGTGTCTAACAATACATTACCGGCTTTAATGTCTCGGTGAATCACAGTCTGTTCCCAACCTTCGTGCAAGTAAAGCAAACCCGAAGCTACTCCTTTGATGATCTTGAATCTCTGTTCCCAACTCAAAATCGTTGTGGGTTGGTCGAAAATGTACTTGTCTAAGCTTCCATTGGGCATGAAATCGTAGACGAGTAATAGATCTCCTCGCCGGCGACACCAACCCAGTAACTGAACCAAGTTCCGATGACGAAGCCGACCAATACTCGCGATTTCTGACACGAATTCGCGCAAACCCTGCTTCGATTCGTGTGAAATTCGCTTCACCGCGACTTGGGTATTCGAATTCGAAAGAGTTCCTTTGTATACTCTGCCGAATCCACCGAACCCAAGTAGCTCTTTGTCTTTGAACCCTCTCGTCGCTTTCTTGAGCTCTTTGTATGAGAATCGATGAGGACCAATATCGAGCTCCCAAGCTTCGATTATGTCTGCGTTCTTGATCTTCCTAACGATGTAAAAGGCCAGTCCAATCGCGAAGACGATGACTATAACAACAGATACAGAGACGCCTAAGATTAAAGCCGTGTAGCTCTGTTTGGGTTCAGGCAGAGAGGGTAGAGAAGATAGATCGAGAGAATGAGCTTGTCCACTCATGTTGAAGCTCCAACCTTGTATATAATGATAGCTCGCGAGCAGACCTGTTGAAGCAGAGAAGCCCACATACATGGTGTCTTCGAAAATTGGCGACAGATCGATATGAAATGTCAAAATTGAAGAACTGGGTTTTGTCGAAGAGAGTGAAAGAGAGACATTCAATTCGTTTTTGGCAGAATCGTAGTCGATAAATGCCTGAATCGTGTTCCCACTCTTGAGATTGATTGATTGCATTGTCGAATTGCCTTGTTCATAATACCCAGCGCTCACCGAATCATTGGAGATTAGGCCATTGATATCGATGCCAACGTGATTGTCATTGATGTCTTTGAATTCGAAGTCTTGGACTGTATCGAATTCGACAGCGAACAAATGGTTTGAGGAATTTCCAGTGTTGTTGGCATTGAGAAGACCCAAATACTGGCTCGGAAGAGCCCCATGAAGCTCCTTGGTCGGCGAAATCGTGAAGGCCAAGCCATGGCCGCCGAGCTTTTTGTACTCTGGAACGATTGCGAAAGCCAAGGCTGTAGAGAAAGAGAGAGCTTTACCAGTTGTGGAGTCCTTGAATCGGATCGGAGTTGGGTAAAAGGCGTGGCCGATCAATCGAAGTGTGTCGTTGGTGAGTTGGAGGAGACCATTGTTGTGGATCTCTGCAACACCGTTTAGGCTTATGTTGTTGTTGTTGGTAAAACCCTTGAAGCCATTGTAGACGAAGCCATTGTTGAGCTGAGAAAGAACTGGGTTTGTTGAGAGGAAGAGAAAGAGCAAGAGCAAGAGAAAGAGAAAGATTGATTTGGCCATGAAAGAGAGGACAGAGCTCAGAATATGTTAAGATGCTATATGATCTAGTATGTTCGTGAGAGTGATTGGAGATGCTTTGATGTTTGGTTTTTGTTACATTTTGTTTGACTGGCTGGGAGGAATATAGAGAGAGAGAGAGAGAGAGCTGATGATGGGTTGTGTTGTGAGAGGTATTGTAAAATTTGAGATGGTTCTGTTAATTAAATATATAATAAAATAGATTTTTTTTTTTTTGGAAGATGGTTTAAAATAGATTTTTTAGTTTTAGATTAAAAATTGTCATATTTAAATTATAATTATTTTATTTTTTATAAAAATTAAAAAAATTAAAGAAATTTATTTCAAATGAGGCTATTTTAGTCTCAGATTTAAAAAGTTAAAAAAATTAAAAAATCAATCTATATCCCAAATGAAACCTATACTTTTTAATTTTTTTTAATTAAAATATGAGTTAAAAAAATCTAATTTTCTGAAATTTTAATTTTTTTTATTCCAATTTCTTGAAAATTGACTTTTTAAACTTTTGGTTTCAATTTTTTTTGAATTTAATTTTTTAAAATTAAAATTTTTTATTTTTGTATTTATTTTTTGGTTTTTAATGAATATGTTTAATATTTTAAAGTAATTTTTTTAGATATACTTAATATAAATACAATTTAAAAATTAATATTTGTGAAAAAAATCTTTAATAAAGTCACTAAATAACAGAAGTATTAAAAAATATATGAAATATTTATTAATTTTTTTTTATAAATATTTTACTTTTTAGATACATTTCGGTTAGGTGTACCTAAAAAGTAAAAAATTTATTTAAAATATTAAAAAAATTCACTAAAGACAAAAAATAAAATAAAAAATAAAAAAATTAATTTTCAGAAAATTGGAACCAAACAAGGTAATGTTTGAGATAATTTTTTATCCTTTTACAAAAAAAATAAAATAAATAAAAATGTAAAAAGTAGAAAAAAAAAAAACTTTAGTTGTTTGGGGTGTCCTAAATAAGTGTACTTTTTGTCTTTTTGGACTAAAAAATTGAGAAAAAAAATATGGATGTTTGGGTTAACTTTTTGACTTTTTATGGAAAAATGTGTATTAAAAAATTATATAAATTAGTGTGTAAGGGAAAGGATTGGGAGTTATGCAGCCGTAATTTTTTACTTTTGGTAAATAGTAATAACTTTTTAACTTTTTGATTAATTTTTTGACTTTTTGACTTTTTGGTAACTTGTCAAACTTGACCTAAATTTGTTTATCTTTTAGGCCTATTTTGGCAAAGAGATTAAAAGTAATTTTTTTTGACTGAGTCACATCACTTATATATATTTTTTACACATTTTAAATAAAAAATAAATAAAAAGAAACTAAGGGGTTGTTTGGGATGACCTAAATAAGTGTACTTTTTGTCTTTTTACGAAAAGATGTGCAGAAAAGTAGAGAGATGATGTGATGAAAAAAAGATAAAAAGATAAAAAGTGTGTACTTATTTAGGATAGCCAAACTTGGCCACTTTTAACTTAGGGCTGGTTTGGCATAGACTATATAATCCATCTTTTTATCTTTTTTTTATCACATCACCTCTCTACTTTTCTGCACATCTTTTCGTAAAAAGACAAAAAATACACTTTTTTAAGACACCCCAAACCAACCCTTACTCTCTAAAATAGATTTTAGTGACCTTTTGACTTTTAGATTAAAACATAGAGTTAGGGAATGATTTTCAAGTAATTATAGTAGTTTTAAAATGTTATATAAAATTAATTATAGGGTTTCAATTTTCAAATTAGCAAAATATTTTATTGGTGAGACAAGTCGAATTATCTTTAAATAGTTAAGAGATAAAATATGCTCTATTAAAGCATCTCTCATCATTGTTGCTATAATGTCATTGTTATTATTATAATTTGGTAATAAATGGTGTTATTTTATCAAATTATAACAATGATGCTCCAATGGTCATTTGTTATTTTGACAAATCTCAAGCAACTTTCCCTCCAAATTTGGTGTTTGGGAAGTGAGTTTTTATATAGATTTTATTAGATGTAGGATATTATTAAATAAATTTTTTTTTGTGTTTGGGAAGATAGTTGGGTTTTTTTGTGGTTGGATGTGATGTTTGTGAGAGAAAAAGTGAAATGATTATGAGGTTGGATGTGATATTTTGTTTGGATGTGTTTTTTTGGGTTTTGCAAAACTTTTGTCTTTTAGTAGAAAAAATGAAAAAAAACCCAACTCATTTTCTTCCCAAACACCAAGTGTTGTTTGGATATAGGTTTTTTTTGTGATTTTATTTTTGTTTATTTTTTGTCTTTGGTGACCTTTTTTTAACTGTTTGTAAAAAAAAATTATATATTTATATTATTTTCGACTAGACAAATATAAAAAATGAAAAAAATTTTGAAAAATTGGAAAAAAAATAATGTTGATGAAATTAATTGTTTGGAAATTGCTTCAAATTGGTGAATTTTTTTTAAATTAATTTTTTTTTGAATTTTTGAAATTGTTTGGTGAATTTTGGAAATTTAGAAATTGTTGGGTGAATATTGTTTGGAAATTTGGAAATGATGATGAAACTGTGTAGTATGAATATTGAAACTATGTTTGAAAATGATGATGAAAAAGGCAGGAAGGAAAGGAGGAGGTTGGTTGAAGCTGACATATTTGACACAGGTTTTGGCATTTGCCAAAGATAGCAGCTACTAAAAGTTGCCATTGGAGCTGTCTTTCTATCCACTGTTGTCATAATTTGACAGTAGTAACTACAATGACACACCACTGGAGATGCTCTTAGTATGATTTGTGTTTTTTTTTATTGATTGAAAATAGTACAAAAATAATACAATATGCTGAGAGTATCTAATAATGTTTTGGAATTTTCACGTTCAATGAGATTGATTCCGTTAATATTATTATTTTATGTGTCACAAACATGTGAGAATCTCCAAATTAATATAATGATGATGCATAATACAATAAATACTTTATCATATATAAATATGATAATTATAATATTATTAAATTATTAAATATTATTGTATTACGACAATATGATAATTATGTTTTTTATTGAAATGATTTTTAAATATGATAATTATGTTTTTATTGAAATGATTTTTTGTTATGTGAGTTTCATTATTTCTAAATATTATATATACAATTTATTATATAGATATATAAAGTAAAATATATGATGATTATACATTTAATTTTATTATATAAACACACCTAAGAAAATAAAATAAAACCACATAAAACATCATGGCAAGTATAATTTTTTTTTTTTTCTTCATATGCATTAGCATTGATGCTCTGGTTATAGGTTCACCAACCTTTTTTTGAAATATTGAAGGCAAGGAATAGCTTTGATGATAAAAGTGAAAGTGATTTTTTGTGTTACCTAAATATTTAGGTGTAGGGGTGATTTTGTATATTAATATTAATCAATAATTATTTTAATCAATAACACTAAGATATTTGTTGTTGAGTGTTATGTCTATCCATTTTTTTCCCCAATATTTGTGTTCTCAAAATCATCCTAAAAAGTTTTTAAATGCCTAATTTTCTTGTGCATTTCCTTTTTCTGAACAAACTACCATTTATTTCTCGAAATAAAGTATTATTTATACATTTTTTATTTTAGTGAAATTTTTCTAAAATTTAAAAAACCAACTAGAAGTGTTCATAAAAGAAATATGGTGCTTTTAGAAATTTTTTCAAAAAACAGTTTCTCAATCAAAAGTTTATAATTTATTTCCAATTTTTTTTATTTAAAAAAAAAAAAAAACAGTTTTCAAAAGGCAGACACCATGAGGGAGGATAAGAGTGTTTGGTTGGTATAATTCCATTTATTTTTATGTTTTGAGAGAGACTAGAAAGTTGACTTGGGCTCGAGGTTTTCTCTTCACAATGGAACAGAATTTCACACTTATAAATGTCATCACATCATTAAAGTTTAATTTATTTTTATATTTATTGGCAATAAAGTTAGGCTGGATTACTTGCATTATTAATGGTGCAAGACAGTCCTACCCTATAAATCTAGCCACTTGGTTGATGGCAGACCATTAGGATTTGACAACAACAATAGCACATCAAATCATGCTCCATTTGATTTTTTTCGAAGAAAATTGGGGAGAGAACAAAATTTAATTGTCCTATGATATCATCGGCTGTGAAAAAATGATTATAGTTTATAGTTTAACAGTTTATAATTTATAATTAAAAATATAAATTAATTTTTTATTTATAAATTAAATTTTTTCTTTTTCATTTAAAGAATAAGTTAATTTTTGATTTACAAAAAGTTATAAATTGTATTATTAAGTTGAACTAAACACATCAAAATAACTTAAATTAAGCTAAAAATTAAAATAAGCCTTACCAAACAGGATCATGTCATGTTTCATTTGACTTAAATATCTCTTTAAAATATAATTTAATTTTTTAATATAAAATATTAAAATATCCAAATGCTAATATATATCTTATGAGAAATGCGGGCTACCTAACAGTAAATGGGGACCCCCAGCCCACGTGGTTAAGGGGGATTGGCAGAAAAGTAAAAAAAAAAAAAAAAAAAAAAAAAACAAAACTGGCCAATCACAGTTGGCCATGTCACTGGGAGTCGACCCCCAATGGGTGTAGGAATCACGATTGATATCTTATTTATTTATTTAATCATTCATTAATTGTTATTTGTCATATATATATATATATATATACCATTTCTTTCACTGGTATTATTATCTCTTAAAAATAACAAATTAATATCTCATTTTGCTACCATCCCAGTTTTCTACCCTTCAAAACAGGGAATGGAAGGATACATCACAAACCCAACCCAACCCTGCCGAATTGCCATTCCTTGCGATGTCATAGGGATTTGGCCTCGTTTGGAAATTAATTTTTTAAATACTTTTTTTTTATTTTTTAAATTTTTTTATGAGATAAAAAAATTAATATATTAAAATGATTTCTTTTAATTATATTGAAAATAATAAATTATTCAAATAATTGACTTTTTTTAAATAATTTTTTTATTTTTTAATTAAAATAATCAAAAATAAATAAATAAATATTAAACCTTAACTTTGAAAGGCTCATTGACCACACTTTTTCTTTCACCATATGCATAAAAAAATATTAAAAAAGAAAAAAATTATTACTCATCAACACTCATCCATTGGGGTTAAAGCCGGATTACACGCAACCTATGCTATAAATAACAAAAATTGCATGGTGTCAATTGCCACTTTTCTCATTTTAGCTTTCGTTTCACATGTTGGCTTTAGAGGTTAATGGGATTACAAAAAGATAAAATAGATTAAAAATTTAATAAGTGAAAATATTTATCTAAATCATAATTATTTCATTTTTTTCTCACAAAAATTAAAAAAATTAAAAAAATTAAACATAAATGAGACTTTTTAGTTCAAGCTAAAATATCCAAAAAATTAAAAAGTCAATCCACTATCCAAATGAAACCTTAATCTTTGAACACACTTCTCTTTAGTAACATTTCTTAATTATTCCTTAAAAATAAAATAAAATCTTGTTCTAGATATCACTACAAGAATAGTTGCCTATAACCACGTTTGTTAGGCAATGTTTATTGAAAAACGCTGTGGAAGACATAAAATAAAATTAAAAGACACGCATTTCACTTTATAACGTGCTCCGTCTCCCTCCGTCTCCATTTCTCTTTCTGTCATTCTGCTTTCTCTCTTCATTTCTCTCTCTTCTCATTTTCTGTCACTGTCCAAGATCTAGGGTTTTCTGTCTCTCCTCATTCTCCTTGAGAGATTCACCAGGTTCGATTCCGATTGCTTGTTTAGATCCATCGATTAGGAGTTCCATCGATTCAGATCCATCGATTCTTGAATCGATTTGGTTGAAATTTCTTGACGATTTTTTATTTTTCTTGATTCTGATTTTGATAATTTTGTAGAGGAAGATAGACCTGTTGAATGAAGAAGGATCGGGATCGAGACAGGGACCGGGATCGAAATCGATCGAGTCGCAGCAAGAGGAGGAGAGAAGATAGGTTGATTCACGGGAGTAATAGAGAAGATGATGGTGAGGACAGTTCAGAGGAGAGCGTGAATGCTGAGGAGGACGATGACGATTATGATGGACTCGCCACCGCATTGCCGACCTAGGGTTTGATTGGAGCTCTAGGGTTTTAGAGCCCCTCGAGACTCGTCATGGCTACTCCATTTCACCTGCCCGTCACTGCTGCTCAGGTCCTCTCTCTCTCTCTCTTTATATATATATATATATATTCACTCTCTCTAAAAAGATAGGTCTTTGGATTTCAGGTTGGGACGTACTTTGTTGGGCAGTATTTCCAGGTACTTCAGCAGCAACTAGATTTTGTTCACCAGTTTTACAGTGAGGCCAGCACTGTGCTTCGTATTGATGGGAACTCAAGAGAGACAGCCACGGCAATGCTGGTATTGTCTTTTTAGATTCTCTCTGTATGTTTGTGAGTGTGTGTATGTACTTAAATTTATGTATTTGAATTATAATTGAGGGTAGATTCCAACAATCAAATGATGAGAACTACACTTTTGAAGCAGGGAATGGGCATTCTGCTCTGTATGAAATGCATTCTGCTCTATGAAATGCTATATGGATACACACCATTTAGGGGAAAGACAAGGCAAAAGACATTTGCCACATTCTTCATAAGGATCTTAAATTCCCAGGCGCTATATCGGTGAGATGATCCTCCATCTTTGTTCAAGTACTTTCTAATTTATGATACTTTCAACTGTTTTCTTTTTAACAGAACCTAATTATGGTGTCTGATTATGACGATACAAGCCTACTTAAACAATTACTTCCTAAATTTACACACATAATGTGGATAGAAATTAATTTGTTGGAATTAGTTGAATTTTCACATAGTTTTGTTTTTAAAAAAAAAAAATCAAATGCTGCAGCACGGGAATAACTTTTGTGCGTGGTGGTGCAGGTGAGTCTCTCAGCAAAGCAGTTAATGTACCGGTTGTTGCTTAGAGATCCCAAAAACAGATTGGGTTCGCGCGAAGGAGCTAATGAAATTAAGCGACATCCTTTCTTCAAGGGTGTCAACTAGCCTTTAGTTCGTTGAATGGTAAAAATCAAGAAACGATACAACCAAATCATTTTGCTATAATTTCTCTTTTTCTACCTCTGTTTTGTTTTATGTTTTCAATTTTACTGGAATATGTTTTGTTTTCTGTGTTTTCATTTTAGTTCATGAAATAGTAAGAAATGATCCTTCTATTTTCTGTTTTCATCTTTCAGAAAAAACACAAAAACCTTATTTCGCAAACTAAAGGCCAGTTGAAAAAGATCTTCCCCAGGGTAATTACTATCTCCTGAGAACTAGTTCTTTTTTCTTTTCTTTTTTAATTTTTTATATTTGTGTTGAAAAGTTCTTGTATAATATATACAGAAATAGCTAGTTTGGTTTTAAAGTAGTAAATTTTCCATTGCTTAATGTTGAAAACTAGTTTACTTTTCTTAATTACATTTTTATATGAGTGGTATTATGATTTCTTTTTCTGTCCAGGTAATCTTAAAGGGAAATTCAGCATCTCTGTTGAGATAAAGGTGTGTTTCCTCAATCAACATCTTGGTTTTTCTGCTCTTTGGTTTTTGCCATAACAATCTAATATGCTACTTGTTTTCTTTTGCCTTCACTTTCTTCTTGTTTCTAAAATACAGCCCAAATGTGGATTTCTTCCAGATTCAAGATTCATATCTGAAGAAAATGCCATTAAAAAGAGAATAACTCGTTTTAAAATGCACCAGTCATTGAAATTGCATCAAAGAGGTAATTTTTTTCTTACTATTCTCTTTGAGGCTAAGCTATAATGGGAGGGATCTCTCAGTTCATGTGCATTACAAATCAGCATTTATATTTGGCTTTGGTTCAATCAGCTATTTATTTTTCACTTTAGTATTAGCTCAATATGTTCGGCTTTTTATTCAGATATCAGATACAAGTGAATATGATCCCTCGGATATGCTCTCTGGATCCAAGGAGAGAGTTGATCATGGCTCTCTTTTGCACTCCTCAGAACAATTTTCGTGTTTTCTTGAACGGTTCCCTCATATTTGGGGGCTTGGGTGGTGGGGCAGATATTACTAGTTGTATGATTGGTAATGCATTCGAAGATGTACTCAAGTGTGTTATTCAGGCAGATGATGGCTTACGCACAACGAATTTCCTGCAACTTGTTACTGAAGCTGTTTCCCGATCAGGGTTACTAGATCGGCTTCTTGAAGTCCAAAAGCTTGATATCTTTGACATAGAAGGGGCAATTCATGCATATTATGATGTTGTTTCTCAGCCTTGTATAGCATGTAGAGATCTGGGTGAAGACAAACTGTCAGGCAGATATGCTTTTCTACATTCAATGCCTTTGGATAAGAGCTTGAAAATTATGAGGGACTATTTGATAGCTGCAACTGCAAAGGACTTGAGCGTGATGATTAGTTTTAGACCCAGGGAAGATGGGGATGTGGAATCTTCATACAGTGGTGTATTTCTAGAATCAACTAACCAAAGTTTTGATTACAAGGTATGCAACCTATCCAAATCTATCATTTAAAATTTCAATATGTGGCTGGTGTCAAACAATTTAAGTGGTGTTTGGGTGTCATATGAAAAGCATGGGTTCATCTTTAGATTGCAAATTTTCACAAAAATTTGGATGAAGCTGTTGTTATATTGAAGTATTGTTGTGGGATTTACATTTTCATATACAATGTGGTAATCTCCTGATGGTCTTCCCTGAAAAAAGGTTGCTAGTTTTTTAGTTATTAAATTTTCTAACATAGAAGTTGAGTTTTTTTGATGCATAGCATCTCTTTTTGCCATATATATAGCTCATGGAAGTTGCAATTTATTAGGCATCTTTTTTTGACTTGGATATGAAACCTTTGAAGAAGATGGGAGCACTACTACGAACTTGATCAGCAGATAGTCAGCTGCTACACTCAGATGGTGAAAAGAAAGAACAAAGTGGAAAATGCTGCGACCATTGATGCTTATGCTAGAGACCCTACCGGTAATATATAGTAGTTTTAGGAGCTTTTTCTGTTTCTTTTTCTTCAGTCCTGTGTATTTATGTGTGTTACAACTGTTAGTGGACTTTCCTGTTGAGCTGACTATATTTATGCCTTTCACAACAACAGTTCTAACTTCTAATGCCTAGGATTTAGAAATTAGAATTCTAAATATAGACAATTTTTAAGAGTTAGAAGCCTAGATTTTCAAAGGCTAGGATTACTCTTTTTTTTTTTTGGGGGATAAATAAGCTTTATTAAGAAAACATCAAGATGATGCAAAGAATACAAAACACCCCCAATTCTTCTTCTTTTATTTCCCTAGGAATATTTAGAGCTCTTTGGATTTATTCATAATGCTACTTCTTTCTTGAAACCTACTTAGTTGCTTGGCATATGACTTCTTGTTTATTGTTTGTTTGAGTTTACAAAGATAATATAGACTACAAAATTCTTTTAATCATATTCAAGTTGTTCAATTCAAACTAACATAAACTTTTCTCACCTTTTTTGGCTCCCTTTTGCAGTGGCTTAACACAATCAAACTACAAAGATTTATTCACAGATTTTGTTATGTGGTTGGACACCGTTACTTGCATCACCATGGCTAAGAACAAAAGTTTCCTTGGTATCGCGGAAAGGTACTAGCAATTTTTTGTTTTCAGTTTTTCCAAATATGCTTAGTTTTAATCAATTCAAAAAAAAAAAAAAAAAAAAAAAAAACCTCCCTCCATTCTTATGTTTCCGTCTAAAGAGGTTGTGTATTTAATGTTGCTATTTTAATTGGTGACTGTTGCTGTTAGAGATACTTTTGCATGGGATTATTGCTTATTTTTTGCTTATGGGATTACTGCTTGTCCTTCTATTGAATTTGGAGTTGCTGCTTTTTGTTTTTTTTGGTATTGAATATTTGGAATTATGTTATTGATGTGCCTGTTTGGAATTATGTTATTGATGTCCCTCTCTCACTCTCTACATTCTTCTGTATCGGAAACCTGTTACGTAACCATCTAAAATTGTCTTTCTGAACCAATATATTGTGAACATTCATGTTGTTTTATATGTGGGTATGTATATATATAATTATTTGACTTTAGATTTTGAATGTTTCATATGTTGATAATGAATGTCTAGTTGCTTAGTTTCTCTTAAGTGGGTTTGCTTTGTTACTAGTTTGAGGTATTGTCTTCCTTTCATCCTACTCCAGTAGTTTGTGGGTTTCTTACAGAAGAGGGGCACGTGTTCTAATTGCAGAAACTGGTACATGTATATTGCGATATCATTTTTGTTCTGCAATATGTGTTTTATGGCTTGTTCATGAACATTGTGAATTAGGATTTTAATTGTTCTGATCTATTACTTCAAATTTTATGCATCAAGTTTGTGATTACGGCTTGCCTCCGTCAATTAACAATAGTATTAAGGTTGGTGCAATATTGTATATCTTTTACATTTGCATATATGGCATGTTGCAGATGCATACATGTTAGAAAATTAAAAGAAAAGGAAAAAGATTTTAGGATCACTTTATATGTACAGCGAATTTTAATGTTGACTTTTGAATTTTGGTCACAAGTCATTTATTATTTATGATTATAATTTGCAAACTTTTTATTTTTTATTATTTTTATTTTTTTTTTGGGGTAGTTTCTTTATTTTTTTTAATATTATTGATTCAAGTGTTTTTTTGTAGGAGCATTGGCCAACTTGTTCCTTGAAATAAGCATTGGCCCATGAATGAGCCTTATGGAAATTGTAGCCTTATGGAAGAGGAATTAAAATTGTTTGGTTTATTTTTAGTTTATGTGCTTGTGTAAAGTGCTAATAGTGCAATTTGAAAATTGAATCATTATTTTGTATTTTTTTTTTTTTTGTATTTTTTTTGTATTTTTTTTTTTTAAGGAGTTTGCAGATTTAGTGCAATTGAAATTATACATTTTCTTTTTATATAAATTGCAGTGTTTTATATATATATTTTTTTGAAAAAAAAGGAGAAAAGATGGCGTTTTTTAAAAAACGTCAGTAAATGTCGTCATATGATGTCAGCGTTTAACTGTGACGGTTTCACATAACGGAATGTATGAGAATTTATGACGTTTTAAAAAACGCCAGTTAAAGTCATTAGCGACGTTTTATAAACGTTGTATACCTAAGACGGTGGCCGTATTTGCGACGAAAGTTATAAACGCCGTCTTTATCCTTTAACGGCGTTTTGAAGACTTATAGTGGCGTTTTTTAAATGTTGTTAATTCTGAAAATTCCTGCAGTGTATATAGGGAGACTATGTTTGAAAATAACAATGTTATTAATAAGATGACCTTTGTTTTTGAACTAATTGTCAGTGATCTAGATAGGACATATACGTGCAGTGACTAATTAGGACCCATGTAAGCACCAATGGCAAATTGATTTAAGAATTTGAATTTTTAGCAAAATTTTTCATAGATATAATGGTGAAGTAAATAGACTTTGAAAAAAAGGAAAATAAAAAAATTAACCACCATGCCTTAGATTTGAAAATGACAGACAACTAATTCCTACCCCAACCCTTTTTTAATTATGTGGTTCAAGTATACCCCATCCCAACTGGTGCACTTACCAAGTCTAGAAAATGCAAAGACAGAATATACCAGTAAAGTTTTGACATGACAATGACACAACTCTCATTGAAATTTAACATATATTTTTTGGATAATTAGTTAGGAGAAATGATTAGGTATGTAATCCATACCATATGTAATTTTAATACAAAACTACATAATTTTTTATGAATTTATATGAATGATCTCATAAAAATGTGTAAGTTAAATATAAATTCAGATAAGTTCATAAAAACTTACATAATTTTATAAATTTACGTTAATTTGTGTTTAATTATTTATTTTTGTGAAATCACTTCTGTAATTTTATAAACACTTACATATTTTTGTGTTAAAATTAAATACCGTGTATATTACACCAATTAATTTTCCATTAGTTATGAGTCCATTCATGTGGGATATGACACTTGGTTAAACAATTGATTTTTAATAGAAATAATGATATGATTAATAAAATTATTTAGTAAGAAAGATAAATTATTATTTTTAAGGAGTTTTTTTTGTTTTTTTTTTTTTTGGAGGGGGGAGAGGGTGGGACTTAGTCAAAGTTTCTTTATAATAAAATTTTAATACATTAAGAACAATCATAATTTTTTTTTTTTTGAAAAGTTATTATTATCAAAATATCTTTAGTGAATAATTTAATATTTTAAATTTTAAAATAATATAACTTTTGATTTTGATGTCAGTTTTAATAAAATTAATATTTTTAGAATCTACTCATCAAGATTTATCAAACAAAATCGATGTTGATTATGAAATTCTTATAAATAAAATAAAATAAAATTTACTATCGAAATTGACGTAAACAGTAACATGTTAATAACTACCAGAGTAATACTTTACTGTCTTCTTAAACATGGCATCAATAACCAAAAAAAAAAAAGTATGAAATGAAAGAAACCCTACAAGTTCCTTCGCTAGGAGTTCACAAACAAATCAATAATAATTCGATAACAAATCAACAATAATTCAATATACTTGAAGAAAACTTTACAAACAACAATCAACAAACTAATAAATTAATCAACAATTTGATCACAGTCGTCAACTCATTCAATACTCGTTGTCGACTCACACTCGTTGTCATCATACACACCTATCTACTTTGCTCATGAAGAAAAGAAGAGACCGAAAAAGATTAATGCCTTCGATCAAATTGTGAAGCTCTTCAAATCTCAGACTCTCATATTGTGACTCAACCATGTTATAAAGCTTCACAATTTGATCGGAGGCGGAGGATCGAAATTAATGGTTTCAATTTGATTGATTAATGCCTTCATTGGAATTCTCTCTGCCTTGTGCGGTTGCTTCAACACCACTATGAGATTCGAAAGGGTTCCACACATCAATCTTGAAACTCATAATGGTGTTTGGGAAGTCTTGAACTTGGGTTTTTTTTGATTTTTTTGACAAAAAGACAAACTTTTTGCAAAACAAAAAAAAAAAACACATCTAAACAAAATATCACATCCAACCCCATAATCATTTCACTTTTTCTCTCACAAACATCACATCTAACTACAAAAAAATCCAACTATCTTTCCAAACACAAAAAAAAATTTCTCCAATAATATCCTACAGCTAAAAAAACCTACATAAAAACTCACTTCCCAAACACCTACTATATATACATAGGTGCAAGATTGTTCAGAAAAAAAGTAGAAAAATATTAGTATATCCTTTATGGAAGAAGCGCTTGTTGCTTAGAAGGTTTAGGAAGTAAAATATTTTGAATTGTCCTTTATATACTAACATGTTAGGCCTAGGAAGTTTAGGCTAAATTTCCCTTTTTTTTCCATTTTTATCTCACTGCCACTAGATCATCGTTGATAAGTCACCGAAAAATGGTCAGAAAAGTTGCCAGTGGTGGTGATATGGACAGATAGATAGATTAGGTGGATAAATAGGTGACATATGGACAAATTGAGGGATGACATGTAGATAAATAGGTGAACAGATAAATGACACTTATGTTATGTTTGGATTGAGTGATTCGGAAAGAAAATAAAAGAAATTGAGAGATATGTATTTTTCTTACTTGTTTGGATAACTTAAGTGAAGAGAAATAGGGAGAAATGAAGAGAAACGGAGAGAAACTCATTTTTCTTATAACCCTCATTTTCAATATTCCCAAAAATGGAGAGATTAGAAGAGAAAAGAAACTAATGTTTTCATAATACCAATTTTGTCCTTGTAAAAATAAAAGAAATAAAATGATTGAAAATATAAAAAAGTTATTTTGGTAATATAACATAAAATAATTTTTTTTTTCTCTTATGAAATCTAGCTAAACAAAAATGAGAGAAATCACAATTATTTCTTTTCTTTTATTTCTTATTTATCCAAACAAAAAGGAGAGAAATCACAATCATTTTATTTCTTTTCTTTTCTCTTATAACTAAGTAATCTTTTCTTTTCTCTTTTAGGTTCCCAAATATAGTGTTAGACATATAGGTGATGTGAACAAATAGATAGATAGGTTGGGGTAATGTAGCCTTTTCAATTTTTTTTAATCTTTTGGCCCCAAAAGAATAGACCTTAAGCGGGAAATTCTACTTACATCACAAAATAAACTTCTTACACCCATTTACTTTTTACACCATTCTCAAAAATTTGGATTGCGTTTGGTAGAGTTTTCTAAATATGATTTGAGAGTAGGAGTTGTATTTTGAGTTTGTGAGTTTTGGAATTATGCTTTGAGTGTGAAAAATTTGTTTGGTAAAAGAGTTTTAAAAAGAGTTTGAATTGAGTGGGAAATTTTTGATGTGACATATGATATTTGATACAAAAACTTACAACTTATAACCAAATATACAACTCAAAATTCTATTAAAGCACATAAAAAATTTTAAAAATTTTGAAAAATATTTTTTTCAAATATATAAAAATTAACATATGTCAATTGCAAAAAAAAAAAAGAAAAAAGAAAAAAAAAAGAAAAAATTGCACTGTTCCGGTCAACCGGTGTGACGTCCAGTAAGATGGGTGGGACGACCAGTTAGGCCAAATTTCAAAAAAAAAAAAAATTGAAAATCGCGTCTCACACAGAGTTTTCTAAATGTTGTGGAAATATAATTTGAACATCCTATCCAAACATCATATTGAAATGTGGGGGTAGAATAAATCGTTCCAAACACAACCTTGAAATTTCAATTTTTTCTCATTACACTCACAATAATACCAAATTTATCCTTATCTTCTCAAATTCAAACCCCAACCCTAACCCTCACTCCCAATCACCTCCTTCGGTACCACCATCGTCGCTTCTAGCAGCTATCCCAATACCTTCCCTACCAATGACCACCATCCTACAACCTTTGACCACCATGTCCCACTTTTTCGCTTCCCTTCTTTTTCTTTTTCTTCTAGATTTGAATTCTCTCTCTCTCTCCTAAATTTGTGTTCTCTTCTTCTAGGTCTACTCTTTCTCTCTTTGTGGTAGGCGATAGAAGAGGGTGTATGGGCTGAGTAGCGATGGTGAGGGTGGGGTCGGGGCTATTTGCAATGGGGCGACAAAGACAGAGCTGGATTATGATGGCAATGGTAGGGGGTAGCGAAGTAGGGTCATGATAGCAATGGGGCTGGGTTACAATGGTAGGGTGAGTAACCGGTGGAGAAGGAGGAAAGGGTTTACAGTGGAAAGGCATGGATGAGAAAAGGGGATCAACGGTGGGAGATGGAGTCAACAATGGGGGAGAAAGGCTAGAGGTTAATGGTCAGAGGTGGCAAAGTCGCAGGGGATAAAAGAAAGGTTCTCCGGTAGCATTGACAGTCGTGATCGCTGGTGGAGATAGTGAGGAAAAGGTTGCTAGATTAGAGGGATTTTTTGGTAATTTTGAATGAGGATAAAAAAAAAAAAATTTAAAAGTTTATGAGTGTAAAGAGATAAAAATAAAAAATAAAATAAAAAAAGAAGGGGTAGTGTAAGTAGAATTACCCCCTTAAGCCCATTGTCCCAAAAACTTCGAAATTTGAGTTATCGCCTAAGTGCGCCCTTCTGTTTTCTCATGGGATTTGGTTTTTATCTTGTTGAGGAAAGAGCGCATATCTTTCTGAATATCTCTGTGTGTTAGATTAATTTTTTTAGTAGCTTATTTATTTATTTAATTTTGTATTTAATGAATTTTAAAAAATTAAAAGTTTTACGATTTAAATTTTTCTCAACTAAATAGAAAAAAAAAATTTAAAAAGATAAAAAATAAAAATTCAAAGAATTTTTTTGAAGTTTTTCAAAGTATTTTTCTTTTTAAAACCTTCTACGATAGATAAACCTCAAAAATAAAAAATTTAACACATTAAAAAATATATGACAGAAGAACACCCCCCCCAAAAAAATAATAATAACAAGACAAAATAACTTTATTTTACCTAGATCCCAAACTCACAAGGATTTGATTCCAATAATGTGAGCTGTTCATTTTTTAAATTTTTGGATAAATTACTAATAGGTTTTAGTAAAATCATCGTTAAAAATAATTTTTTATGATGATATTTTGTATGTCGCTAAAAATTGACAATTAATGACTTTTTTTTGTCACGATTTTTATAAATTGTTACTAAAACTTATAATTAATGACGTTTTTCTATGACGAATTTTTCAAACTGTCGCTAAAAATTGAAAATTAGTGAATTTTTTTTGTGACAATTTTTTTAAATTGTCATTAAAACTTATAATTAGTGACATTTTTTGTGATAATTTTTAAACTGTCGATGAAAATTAACAATTAGTGACTTTTTTTACTAATGTTTGATGAAAAATATCATTAATTTTTACATGACCTAATGGAGAATAAGTTAATCTATTAAGACCTACACTAAATCCCCTTAAATTTTTTTGAATAAATAGTTTGAGGTTGACTTATTCTGTTGTATTGTTTTTGTCCAAACTATCAATTTATTATTCACCTTATTGTAAGGTTGTTTTGAAACATTATAATAGAATAATTTCTGTAAGGAACATAATAATAATAATAAATAATTAAAAGACTATAGACTTTTCGACATATGAATTCACACTGACCTGAAAAATAGTTGACAATCTTTTTGCAAAACCAAAAAAAATAAATCTAAACAAAATATCACATCCAATCACATAATTATTTTATTTTTTCTCTCACAAATATCACATCCAACTAAATAAAAACCCAACTATCTTCCAAATACCAAAATTTTTTTCTCCAATAATATCCTACAACTAAAAAAACCTACATAAAAACCCACTTCCCAAACACCCACAAAGTTTGTGTATGAGTCAATCACTATATTTGCCACACATTTGCTTTATTAATTTGCTCTCTATTATTTGGTCCAAAAAAATAAAATAAAATTTGCTAAATCCCCTTAAATTTTTTTGAATAAATAGTTTGAGGTTGACTTATTCTGTTGTATTGTTTTTGTCCAAACTATCAATTTATTATTCACCTTATTGTAAGGTTGTTTCAAAACATTATAATAGAATAATTTCTATAAAGAACATAATAATAATAAATAACTAAAAGACTAGACTTTTCGACACATGAAATCACACTGACCTGAAAATTAGTTGACAATTAAAGTTTGTGTATGAGTCAATCACTAATCCATTTGCCACACATTTGCTTTATTAATTTGCTCTCTATTATTTGGTTCAAAAAAATAAAATAAAATTTGCTATCTATTATTAAGTCAGTTCAATAAAAAAATAAAAAATTAATTTTTTCATATTGTAATATTTTTGTTTATGAACTAAATACTTATATCTTGGTGGGCTCATGCCTGGATAAGCCTGCAAATTAAGATAATCAGTTTATGTCAACTGTTTTATTAAAAATAAATAAATAAATTCATCCCATAGTCTATGACGTGGTTACATAGTACTGGTCGAAGATTTTGCAAATATCTTTATTTGATCCTTGGACTTTGATATTATGTTTGAATTATAAATTTTTATAGACAAAAGAAATTAAGAAGAAAAAAATAAGAAACGAAAGTGAACTTTAGTATGCTTGCTTTCACTTTTCAAAAAATACTTTTCAGAAAATTATACTTTCTTATTTTTCGTATTTTTTTATTTTTACTGATTTTTTTTAATATTTTAAGCAATTTTTAAAAATTTTAGACATACCTAACTTAGATGTATCTAAAAAGTAAAAAATTTGTGAAGAAAACCTTTTAAAAATTCACTAAATACCCAAAATACGAAAAAAAAATACGATAATTCAGTACATTTTTTATATTTTTATGTATTTATTAATTTTTTAAAATATTTTTTCATAAATTTTTTACTTTTTAGATACATCTAAGTAAGGTGCATCTAAAAAGTTTTAAAAAAAATGTTTAAAATTTTAAAAATATTCACTAAAAACAAAAAAACATGAAAACCAAAAAACTTAATTTTCAAAAAACTTAATTCAAAAAACTCAAACCAAACACACTGAATTTTTTATGTTGGGTTAAGAAAATGAATGAATACTTATTAAAAAAATCTACTTTGTAATTGCTTATAAAAGAAAAAAAGAAAAAAAAAAAAAGTGTTTTTATTAGCAAGTGCCTTAAGGGCGGGTAGCATTGCAAGTGCCTTAAGTTAACAGTATTGTTAACACAGTATTAAATAGTTTTATATTCTTCAACTATCTTAAGAATGTATAATCATTTTAAATGTATTAAAAAAATGCTGTTTTACCATTCCATCAAAAGCCACCAATTAAAAAATTAGTAGTATATTGTTGACACTGTAATATTATAATGATCATTTTTATGTATTAAAAATTATTTATCATCCCATCTATCTATCTATATATTATATAAAGAAAATGAGATTTCTAATGAGAAGTCTCCTAAAGTTTCAAACTCTCATTCTAAATTTATTGATTTTTCAATTTATAAAATAGATTAAAAAAACTATTGGTTGATTTATTTATTTAATTATTTTAAAAATAATAATTATCCCTTAATTTATGAATTTCAAATGGAAAGATAGCAAAAATATTTCATAATCTCTCCATCCTAATCTCTCTCACCTTAATTTATGGATTTCAAATAAAAAGATAACAAAAATATTTCATAATATCTCCATTCTAATCTCTCTCACTAATCTCCAAAAGAAAATATTAAAATTTGTCCTCCTTCTCTCTTTTCCAAAAAATCAGATAATATTTTTCATGAGAGTTATGGGTATTTATCTATATCTTATATACTATATTATAACATAACCAAAAAAAATTTAAAATTAGATATACAAACAAATTAAATTAATAAATTTGATTTATATTTATTCAGTTAAAATCTTTCTTTTGCATCTTAATATCCAATTTTAAATTTTAAAAATCTTTAAAATCTATCTAAACAAATCTAATTTGAAAATATCTCCCACCATCGTACTTTAAATCTATAAAATCCACATGTCTATCACATATCTAACTCACTTCATAACTTACCAAAATAATAATAATTAAAAACAAATAAAAACCACAGATAAATTAAATTTAAAAAAAAATAATAACCCACAACTCCATTTTAAATAAATTGAAAAAAAAATAGAAACCACACAAAAATAAAGAAGATAAGAATTTAGATATGGATCTCAAAAAGATATGAAAATATCTAAATTTGAATTATGATTTACTAATATAATTATCAATTTTTTTGATGTATATTGATCAAAATTTTAAATCACCTAATTGAACAAATTAATCAATTTTCAAGTCTGATTTAAAAAATAATCTGATTAGTCATCCCAACTCCTGGACTTTGCAGGCACTGGCGAAAGAGCTGACGGATTGGGCTGGCCGATGTCGAAGTTGTTGGAGGTAACACCGTACCACTCCATAAATTTTTATTTATTTTTTCCTGTGTGATTCTCTTTCTCTGCTGTTAGTTTGGTTTTGATTTCGGTTTTAGTGAGGGTTATGTGTTTGTTTACAGGTTTGCATGCTGGAGAAGAATTATTGGTGATGATGGTTGCAATCGAAGTATCTATGCTTGTTTCGTGCCAAGGGTTTTGATTAGATTTTGTCTTCTTCAATGAAGACCATAAAATTAAAGTAAAAAAAATGGGTATCGAATTTTTTATTTTTTTATTGTCATTTTATTTTATAGAAAATGTGAAGATTTATTGGCAATTCAAGATTTTACTATAACATTAGATTTTTGTGTAACTAGATGAATTTAAAACTTTTAAATATCATTGTGTTCTTTATTTTTATCCTCTTTTTATCCCATTATACCATTACTGTTATTTGTTAGTTTGTTAATTATAATTCAATTAATTGAAAATGAAAACTCAGTATAACTTTTCATATATATCATAGTTAATTTGTTTCTATATAATAGCATAATATATAGAGATAATCTCTAAATATAATTTCTATTTTTTATGTGATTAAAATAATCCATCTTAAATAGTATATAAATCTCATTAGATAGCTTTTTTTATCCCCAAAAAACCCAACCTATTTTATTTTATTTTTTACTTTTTAATTTTTTAAATTGAAATATCAGTTGTTTATATCCAAAAGCTACACATTTTTTTTTCCTTTTTTTTTAATAGGTAAGATATTTACAAATGAAAAATGTTTGACACGTCAAAAAACTTTTCATAATTTGACTTATAATGATGTGGTCATAAGTGTTAGTTTTTATACAAATATGAGAAGAGAATTAATCAAATTATACATTTCAACTCACCATATACTCAAACTTTCACAATTTCAAGATGTTATTTCACTATAATTTCAATTAAGAGACTCTTCAACCCTTAATATTTTTTTTATCAAATTATAAGTTGATAAAAATTTAAAAAGATGATGTGTTGGAAATTATTATTTTTTTCATCAAAATTGATGAAAAGAAAAAAAAATTGGGATGAAAATGAAAGTTCTTTAAAAATTGATAAAAATTTAATGAAAAAGTCCAAGTAATTCATATCAAATCAATTTTTTTGTTTAAATTTAAAATCAAATTAGATAAAAAAAAATTAAAGAAAATAATCTGAAACCTTCTTATTTTTAAAGATTAGAAATATGTGTATGTATTATATTCATATTGTATTTTTAGTTATGAAATTGAAATCAAAAGAAATGTAACTTAAATTATTGGATTAATAATAGAAACATCATATCAATTATTGTTAAATATCACTTTATTTCACATTTAATAATAAAATTATATATTTATCTTAGTTATGACTTTTAAATTTGTATATTTTCATAACAATAAGAGGCATGTTATAACTCATTATATAACTTAATTTTTTTAATACTAATTATCAAAATTACACTAAATATATTTTATATATTTTAAAAAAATTTAAACTAATAATTTAAAAAATTATAAACATAAAATTTAACTTATAAATATCAGGTATATTACAAGATAAAATATTAAATTATTTCAAAATAATTATAATGATTTTTTTTAATTCATAAAGTCTACTTACATAACACGAATTATCACTAATATCTACTTATGCCTATTATAATCACGTAATAATAATAATAGAAGGTTGTAATTAGTGCCCTTTGAGAATTTTAGTAACTTGTTTGTCAGATTTATGTATTATATTCCTCAATTATTTATAAGAAAAATAAGAGAGCTTTGAAGATGGCAACCAAGTCAACTACTTGTGGAACATTTTCTTTTCCTTCTTAGTTTCTTGGTGGAAAAGAAAGCCATTTAATAGAAGACTATGAGGATGAGGACTGAATTTTCTATAAACATTTTCTTTTCCTTCTTAGTTTCTTGGTGGAAAAGAAAGCCATTTAATAGGAAGACTATGAGGCTGAGGACTGAATTTTCTATAAAGGAAGTAAGAGTATCTCTTTTTGTTTATCAATTAATTTATTTAAGTTATTTATGTTTCTTAAGTTATAAGTAGTAGTTGATAATCATAAAATAAAAATTAAAAGTGCATTTTTATTTAAAAAAATTTATTTATAAATCCTATCTTGAGGGATGGTAATTTATTTAGTCTCAAAAATTTTCTTATAAATCAATTAGTCCCATTGATTTTGGAAAGGTACTAGTGAATGACCCGTGCCTACGGCACTAGTTTTTTTTAAAAAAAAAAAAATCACATTCAAGTTAATACATTTTGACCAATAAAAAATAAAAGTTAAGACAAACTAATATAACGCTTCCATACTGGTAAAAATTCACCACATTGTAGTTATGATCTATTCAATCCATTAATAATTCTTCATATTCAAGGTTAAACTCCGTGTCACAGTGTATATGAAACTTTCAGTATACACATATAGACAATTACAATCATTTTTAATTCCCTTGTCTTTTTACTTTGTAATTACAATATGAAATCAGGAGAGATTTACTTGATACATATAGTTCATAAATTAATTTGAAACCAAAACATAAATAATCATGCATTCTATATGTATAGGCTCAAGTGTAGTCCCACTTTAAACTTGATTCAACATCTCTATATGCATTTTAGATCTGATTATTTCTTATTGCCAATAGCACACCACCATAAATGCTTGATACTTGAAAAAGATCAAAAGATCCATTTGCAAATCCAATTGATCTTTCAAAGGGAATTACAATCTCACAGACAAATATCTTTCAAATGGAACCATTTGATCTATTCACGTTAAATAAATTCATTCTATCCATTACATTATACGCATACATATGTGTATGCATTTATAGTATTTAAAGAAGGAATGACAGTAAAAAGAAAAGGCTTTTTACGTTAGATACGCATTGTCTCCCAGTTGTGCAATCCATGTCACCCACTTGTATATTCCATCACCTAACAGCCTGTAATTCAAGTGATGAAAATGAACAATAGAAGGGGGAAAGGAAAAAAAAAATCAGAGAAAATTTTAAAGAGTGGAGAGTAGTATTTTAAGAAGAGCCATTTGAGGAAGTAGTGCTTACATACCGGCAAAGAGGAAAGACGAAGTGGGTGCAGTGGCTATTGGGCATGTCAACATGTTAATTCCTCTGTATCAAACTGATAAACATCAACCCAACTTCGATTTCGGTGGCGGAGTACATGAGAGAGAGAGTGAGAGAGAGAGAGAGAACTTAGCCATTCAAAAAGCACCCAAATGGTTATTACTCCATATTTTTTCTGAAATCTTCTTGTTACTCCATAATGGCACATTAGGAACTACAAATTAAAAACTGAACTGATATTTGAACTGAACATCCTGTGTCATCGCCTAGATGTTAACAAAGAAAATTTTGGAAGAAGAAATGATAAAGTTCACAAATTACAATTTAACAATCAACTTAATGATAAAAACTTAAATTCCACAATTTAGGAAAGAGGGCAAAACTACCAGTTATGCCAAATCCACTTGGGAAAAAATAATAGTTCAAATATGATTCTGTGTTTATTTAAAATTCCCAAAAAATGTAATTAGCATAATTACGCTTTTATCAAAAAAGTGATCTAATCAAAAACCCACAAATGAAACCAAATAAGTAGTAGAAAATGCTAGAAAAGTTATGATAAAATTCAGTCAATGGTGGCAAGTACTCCAAAACCAAATTTCAGTCATGACCACAACATCTCACACCTTCAATTCAACTTAAAAAAATAAAATTTTATTTTTGAATTCCACACAAACTGAATCCAAAACCAAACCAATATAAAAATTAAAAATTAAAAAGCAAATTGAGATTTAGTTGAGGAGGGAGGAAGTGAATCAACAGCTATTAACAACACTATTGAAACTCTATTCAAAATCACTTAATAACAAAGGTTACATGCAAAAACAAAATTAAATGTCCCAAATGAGCAATACTCAACAAAACAGCCCCATCCACAAAACTTTTTAGTTCAAACTTCCCAATTTCATTTGATTATTCAAGTAAAAATGATAAAATTTACAATGAAATCATGAAAATGTACTATTTATACCCAAATTTACTATTACCCAATATTATTAATTTAACTAAATTGAATCAATCTGACAAAGATATGAGCTATTGCACTATGTTTTTCTACGCATTTTGTTAGTTTCTTTTGATCAAGAATCAAACCATCTAAAGATGCCAAACTAATAATATAAAATTTAAGCTAAAGATGCACTCTTTTATGTCACTATCAATAACCTACCAATCAATAATACCAAGAACAAATAGAGATTAGATTCCACAATGAACATAGTTAAATCATTACACTATGAAAAAAATAGAATTTGGAAATCAAATTGAAAGCAGGCTAACAAATAGAAGGCTTCTTTGTTAAATCAACTAATAATGATGAAATTCTAAACAACCAATTAGAGGATTCTATGTAAATAAGAATACTTTTGTTAATGAGATTAATCAAAAATTGAACTGGATGATATTACAAATCTAAATAATTAAGTTATGAAATTCAAAACCAATTAATTGGAAAAAAAAAATTCAAATATTAATCATTAACACAACTTCTATAAGTAAATAAAAACTTAAAATTAAGTCATGAATTTGAATTTGAATAAAAACTTGAAATTAATCATTAATCATGAATTTGAAATCTTAGTAAATAAAAATTCCAACTCAACTTCTATAAGTATAAAACAAATTAAGTCATGAATTTACAAAAAATATGCACATCATAAGACAGTTATCAATTTTTATGACGAAAATTACCAATGTGTGTGGTGTGTTAAAGTCAATTTGTGTGTGATGAGTTATTATTAAATTTGTAATGAAAACTCTCTCAACAACACTCACTCTGTGAGGTACCACAAATAGTCTGAGGCATCTCTGGTCACGTTTATTTGCTCCCATAGTCCATCCATTGCAACCATGTCTGAATCATCGGCAGAGACAGTTTCTTCGATGTATGACTCCCAGAATGCTCCACTAATTACAGGTACCATCTTTATCTGTGAACTTTGGGAGCTTATCTGTAAAAAAATTTGATTGGATGTTAAAACCCATTTTTGGGAACTTTTTGAAAGAGATGTTCATTGAACAAAAGCTAAACCTTATTTTCTCAAAATTAAATCAAACTTAACACACTGAACAAAAGTGAGTTCTGGGGAGGGCAAGATGCATGCAGTTTTACTCTTTTTATATTTACAAAATTATGACATAATGAAAGCTTTCTATAAATGAAATTAAAAGGGTGATGCTACGCATACAAATTCGTATACCAAAAAAAAAAAAAAAATTCCTACAGAATGAATGATGTGTCTCATTTATATCAATTCATTGGAAATCAAAATGCTTGTCACTTTGGTTCATAATTGCAAGAATGTCATTGCCACATCATTCTTATCTTAAATCTCGCATGAAAATAATGTATGCATATCATTTTCAAAATTAAAAGTATCCAAAGTATCATTCCAAATTATGATGTTAAATATATGACTTGAGAAGACATCAAATAGCACCAAAAAAACTGAATAGACTTCAAATAAATGTGAAAAAGACAAAAAAAATTGAAACAATTAGAGGACACTATTATTTTTCTTTCCTTCTTCTTCTTCTTGATTTTTTTTTTTCAAAGAATGTTTTTTAAAGGGAAAACCCTATTTCCTTACCCTTGCGGTGTTGAAAACCGCATTCTTGCAATCGGGGAGAATGCTGACAGACCAAGGAGGGAGGTCATATTGCATATTTTGGAAGGTCACTGTTGCTGAAGATTTTGTGTCGTAGTTTGCAAGGAATGCAGCACAACCAGACTTTGAGTTAAATACATGAACCTGGAAAATGAAAAATAATGAGAAAAGGAGCTAATATCGATGATTGTCAAAAAGATGCACATGAAGAAAATTGTAGTAGATATGCATAGCTTTCTTGTAGCCTCAGAAGAGTTAATCAAACCTCAAGATTATTGCCAGTTCACATAGCTTGATGGCTTTATGCAAATCTCTCAAATGTCCCCATTTTGGTTCCCTTTGTAATCCTTGCATATGATAAATTACCCATCATAAAAATGCCGAAAATATCATTATTTGCATCAGAAAAGCCCTACCATATAACATACATACAGGCAGAATATCATGGGCAGAGCTAGCAAATGGCAACTGGCAAGTGTGCAAATTTCTCAAATGCCCCAACTGAACTTTTAAAAAATTCTATTTTGACATATATTTGTGAAAAAAGTTTCCAATTTTACCCTTTCAGATTTTATTTTTGCCCATGAATCTTATATTGTCCACTTTGCTTCAATGAAGTCCTTACAATTGCTTGTATGTTATTTTGCTAAGTAAGAACTTTTTCTTGAGATTATTTTTTCTTTTTTTATCCTTCCCTCATTTCTCTTTTACTTCTTTGTTTTTCTCTCTATTTCCTCTCTTGTTCCCCAAAAATGAGATGCTCTTGCAAAGGTGAACCATTCTTTTCATCCCATCGATGTTCAATCTCTTTCACTCTCTTGCCTGTTTAGTTTAAAAATTATATCTGGGGATTGAACGATTGAATAATACTTCTATGTGATTGGTGTTTATGTGATATTGAATTGTGTATTGTTTTTTTATTATCACTTCAAATTGTTTACTTCTTTTGATTGTCAATTATGAAAAAGATCATTTATAGTCCACAAAACAAAAATATTTATTTTGCTTCCAGGTAGAATAATTGTGCTAATGATCTCATGTGTTACATTGTATGGTCCCATTCCTTCCATGCAATGTGTGTTTGCACAAATAGACTACTTGTATGCATTGGCAACAATCTTAGATCTTAATTGCTTAAGTAAAGATTGTAATACAAACAAAAACCTCAGCACAATATAATCAAGTTATTTTCATGTGTATGCATACCATATTCGTCAATTGGAGCATCATAATCATAGCTAGTGGCAATGAAGAGACCATCAGCCGTCCGTCCAAAATTTGTTCCTCCATGGTACTAATGAAAGAAAAAAAATAAGAAATATACTTACTTGATATAAGATAAACATACAATTAAGAATTTAACTCACCATATAATAATTAATAAAGGAACCATTATTCTGTATAAACCTTGCCACTGAAAATACCAAGTCTTCAACAGGTCTCTAAGGAATTGGACCACCAAACTTTGTATACCTGAGGATAAAACAGAGGAATCCAAAGACTGAATTAAGAAATTCAGAAAAAATGTAACTGAGTTCGTTGTTTGAATGATGAAACAATTTATAATTAAAACAACAAAGAAATAGGGAAAAAAAAAAGTTTTTAAGTTATATGGGTGACATATTTGGGTTATGGCTCTTTTTCGGTCAGTCCAAGCATCCAAAAACCAGCCAGTCCAAGCTTCAGTCCACATTTTTGGGTTATGGCTCTTTTTCGGTCTGAAGGCTTCGCAGTAAAAACCATTGCAAGTGTCTATCTGTAAGATGATCAAGTGAGAGAGAGAATCGATAATTTGCCATTGTACAATTCAAGAAAATGAAAATTCAATGCAAAATATTTTTGGGTAGGTACAATCCAAAATATGACTATCAAGAAAAAAAACACATTCTCATTTTCATTATTTTTCTAAACCAATAGCCTTTACTCTCTAGCTAGGGTTTCACACACACACACACACAGCTTGCCGCGAGGTTTTGGTTAGGGTTTTAGAAGCGAACATGAATGAAAGCTTCCACATTTATATATTCATTTCTAGATTAATCCCCAAAAAACTGTCCGATTTTGATACAAAAAACTGTCTAGATTAATCCTCAAAAATGTCCGATTTGTTGATTAATATGAGAGAAAACAACTAAGAAAATCAATAAATTTATAAATGATTAAACAACAAATAAAATTCTTTACCTCTGTGGATTTGGAGGAGGATTCACAGATCTGACTCTGGTTTTTGGATGATTGAGAGAAATTCTTTACCTCTATGCCAGAGCCACGCTAGTTGTAGAGCTCGGATTCAGCCACCGGCGAAGTTAAAGAAATTTGGGGCGGTTCAGAGGGATTGAGATGGGTTTGTTGTGGCGGTTCAGAGGGATGGAGGAAGAGAGAAGATGAAGAGAGTGATGTAGAGAGAGAGAGAGAGAGATTCTGAGCGTGTGTTCAAAATTTGAAAGAGTATGTTCAAAATTTGTGTGTGAGAGAGAGAGGGGATCTGTATTGTGTGTGTTCAAAATTAGACGTTGTAAGCCATTGGATTGAATTCAATCTAATGGTCCATGTATTGACAAAGGGACAAAAGTCCCATCAGGAGTAAAAATCTGAGCTTCCATGATATATATATACATCCATAATCATATATAAAAATAAAAATAAAAGATTAATTTACCTTGTTTCGATATGAAAGGCCTCAAGGAAGTCCATAATGCTTTAGACTCAATGCTTCAAACCTATTGTCAACTACAACAAACAAAAACTTTCATCAAGAAGATGAATAATGGGTGTTTCAATAAAGAGTCACAGGGGGCCAAAAAAACTTTCTCCAAAGAAAATCCGTGCAAGTGTGTGTGTGTGTGTGTGTGTGTGTGTGTGTGTGTGTGTGTGTGTGTGTGTGTGAGAGAGAGAGAGAGAGAGCTTACAGATAAGAGAAGGAGAGGATTCAAGCGAAAGGTATGAAGAGCTGTGAGGAAAAAGTTGTACTGAATCCTGAAGTTCTGAAAGCAACAAATGCAAAGAAAATTGTTAATTTGCCAAACACAGCATAGTGTTTTCCAAAGAAAATAGAGCCATCATATTACATTTTCAGACATTTTGACAAAGAGACAAAAATGATCTTAACATGTTTTCCTCCTCCAGTTTTAACATAGTCTAGCTCCCCTCATCTTAACATGTTTTCCTCCTCTAATCTTAACATAGTCCAGCTCCATGATCTTAGCATGTTCCCCTCCTCTAGTTTTATTACCTTCTTCGAAGCACTTGACAAAAAATGAGCACATGTTTTCCCTTGCCAACTGAACCATATTTTTTAAATAATCAACTCCCAAGTAGAAAGAACAATAGGACAACAAAGGCAATATACTATGATTCTGTTGTGTTTTCTTTTGCTTGATAAAATAAAAGAAAGACATCCTAATAAAACGTCAATTTCAGTTCATGCAATATCAATTCATTTATATCAATCTATGTAACCAAGTCATCATGTTATATCAAATCCATTTAACCAAGTCAACAATATCCAAGACACATGTCAAAACATAGAGTTGTAATTTAATATACCAATCAAGTAATGGGTTGAACAAATGACTTTTGAGTGTAATTAAAGCATGATCTCTTTCATAAACAAAACAAAAAGTAAATTAACCAAAAACAGAGCTCCCCTGTTAAACTTTAAAAAAAAAAATTAAAAAAAATAATAATTTCAAAAATGGAAGTAATAAATAGACCAAGCAACCATATGCCATATTGCAGTGCATCCTAAACAAATGTTATGCAATAAGAAATGACAATATTAAATCTTAGAAATGACATTATTAAATCTTTAAAAATTTCATGAACTAAAAAAAAATCTTACACAATTTCATTCCCAATGGAAGCCAATTACTCTATTAAAGAATTAGGATACCTTAATGGGTTAACATGGTGTAATGAAATAATACAAACAATATTGCCACAAAAACAAAAAACAGTTTAAATAAAAATCAAATAGCTCCAACTATTAATAGGTACCAAGAATATATTGCTAATACCCTAACAATCGATAAATTGTGCATTTATAAGTACAAAAGGAAACAAAAGGTATGAAGTTTCAAAAGCAGAATAATATCAAACAATACTAAATTTTCAAAAGGAACATGAGATGCAGCTGACCTTAGATACATTTCATTGGTACAAAGGAGCACGAAACCTATTATAGGAAAGAAACATATTCTATATGAGAAATCAACAATTATGCATGAAAACAAACACACCTAAAAAACACCCATACGGAGATGTCCCAAACACCCATACAGAGATGTCCCCAAAACACCCAGACAAAAATAAAGCCATTAATTAATTGGAGGTAAAAAAAAATAAAAATAAAATTTGCCACTACATAAGTCAAACATTATATTAAATACACATAAGTCAAACTTAGCTATACTGGAAATGCAAAAATATTGAGAAATAAAAGGCTTTACAAAAATATTGGAAATGCAACAAAGTCCACATCGGTGGAAAGCTTTACAAAAAGGGGGTCATATCTATTGTCTGTTTTACAAAATGTGTATACTTTACAAAAATATGTGTTTGACAATGTCTTCAAATTTGTTCTTTCCCACAATAAGGCTGAAGCATGGCAATCTAGTAATTTACGAAAATGATAAAATCTATTAGTATAATTTACGAAAGTAATTTACAAAAATATTGGACATTAATTTCAGTTCAGAAATCTATTGCCATCTAAGACATGTCTTCTCAGGATTGAAAAAAAGAGATGTCTTATCAGGATTGAAAAAAAAATGATAATTGTAAAATAAACCCAAATAATGATAATTGTAGGGAGGGGGGGGGGGAAACCAAACTTATAAATTTCCTACACAACTAACCAACCAAAGCCCAGGTTTCCATACTTACCACATCTCTACCTTGTTTCGATATGAAAGGTCTTAAGGAAGTCCACAATACTTCAGACACAATGTTTCAATCACAAACTATAAACATCAATGAAGCAATTAAATTGGACAAACCTCTTGTCAATATTATTGAAACAAAAGATTTTCGAAGATTATTAAAGATTATTGAAACATTATTGAAATTAAAGATTATTGAAACAAAAGATATCCAAAAATTAGAGTAAATATTATTGAAACATTATTTGCTCACCTGAACAGTAAACATTATTTGATTGGTTGGTGTGTATATATTGAGAATGACATTTAATAGCATTCCAAATGAAATTATCATGCATTATTTTCAAAATACGAAAAATCGTAGAGGTTATCAAAATCTTATACAAACTAATAAATCTTACCAATTTTTTATGAACAGGTGTTTTATGCAATAAATAAAACTCAAAATTTGAAATAGTACTACTGTAATAACGTAATAAGGCCTTGTTTGATTAACAGGATTAATAATAAAATGAATTAGTGAAAGATTCGTTATCCAATCAAATTCGTGGCATAACCATTTTATTATGTATCCATTTATGATCCCCAACCCCTCTCAATATTCACTAATTTCGTTAGATTGAATCTGGTTAATACTAACAATCCTAATCCTATGCTATAATACTACTAATCAAACATGCACTAAGTGTGACATCAATAAGTAAAAAATTTGTAAGGTTGTTAGTTTGTATAACATTACCGTATCAACCTATTAATTCAAGGAGAAAAGAAAAAAAAAATAGATTAATTTGTTTACGAATAGGAAAATTAGCTAAAAAGCCAAAAAATCAACCCATTCTCTCTATTTATTTTATATAAGTGTTTTTTGTAAATAATTAAAAAGCCACAAAAAATAATATCACCAAATATCATGAAAATAAAATTTTATAAGTGTCAGTGTTTTTATATAATCATCAAAATAAATAATTAAAATTTGATTGGCCAAAAACACAAAATATTGGTCTAATTGGCCAACAACTGTCTGACCCAAAATATTGTTTGACTTAATCCCCAAAATATTGTTTGACTTATTGATTAATCCCCAAAATATTTGATTTCTTGATTAATCCAACAGTCCACAAACTAAGATGAGAGAAAAGAACAACAAACTAAGATGAACAAAGAAAATAAGATGAACAAAAAATATAATAAACAAACTAAGATGAACAAAAAATATAACAACAAACTGAGGGTTTAAATAGAAATAAAAAAACTGTTTAGATCAAACACAACCCTTTATTGGCAAACACAGCCCTTAGAAACAGAAATAAAAAAATTGTCCGATTGGCCAAACAGGATAGAAGATATATTGGCAAACACGGCCCTTAGATCAATGATCTGATTTTGACAAATATAAGTTGAGAACATCAAACAAAACAAATTTAAGTTGAGGGGAAAAAATCAATTTAACAGGATAGAAGATTAATCCCCACTCTCGGTTGTTTCAACAAATTGGACATATGTATTGGTTTTTGTTAAATGTAACTACATTTTTTTTTTTTTTTTGGTTATACTGGTTTAGAAACACAAACACAGCCCTATTATATTGGTTTTTTTGTTAAATGTAACTACATTTTTTAACTTCATTGCTTTTTAATGGCTTAATATTATTTTCATTCCTTTAAATATGTAATCAGCATTTCAATTCATCCAAATGCATGTTTTTTGACAACTAAAGTGAGCCAACAAAGTATTGCAGGATCTAAACCTAACGGTGCTAAGCCAAATAAGGGAAAGAGCATTATAATCTTAAGAATCGAAATTAGATGGACTTCAAGAGTGTTATAATCCAAATAAGCCAAATGAGATGGACTTCAGGAGTGTAATAATCACTCAAGATGAGTATAACATTTCAAAACTGTCGCCAGGTCCAGTGATAATTGTTTCCAATGCAAACTCTAAAGAATCGAAAGAAAAGGGGAGTCTTCAAAATTTGGAGAATCGGTTCACTATATTTGAAATAACTCTTGCTCCAATGCAAATTGATTCTAAATGCAAGTTAAAAGAAACAAAAGAAGAGGAGAGTAGCATCATCGGCATTTCAGAATCTTCTTCATACATATTGGCTTGAGAGAGAGAGAGAGAGAGAGAGAGAGGGAGTAACCGTAGCTGGTGTAATGGACGGCGACGATCTGACCGGGGACAGGCTTGGGTCTGGTTCTGGCAGTGAGGACTTCCTTTTCGACTCCCATCTCCGAATCTCTGATCTCTTTTATTCCGGCATTGAGGACTCCCTTTCCACACAGTCGTTAATCTGAGTAAAATAACAAAACACATACACAGTCGTTAATCAATCAAACAAACAAAAGCCCTAAAATTTCCAAAATCCCAAATGCCTAAAGCGGCTGATAAACACATACATATATATTATATATATATATATATACGTATATAGAAATTGACAATGAATAAGAGGTACCTGAAAGACGGCGAGAGCGACGAACTGTTCGAGGTTGAGAGTGAGCTGGTGCAATAGCTTCCGCTGGTACAGATCCGAGAGGGTATTGTACCATTCGCCGAGCTCTGGGTGGGTATTGCGAAGGGAATCCAGGTATTGCAGAGCCGCCGTTGCTGATGAAACCCAAAATGAGAGAGAGTGAGAGAATTTGAAACCAGTTTTGGATAAAATAATTGTGTGTGGCTCCATCCGATGGAGAGAGAGAGAGAGAGTTCAAAATTTGAAAACAGAAGGAGATGAGAGGAGTAAGTGAGAGAGAGAGAGAGGGTGTGTGTTAAGAGACGGTGTGTGTTAAAAGAGATGTGAGTGAGATGCTTTCAGCCCTTGGATTGAATTAATCTAATGGTTTAAATTTTGACAAATGGACAAAAGTCCCATCAGGACTAAAAGTCTGAGCTTCCTTGTTATATAGATATTATTTAAAAATTAGATTTGCGATTATACCATTATTTCTATTATATTTACTTTTTTTTTTGTGTGTGTGTGCGCGCACGTGCGTGCATTAGAAAGGTAAGATACACAATCTATGAAAATCAAATTTGGGATAGATTTTTATAAGAGAATTTGTTTTATTTGAAAACATTTCAAAAAGAGTACAAAATGAATTGAAATATGGAATTCTTCTCAAACATTCTAAAAGGATATGAGATTCTTCAAATATTTCAAAATGAGAGCAAAAACTCCTTAGTAAGATTAAGGCAAATGTATAATTTCAAATTGTAACACTCAAACATAATTCTCTAAAAAAACTCCTTAATATACTTTTTCTAAACGTAACACTCTAATATAACACTCCAAAAACACTCCTTAGTGCAAGACACAAAAAAAACTTCTTAGCGTATTTTTTTTTCCAAACGTAACATTCAATATAACACTTTAAAAAAATAATGTGAGATTTTTCAAACCTTTCCAAAAAGAGTAAAATAATTTCTTAGTAAGGTTTGTATAATTTCAAATTGTGAATGTTACGTTTTGAAAAAATACACTAAGGAGTTTTTTTAGTGTTTTTGTGTGTTACAGTAGAATGTTACGTTTAAGATTACATTGATTGGAGTATTACGTTTGAAAAAAGTATACTGAGAAGTTTTTTTTGTATGTAATGTTTTTTTTTTTTGATAAATTATGTAACGTTTTTTTTTAACACCATTGGAGTGTTATATTTGAGAAAATTATATTAAAGAATTTTTTTGGAGTGCTACGTTATTACGTTTGGAAAAAATATATTAAAAAGTTTTTAGTGTGTTACATTGGAGTGTTACATTTTTGTTTGTAATGTGAGATTTGTTCCAAAATGAAGAAAAATCCAAAACTTCTATAGTGCGGATTGTCTAAATGTATAATTTCACATTTAGAAAAGCTCATTTTTATCCCTGAAAAATTAAACCCATGTATATAAGTGACTACTCTTTTGTGTAATTTTCACTTTAATGAAACTTTTAGGTACATAAGAAAAAAGAGAAAGTTAAACAGTCCATAAGATCACATTTTGAGATTTATTAGTTTTACACCCTTTATTTACTTATCAAAAATTAACTTACTTAAGTTATTTATACTTTATAAACAATAAGTAGAAATTATATTAAACTCTTATAAAATTTTAAAATAATAATAAATAACAATAAATTTTACCATACAGCCTCAACGTTTGCCTATAATAAAATTTAGGATAAATTATAAATATATTTTTTAAGATTTTCTTAAAATACGAATTGGTTTTTATAGTTTTGAAAATTACATCTTACCTTTCAAGTTTCTAATTGCATAACAAATGACTCTTTTTATAAATAAATTATTAAGTCAATTAATAGTTTTAATGATATCAAAAATATATTTCAATTAACAATTTATGTAATTTTATTGTTATATAGGAGAATAGTTAATAAAAAATTCTAATAAAGATATATTTGTAATTTCTAAAACAAAAATGTTTAAGACCCCCTTTCCCCTCACCCCCTTTGACCCCCTCTCTTTTTTGATTGGTTACTTTTTCTTTTGCTTTTTTTTTTCCATCTCCTCCAATCACCACCCGCCACGTGTGTGTGGGGTTGTAGGGTGGTGATTGGAGGGGGTCTCTATCAATGCTCTTTCTAAAATCACATAAGACAATCCGTATCTTAAGTAAATCTCAGGAGGTGTTTGTTCTAAAATTTAAGTATATTTTGTTTGGTAACATGGGTTTGTAGTAAAAAAATTTAAAATGTTAAATTATCACACCACTCTCTCTATATTCTCTCTATATATAAATACAACAATGATTCATCCCCTTTTTTCTCCTCACCCCTTTTGACCCTCTCTCTCTCATTGGTCCCCTTTTCTTTTCTTTCCTGCTCCTCCAATCACCACCCGCCACGTGGCAAAAGGGGGTGAGGGGGTGACCCCCAAAAGGGAGTCCCAAGCATTATTCATATAAATATATATGTTGTAAAAAAATTAAAAAAAATAAATTAAAATAGTTAATTTTCAAGGGTAGGTAGTGATGTACACATGAAATTGAAGAGCTGAAGTCAACTGTGAGTGCTGACATCACAGCAGGCAGTGACATTATCAGTGACTTCAACATTTGTAGATGTTCCTTAACGGGATTGGGTCCTCTCCCCTTTGAAACGGTTTAGTTTGAGGTTTTTGGGAATATATTTTTTTAGTAATTTTTTGATTTTATTAAAGTATGACAAAAAAAAAATAATATGTTTAAAATGATTTTTTAATTTTTTATAAAAAAATAGTACAAAATGTAGAGATAAAAGAAATTTTTGACTCTTTAATATATATTGTTAATTTTTTAATTTTTTTAGTGACTTTTTAACTTTTAAACTAAAAAATTATGTTATCGAACGAGACCTTATTCATTGTGACTTCATGTTAGATCCGCTTTGATAATTAAAATTTTGAATTAATTATCTAAAAGTCCCAATTTATGATTTTTTTTTAATCAATAAGTTTTATTTAGTAAAACTGAGAATATTATCAGTTTTTATCAATTTTTAAAACTAAGAAAATTATCAATTTTGCATAGTAATATTTCAGATAATTGTTCACTAACTGATGAAAAAAACAAAGCATGAGATTAAATATTTTTGCCCTTCTACTTATTGATTTGATTTAACTATCCAATAAAATCGAGAATATTAACAGTTTTTTCTAATTTTAAAACTGAGAACATTATCTGTTTTTTCATTTTTAAAGTTTTTTTTTTCCCCCAGTTTTTGTATATCAATGTTCTATCATCATGTATAGATACAAAATTTTTAATTTAGCACAAAAAATAATTCAAATTTTTCAAAAAAAATTAATTTTTTTTAGTTTTTTTCAATTTGAAAGTTGATGTTTTAAAATTTTGAAAATCAAACAAATCATCATGTTCTTTTATAAATAATCATAAATGATAAACAATCATTGTTTGAAGAGCAATTCCGGTTATTAAAAATTTAATTAGACTTAAAGGACCAAAAAATCTTAGTTAGGACTTAATGAAGTATAATAAGTTCATAAATTAAGACTTGTATGTAAATGGCACTAAATTTTTTTTATATGACTGTTTAAGCCTTCGTTTGGAAAGTGGGTTGGCTTTTTGACTTTTTGACTTTTTGACTATTTTAACTTGAGGCTAAAAAGTCTCGTTTGGGAAGGGCTTTTGGCTTTTTTGAATTTTTTTGTGAGAGAAAGAATATAATGATTATGAGTTGGATATAATATTTTATCTTATTGAACTAAAAAGTCTATTTTATTTTTTGTAGCTAAAATAGCCAAAAAAACCTACCTTTTAATTTCCCAAACGAAGCTTGAGTAGATTATGCATATCAAAATGAAGTCAATCAAATATCGGGAGTCACTCAATTAGATCATATTTGTTTAAAAATAACTAAAGAACTACTTTCAAAATTACAATGTCTTTTAATTATTTTTCAAACAAATGTGATTTAATTGAGTAGCTTTCGTTGTTTGATCTGTCTAATTTTTTGTATGATCTTTTTGAAGGACCCTACAAAATTAACGATTTAAATCGTTGATATAGATTTGAAATGGCCCCACAATTTTCTCGACTTGAATATTGTTATGGGAGATAATCCAGTCCCTTTTTTGACAAGGGTGAATTACTTATTAATGGGAAGACCAAAAATTATAAATATTATATATATAAATAATTAAAATCATAATTTTTTTTACTTTTTTATAAATATTTTTTTTGTCTTCTCACTTATGTATAATTCCCCCTTTTAACAATCCAACAATCAATGTGTTTTCTTTCAAAAACACGTGTAACCTAATGGTTGAAAACAAATTTTAAAAAGAATTATAAATTTGCACTATGTAGATTTTTGTTTGGAAAGGATTAAGTAGCTAAATTAGTACAAAAAGATAAAATAGATTAATTTAATTAATAAAATAAAATATCATATCTAAATCATAATCGTTTCACTTTTTCTTTCATAATTATCATATCCAAACTAAAAAACCAAAAAATTCTTCTCACTCAAATCTAATTTAGTCAGACTAAATTAATCAAAAATTTAATTAAATTAACTCATTTCAAACACAAGCTCAATTAATCTCTGTCGTACTTAACCAATCTTTGTGATTAGTGAACAATGTTGAAAAATTTACAAAGGTAGTGGTGAATTGAAATAGACTCCATTTAAATGAAATGGTGCAACTCTCCATTTGAATGAAATGGTACAACCCTTTCATAGTATCTCTTTATTTTAAAAAGGTGTGACCCAAGGATCATCTTCTTCTTTATGCATTTTTTATTCAAACCGAATAGGTGCCTACAAAGCCTATATAAAGGTAGCTCCCATTCAAAATTTCTTCATTCTAAATTCCTCAAGTTCAAGCATTCTTCTTATATTCTTCATCTGTATGAGTCTGAATTTTGTGAGTGCAAAACATATTTTTTGTTCGTTTTACAATCAAAGAGTGTGCTCTTTTCGTTTGTGGTGATTGTTGTTTCCTAGATACAGGACATCCATTGTTCTCAAGCACCATTGGAGAGGACAAAATTCTGTCTTAAAGGTACAGTGTTTAAACACCGATCTCAATCACAAACTTGTTCATAAACCATCTACGGAAGTACTGTAAGGTTTAATTTTGTTGTTTACTTTATTTATTTTATTTGCTTTAATTAATTATTGCGGAAATTATCTCCAACAATTTTAAGACAGAATTTCAATACTATTTTCTGTATTACAATATTGATTTTTAAGTCAAAATTAATTTTTAGCAAATTTGTTTTCTTATGTACAACGTATTAGAACTCTAGGTTTATACTGTTTGGTTTATTTATTACCCATTTGTTTACTAATATTTACCCAAATTTGTGTTTGAGTACTCTTTTTGGGTTAAATTCTAGTTTTAAATTTAGAGAATCCTACAATATTTATTTCTGGGTTTACTATTTTTTTTCTTGGGTTTTGTTTACATTAAAACTGTGGTTTGGTTTTCTGTATTGTACAGTTATATATATACATATATATATGTCGGAACAATCTTTTGTATAAAATAAATAACTTGAAACCAAATCAAACAAATAAAAATAAATTACTTACAGAATTTATTTACCGAAATGAATAAGTACAAAAAAGATCAAGTTGAGTGTGTGACACTCTGTCTTTAAGACAGATTCGCCCCACTTTAGTGCTTACGGATAAATGACGTCTATTTCCCATGATATAATAATCTACACAGATTGTAGTAGCACTCCAAATAATCTGTACGGCGAACTAGAACCTGTGTTTTATACTCTCTGAAATTATTATCTAAAACTAATATGAAGAGAATTAATGCAAGAGAGAAAAACTGGAAGGAAAACAAGAGAATTTTGGTTTTTTGCAGATGATCCAACTACTGGAGAAGTCTTGGTATTTATAGGCAGATTGGTGACCTTTAGAAAGGCTGAACAAGTACAATATTGAACCGAACAAGTGCAAAAAGAAATTCAAATCTGTTTGAAACAGTTTGAATCTGTCTGGAGAAAACCAAATCTGTTTGGTGCAAATTGTCAATCTGTTTGAATGTACTGGATCGGAGGAGGCACTGTTTTGGACAATAAAATTGAATTCAAATTTGGAGCAAAATTTGAATTAATTTCATTTAGAAAAAAATAATTTTCCCGTAAGAATTTTTGGGAAATATTTAAATAAATTTTGTCGAAAAAATTAATATTAGGACCGACTAGACCCACACCCACGCTCGGCACGACTGGCCGATCGGTCGGACGGACGGTGGCACATGCGTGTGTGTGGTGGTTTGAGCCAAAGCCCACTTTGTCCATAATTCATCCCTTCTACAAACTTGAAGTGCCCCTTGGGGCCCAACCCAAGTTTGTCCACCTAGAAATTATATACATATACATACTCTCTTAAAGTTTCAATGTGGGACAAACATTTCAAGGAAACCCACATTTTACTTCTTTAATTGTCCATTCTACGAATCCCGAAAAACGACTTCAACTTCCATTCACTCATAAATGGTTTTGACGAACCGTTTGCACCATGTGACTTGCCATGCGGCAAGGAACACGTCACCTCTTTGGACGCACCCCAAAAGACGTGTGGGACCCACTCAAATTTGGGCTTAAAGTTGGCCCAAAACAATCCTAAAAAAAAATCACAATTCCAACAATATATATATATATATGAAATTTCCTTTACCGTATTAGTATTGTTGTGGGACTCCATTTTCTTTCAGTATAATTGTTATACATGTGGCCTTTCAATACTGTTAAGACAATATTGTTTTAACTGTAACAGTGTTTCAATGTAATTATGTTCTTCTGTATTTTGGTTCTAGTGTTAATTTTCCAGAATATTGTTTTTTGGAACACGGTTGTCGCTGATAAGATTTTCAACATAAATAAAAAAATTTACTGAATTTATCTAGTTGTTGTTTGGTAGACATTTTTAATTTGGAAAAAAAAAAATTTGTTTACTCGAATTCTCTTTGCAATAGAACTGTATTTTGTTGTCCTAATAATTTGTAGTATACTAGATTATTTGAACACTTATTTTTTACGTTGTTTTATTATTATGGTATTGTGAAGTTTACTATATATATATATATATATAAATTTATTTTTATAGTTATATATATATATAGTGGAATCTTCTGTTTAACATAACTTTTTTTTTTTTTAATAAAAAATGGCTACAATAAGTCATGTTACATTGAGAAATACTACCCATACACCTATTGTGTCTACACCGGTTGCTTCCATTCCGACGGTTGTTGGACATGGTAATGTTCCTGTCAATCAAGGGGAAAAACCTGAAAAATTCAGTGGTACAGATTTTAAGTGTTGGCAACCGAAAATATTATTTTATCTAACCACCTTGAACTTGGCAAGGTTTTTGCGAGAAGATGCTTCATCTCTTAGTGAGAATGAAAGTGATGCACAAGTTGTTGCAACGGTGGATACATAAAAACACGCGGATTTTCTTTGCAGGAACTATATCCTCAATGGTTTGGATAACACATTATACAATGTGTATACTCCAATCAAGACCGCAAAAGTTTTGTGGGATTCACTTGATCACAAATATAAAACAGAAGATGCCGGAACAAAGAAGTTTGTTGTCGGTCACTTCCTTGATTTTAAGATGGTGGATTCCAAAACAGTGATCAATCAAGTCTAAGAACTTCAAGTTATCATGCATGAAATTCATGCAAAAGGAATCTCTCTGAGCGAATCTTTTCAAGTGGTGGCTATTGTTGAAAAATGACCTGACTTGGAGGGATATAAAAAACTATTTAAAACATAAACGCAAAGAGATGTCACTAGAGGATTTGATTTTTTGCTTGCGGATTGAAGAAGATAATCGTGGTTCTGAAAATAAAAATGGACATCATCTCATGGAATCCAAGGCAAACATTGTAGAACATAAGTCAAAGTTCAACAATAAGAAAAGGAAGCATTCGGGAGAGAGCTCTAAGCAAGGTGCTAAAAGTGGAGACAATCAGAATTTTAATGGCAAGTACTTTGTGTGTGACAAAATGGGACATTGTGCCAAGGATTGTCATAAAAAGAGGACTCAAGGGAACTATAAGAGAAACCCACTCAAGCCAACCTAACTGAGGAAGAGAGTCTTTGTGCAATGGTTTCACATCTGAATGTATCTAGCGTCATGTCTAAAGTAAATGTGGTAGACAACCCCAAAGCATGGTAAGTGAACACATGCTCTGCTCACCACATTTGTTTCGAGAAAAAGATGTTCTCATCATATCATGCAGCAAAAGATGGAGAACAACTCTACATGGGGAATTCTTCAACTTCCAAAGTTGAGGGACAAAGGAGGAACGTGGTGCTAAAGATGACGTCAGGCAAAGAGCTCACTCTCAAAGATGTGTTGTATGTACCAGATATTCGAAAGAACCTGGTTTTAGATCATTGCTGATCAAGAATGGGTTTAAATTAGTGTTTGAGTTTGATAAGTTTGTGCTTACTAAAAATGGAATGTATGTAAGGGGCACATGAGCGATGGGCTCTTTAAACTTAATGTAATGATTGTTGTTCCAAAGTTTAATGAAATTAACACATCTTCTGCTTACTTGCTTGAGTTTTCTTGTATGTGGCATGGTAGATTATGTCATGTAAATTATAATACTTTGCGACGATTAATTTACCTAGATTATTTGCCTAAATTTCAAACTGATTCAAATCAGAAATGTGAAATGTGTGTTGAAGCAAAATTAACTAAATCACCATTTCAATCAATTGAAAGGAAAACTGAGCCACTGGACTTAGTCCATAGTGACATTTGTGATTTAAAATTTATTCAAACTCAAGTGGCAAAAAGTATTTCATTACTTTTATTGACGATAGCACTAGATATTTCTATGTGTACTTGCTACGAAGCAAGAATGAAGCCTTGGAAAAATTCATTCAATATAAGAATGAGATTGAATTACAACTAGATAGAAAAATTAAGGCGTTAAAAAGTGATAGAGGTGGTGAATATGATGCACCTTTTGGTGACTTATGTTCACAATTTGGAATTGTGCATCAAACTACTGTGCCTTATAGACCTCAGCAAAATGGAGTTGCTGAAAGGAAAAACCGAACTTTAAAAGAAATTATGAATGCTATGTTAATAAGTTCGGGACTATCTCAGAACTTGTGGGGGGAAGCTATTCTTTTTGCCAATTATATTTTGAATAAAATACCTCACAAGAAAACCCTTCAAATGTCTTATGAATTATGGAAAGGCCGAAAGCCTTCTTATAAATATTTAAAAGTGTGGAGGTGTTTGGCTAAGGTAGCATTACCCGACCCTAAAAAGGTTAAGATTGGTCCTAAAACAATTGATTGTATATTCATTGAGTATGCAAACAATAGTAGTGCCTATCGATTTTTAGTACATAAAAGTGACAACTCAGAGGTCCATGTTAATACAATCATTGAGTCAAGGAATGCTTCATTTTTTGAAAATATTTTTCCTTACAAATCCACTTAAGAGATTGGTATTTCTAAATGGACTCGTGATCTTTCTTTTGATAATAATCAAGAATTGGTTGAAGAAAACCAAGGAGGAGAGTTCGAAGAATAACTTAGATGAATAAAAAGGGCCAGAGTTGAGAAAACTTTTAGGCCTGATTTCTTAGCATATCTACTTGAGAAAGAGTCTCTAACTTTCAAAGAAGCAATGTCAACTCCTAAAGCTCATTTATGGAAATAAGTTATTAATAGTGAAATTGAATCTATCTTACAAAATTATACTTGGGAATTGGTTGATCTTCTACCAGGTTCTAAACTTCTTGGATATAAATAGATATTCAAAAGGAAAATAAAACCGGATGGATCAATTGATATATACAAAGCAAGACTTGTGGTCAAGGGTTATAGGCAAACTGAAGGAGCGGATTACTTCAATATCTATTCACTCGTCACAAGGATAACATCTATTAGAATGTTAATTCCAATTGTTGCTTTAAACAATCTAGATATACATCAAATGGATGTAAAGAATGCATTCTTGAATAGTGATCTGAATGAAAAAATCTACATGGAACAACTAGAAGGTTTTCTCATTCCAGGCAAAGAGAAGAAAGTGTGCAAATTAGAAAAATCATTTTATGGTTTGAAACAAGCACCAAAACAATGGCATGAAAAATTTGACAACATCATGATGATAAATGGATTTAAAATCAATGAGTGTGACAAATGTGTTTATGTTAAACACATTGAGAAAGGTTATGTTATTATTTGCCTATATGTAAACGATATGTTAATTATTGGTAGCAATAGTGGAATGATCAATTCAACCAAGAAAATGTTGAACACTGAGTTTTACATGAAAGATATGGAATAGTAAATGTGATTTTAGGAATGAAAATTATTAAAATATCTAAAGGATATGTTTTGTCTCAAACTCATTATGTTGGCAAAATTCTTGAGAAATTCAATAAGTATGACGACCGTCATGTAAAGACACACGTGGATGCTAACCTTCATTTAATGAAAAATAAACGTGAAAGCATATCACAATCGAAATACTCCAAAATAATTGGAAGTCTAATGTATCTCATGAGTTGCACGCATCCTGATATAGCGCATGCAATAAATAAATTGAGTAGATACACTAGCAACCTAGGAAAAGACCATTGGATAGTAATAGCTAGGGATTCGTAAAATACACCCGTAACTATGGGATGTACTATACTAGATATCTAGCGGTCCTAGAAGGGTATTGCGACGCTAATTGGATATTTGACACTAGGATTCTAAATCCACTAGTAGATTTATCTTTACCTTGGGAGGTGGAGCGGTCTCTTGGAAATCTTTTAAACAGACTTGCATAGCTAGATCCACAATGAAATCTAAATCTATTGCTTTAGACAAAGTAGGAGAAGAAGCATAATGGCTTCGTAATTTCTTAGAAGACATTCCAATATTACCGAAACCTGTGCCAATGACTTGCATTCATTGCGATAGTCAAACTGCAATGGCTAAGGCACAGAATCATATGTATAACGGTAAGTCTCGTCACATTTGTCATAGACATAATAGCATTAGGCAACTGCTCTTTAATGGAATAATTTCCATTGAGTTTATAAGGTCAAAAAAAAACATAGCGAATTCGTTGACAAAGGCTTTGACAGAGATCAAGTGTTGCGATCATCGAGGGGAATGTGATTCAAGCCTACTTAAGAGTTATCTTAATGGAAACCCAACCTAGTTGACTAGAGATCCCAAAATCTAAATTCAAAAAAACAACCGAATTAAGAATAACTCATTGGAATCACTAAGGAGTAAAATTCCTACCCATTTATATAATGAGTTAGTGATTACATGCGATGATAAATAGGTTAAGCTTTGCTTTTAATGAGACTCATAGCTTGGAAATTCAAGTGGGGTATAGCAGGATACTTTTAATGGGAATCACCTATATGAGTGTAAACTAGGCCAGTTCTATGAGGATTGAAAAAGCTAAATTCTCTTGAGCACTCATGAATTCAAAAGTTATCCCAAGCCAAAATGGACACAACCGATAGAATCAAGTTATGTGTGGAAATAAAATTGTGTGATTGTCTCGGTTTACACCAACGGTAGAACAATTTAAGACATCATGTTCACTGGTTAGTCAGTAAATCCGATAGTCTTTTACAAGGGAAGGTTCAAGGCCAAAAGTTACCTATCTATGATTTGTACTCACATAGTCTGCATGTTGTTGCATTTCTCATTTGGTCAATTTCATTCATGTGAGAGATTGTTGAACAATTTATAAAGGCAGTGGTGAATTGAAATAGACTCCATTTGAATGAAATGGTACAACTCTTTCATGGTGTCCCTTTATTTTAAAAGGGTGTGACCTAAGGATCATCTTCCTCTTTATGCCTTTTCTATTCAAACCAAATAGGTGCTTACAAAGCCTATATAAAAGCAGCCCCCATTCCAATTTTCTTCATTCCAAATTTTTTAAGTTCAAGCATTCTTCTTGTATTCTTTATCTGTGTGAGTCTAAATTTTGTGAGTGCAAAATATATTTTTGGTTCGCTGTAGAATCAAAGAATGTGCTCTCTTCGTTTGCGGTAATTATTGTATCATGGAGACAGGACATCCATTGTTCTCAAGCTCTATTGGAGAGGACGAAATTCTGTCTTAAAGATATAGTGTTCAAACACTGGGCTCAATCACAAACTTATTCATAAACCATTTGCATATAAGATTTAATTTTGTTATTTACTTTATTTATTTTATTTGCTTTAATTAATTATTATTGAAATTATCTCCAACATAATTGTCAACGTCTATTTTGACGCATCATCACACGCCATCATATAACACTATTAGAATCATGTCATTGACTTGTTACATATCGCCACCTAAAAATGAATACAATTTACAATAGATTTCTCCTCATAAAAACATAAAATAAAATGTATGAATAATAATTGATTCATCAAATTTGAGTTTGTTTAAATTGTCTAAATTACATAAGCTAAATGTTTGGTCAGCGACTATCTAGACGATCGACGTCACCTAAATTAATCATGATTGTCACATTTATCAATTGTGATTGTTACCCTTGTCTGGTAGTGTGTCAATCAATATTCGCCTAAATGATCAATATCCTACCAGATGACAAGCCGGACAACCATCTAAATGACCGGCCAAACGATTAACATATACAAATTCAGGTAATTCAAATCAACCTAAATTCAATGAATATAACAATACTCCTTTTTTAACCTCTAACAATTACATGGTGATATATCATTGTTAACAGAAACTATGAGAGAGAGGGAGAGAATAACAATTGGCAGGATCTTCAAGAAATGAGTAAATACCTCAGATTCTATGTCAGGCTCTGTATGTGAAATTAAGTTTGAAAAGACTATTTTGCCCATGGTATAAAAGCACACATAGGCAGCATAAAAAAAAAAAAAAAAATGTCGAAGTACACTAACAATTCATGTAATTTGAGACTTGTGTCACTTTAGTTCTTCATTTTTCAATTGTAATACATTTAATCATAAATTTTAAATCTTATCTCAAACAAGGACAATAAAAGATATTTCCTTTGCGAACGGTCTATTTCAAGGACAAATTTGTTATACAACTTATTTTGTATTGGTTAACTTATATATTGTTTGAAATGAAATGGCCTTTTTTTAATGTATTTTCTTGATTATAAAGTTATGTTTGGTTTGATTTTCAGAATCTATTTTTAGAAAAATTTTCTAAGAAACTAAAAATTAAATTAGTGAAAAAAAAAATCATTTTTATACAGTTTTTATCTTTTGGGAGGGTAGAAATAATTTTTTTAAATTAATTTTTTTTATATTTATTTTCATTAAATTAGTTTTTCTTTTTTTAAAAGTCAAATATGGCGACAATTTTAATGTCATTATTAAACCAATCTAGTAAATCAAAAAAATTCATAACTAAAAATATTTCATATATTAAACATATCGATTACATATTAAAAGCCTAATAATTATCTATTACATAATAACCATAAAAAAATATCTGTTAACAATAAAAACAACCATCTATTACATAATATCTGTCGAAAAATATTAACAAGAACAACCACCCATTACATGATTATCATCCAAACACATAATAAAAATTTGTTTGGTAAAAATATAAAAATGTAAAAAAAAAAAAATTATTTTTATATAATTTTATCTTTGGTCGGTAGAAATATTTTTTAAGAATTTAAAAAAACTTTTTGATATTTGTTTTTCTCAAACTAATTTATATTTTATTCAATTGATGATTTTGTCCTTAAAATTGAGCATTTTTTATTTGCAAAGAAAATAGTATTTTCAATTGTCCTTATTTAGAACAAAATTCAAAATTTAGAATCAAATGTATTACAATTAAAAAGTTAGAGACTAAAGCGATACAAATATCAAACTACAAAGACAGTTAATGTACTTCACCAAAAAAAAGAAAAAAAAGAAAAAAAAAGCGCCGAGTCTCTGCATCTAAGGCCAATTTAGGCTTTTCACTGCAGTTGTATCTATCCTATGAACAAAAAGGTAGCATGAAGACTTTTGGACCAACATGAAGACTATTTGAGGTTGGGGTTTGCTTGTGAGAACACTATGAGTTAGTTGGGCTCCAAAAAAGCAATTTAAGAAAGGCACCTTCATCAAACAACCGCCAATTTAATTAATTATATTAGATGGTTGATGGGTGGTTTCCTAGCAAGGTGGTTTCCAGGGCCAATGTTATCTACCAAAGTCTACAACTACCCCCAGCTATATATATTGAAAAATAATTTATATTCAGAAAAGTTATACATAATTTATATCAGAATGATATGAATCATTATTAATAACTCCTTGTTTTTAAGATGATAAAGCACAAAAATTATTACAACATTTTGTATAAATTTTTTATTAATATATCATTATTCGTGTGTGTATATATATATATATATACATATCTATATAATATGGTAGGACGGTTTTTAAAAATGTCTCAAAATATATTAGAGATACATTTTGAATCAACGGTTCAGATTATTTCTGTCACGACCCCATTCCGCCCCTAGTAGAATGGTGCCATGATGGCCAGTAATCTGAGATTACCGAAGGCCTACTTTCAAAATTCACACACAACAGAGTATAATATATGGGGCTCACATATGCGGAAGCAATATATGTAAATCTAATTAGTCCATAAGAGCTGTGCATAAGTCAAATGAAATAGCATACATCTTTTCATAACTTTACAACTTGAATACAAATATAATGAAGTGCGAAAATACATCCTGACCAAAAGGCTTCTCAAGCCGACATAAACAAAAGGAATTAACTACAAGCCAAGAAGCATGATCTTCAAGATGTTTGCAAAACACAAATCCAAAACACATCGGCAAAACAAGTCTAGGCGTTGCCGCCGTCCTGCTCATCACCTACATATATATATAGAGAGGGTGAGCTTGGATACTCAGTGAATGGTATAAGTAATAAAGGGTTTACATGAATGATATCCGAGATCCTTTAACAAACAATACGTGGGATGAATCGAGTTCATCTATCAAATCTTTCAAAGCTTCAAGGGATGCTTACTAACATCAATGTAATACAAGGGATGACATTTCGGACAAACAAACCCACGCGGTAAAACCGTCAGTGGCAAGGCAAGACAAGACAATGGAGATATCTCAAACAATGGTGTTGTTGCATTATAGTCCCCGGACACTAAGGACTTGTGCTACAAATGCTTATAGTCCCCTAGCACGTACGGACTTCCAAGAATGTCATCAAAACAAGATATAATACTTGATATACAAAATAGGAATAATCATTCATGCTTACAAATACTTTCCAAAACGAAGCAAACAAGGCTTTTATCAAAATATCGTAACATAGCTTTATTAAAAATACCACTCACATAGTTCTTCAAACGTCGGGGTCAAGGCAAGTCCAAGTCCTACAAACACATGGCAAAGTCTGTTGAATGCACTTTCAAACAAGTTTCACATGCATACAGATGATCTCGGCATTCTTCAAAAACTAAGTCAAATCAAAATGAAACACCGTTTCTCATCTCAGGGAAAACATGCTGGGCACCAACCAGGTCTAGGCCGAGGTTCCACACCTCCTCGCCGAAGTGTGGTCCCGAGGGCCACATTCAAGGAAACGAAGTCGGGAAAATCTGGGTTTCCCTCTGCTGAAGAACATGAAGAACATGAACATGAAGAGCATGAAGAAGATGAATGCAGAGATCATAACTTATTATTACAAAACCTGAGATTTCATGCTATGAGTTTGAAAACATGGACCTGGGTACCCATACTTGAAGGTCATATGAAAACAAACACAAAAACATGGTTCTTGTTACAAACTCTCGAATCAAAACAAGACTTTTCATCAAAAACACATGAACACTACTTTCTCTTTCTAAAACCAACTTTAAATCAATGCATGGCATGCAGAACAGATTCAATCATGCAATGCAGCTAGATGATCAATAAGAGCATCAAGAGTGGATCAAGATTCTAACCTCAGAACACAAATCAAACGGTTTGAACTCTAGGAATCAAGCTTGGGATCTCTCTCTCTCACTAAGGACTTCTTCTACTTCTCTTAGAGCTTCTCTCTCCTCAAGAACAAAGATATGATACAAAATGATACAAAACTAGATTTGCCGGCTGACTTAACAGTCAGCTCAGACACATGGCAATGGTTGGTTGGTTCAGCTCAAAAAGGTGACTGACTGAAAAGACAAGACTATGACAAGGTGTGTTCAACAAGCTAGGTTGCAAGGGTACTTCGGCAAGTAACAATCTCGGCTAATAACGAGGCTTCGGCAAGTAAGGTCTCAATGATCTCGGCTAGGAAGGACAACACTTGGCCTAGCTGTGCCACACCTCGGCCTAGATGTGCCACACCTCGGTCTAGGTCATACCTGTCCAGGAACAAGATCACTGGGTTCAAGGTAACATCTCGGCCTAGATAATACACATCTCGGCCTTGGTGATGAACACCTCGGCCTAGATAATGACATCTCGGCCAATATGTCAGGGTGCGAGTGGAGGTCAACCAAAGGAATCCCAAGATGGTTCTAGGTGTAAGAGTATCAAAGGAGCGACCTAGGCTCAAGATGACCTCGGTTCAAACACACACCAAACAAGAAACATAGCATGCGAGAAACACTTAAGCAAAACAAAGACAAGATCTGAATTGCAAGCTTAACAGGACAAAATCATATAAATGCATATGAGTATGGTTAGGACAGTGTGAGGGTTATTACAATTTCGTCAAACAATTTAAGGGTCAAAATGATTTCTTCACTTTTGTTTTTCCCCCAAAATATATATTTCTCCCTTTCTCTCTCTTTTTTTTTCTTTTTTTTTTTTTTTTTTTTGAGTCTTTTCACCTATTCACCCACCTACCCCCTCTTTTTTTGAGTTTTTTCCCAAATTTCAAGTGTAGTGCACTATTTTCTTCAATGCAATTGTCTTCTTTGGGAATGAGTCTTTGGTTTTTTTTTTTTTTTTTTTTTTTTTTTTTTTTTTTTTGTGTGTGTGTATAAAATGGTATTAGACTTTTAAAAGTATCTCTTGGGACAAAGTTTGGCTGCACTTTAAAAAAAAAAAATTCAGAGTTCACTACAGGAAATAACACATTCGGCGACCAAAAATGCCGACTAAACTTTATTTAGTCGCCAAAGGTACACGCATTAGCTACTAAAAAAATTTAGTCACCAAAGGTACACACATTAGCTGCTAAACAATATTTGGTCGCCAAAGGTACACGCATTAGCTACTAAAAATGGGTTTGTCAGCAAAAGCACACTATTTAGCTACTAAAAATAAATTTAGTCGGCATTTTCTTTACTTTGGGTGACTAATTACGTGTTAGTCGTTAAAAATAGCATTTTGGGCGACTAAAAAATAAGTTGGTCCCTAATTGTACAATCTTTAGATATTACAATCTTTTGTTGTAGTGGTTTGACCATGGTAATAAAAAAAATCTTGTGGTTTTAATTTTTTTTAATTTAAACCCATATTTTTTTAAATCTAAATTATTTGTCTATTTTTATTAAATAAAACCGACATAAAAAGTGTATTTTAGCCATTAAATAGAGATATACATCAAATGTTTAAAATATCTTCTTTTTTTTTGGGTTGAGTTTAATGGCTAAAATACCAATTTTTTTCGTTAGTTTTACTTAATATAAATAAATAAACAGTTTAGATTGAAAACAAATCAAAATATTAGGGTTTTGTTATAAGGGTCAATTCCTAGGAGTTTTTTTTTTAAAAAAAAATAAAATTTCCCCAAAAAACTTTAACCAAATTATTATTGATTTCTTATTGGTTGTATTTAAAAAAACAATGTTACGAATTGTTAAAAATTAAATAATGTTCAAAAATTTTCTTATTGGTTGTATTTAAAAAAATTTCTTATTGCACTCTCTCATGTCTCATCTCATTCTCTCTTTACACTCTCCTATCTCTCTTTCTCTCGACCTCACTTTTCAGATTTTAAATTTCAAAACACACATTCACTCACTCATGCTGTTCTCACTCTCTCTCTAAACTCTCTTATCTCTCTTAAGGCTCTCAGCCTCACTGAACACTCTCTCTTTTGTCTTTCAACCTCACTTCCTCCGGCCCAAAAATCTAATAGCCCGGCGGCGTCGACGAACAAGCCTTTGTTGTCGTGACCGCATTCGAAAGCAACGTTGGGGACTTTGGTCCTCCGAAACGTCAACATTTCGGTTGAGAAATCGCCTATCGTGAATGAATCATCACCATACAATACTTGGTAGAGACACATCTGATGGTTGTTGCAGCTCGACAAGTCAATTTGGTCAAATCGAAGATCGGGTCGGTCTGAGTGTAGCATTTTTGGCACAGGGATCACTGGATCCAAACGAACCATCGACGTACAATACCTATTGAAGTCGCGACCGGTGGTAGGCATCGCGTTGAAAACAGCATGGGAGAGGTGTTCTGGGGTGGAGTGGCAATGAGGGTGGTTTCAGAAAGGGTTGTTGTCGGTAAAGGTGGTGTAATTGTACGGAGAGGGTGATTTCCGATTCTGATAAGCGGTGAGGGTTTTTGAATCTTGGATTATTTTCTATGAGAGGTACTGTGGTTTTGGAAGAAATTGTAGGAGAATGATTTGGAATTTGAGTGGTTGAGAGAGAGAGAGGTAGAGACAGAAAAGTAGAGAAGTGAGAAACCAAACATTATTTTTATTTTTTATTTTTTTTTCTATAACTCAGGCATGCCTTAGATTTATGGGTTTATGTGTTTTATGCTCTTAAAAGTGAAGAGTACGCCCTAGATTTATGAGTTTTTGTAGTTAGTATAGGAAATGTAAAAAAAATAAAATAAAATAAGGAAAAGGGATTTTGAGGCAAAGGACATGTGAAATTGGCTTTTTTTTTTTTTGTATTTGCTTTGTGTGCTGGCTGGTGTTACTGGGTTTGATTATAGTCATGTTAAAAAATGTTTGTGAATTTTTTTTTAGTTTCAAAGTTGAATTCAAAATTTAAATAAATAAAAAAATTGAAGTTGTTTGGTCATTAAGAGACGAATTAGAAATATTTATGTTTAATGATGAGATCAAAATATAATTGGAATATGTTTTTTTGGAAAAAAAAATTTTCTTTGGTGAACAAATTTAAATTCAAATTTTAAATTGGGTTTAAATTGGGTCCTGTTAACAAAAAAAATAGTTTAGTTTTACTATTAAAATGTAATCTTTTCACAAAGAGAGATAAGAGAGATAATAGGGATGATGTGATTTGTTTAAAGACCGAAAAAGCCCACCTCAGTGACAAAGATAACATATTTTTATTTTCGGATAACTAATCGGACCTGCATTTATATTTGCACCTCAAATTTTTAGCAATAAATTTGATAAGTTACATTTTAACTAAATAATTTTATACTCAATTATATTTTGATCTCATCTATACTATATATTAAGCAAAAGGGGGTTTTTAACCCCAAGCCTTGTGAGAGCTCCAATCTCCCAATCTAAATTTCTTGATTTTTTGATTTAAAAAAAAAAAAAACCTTAGCATTTATTAACTTTTCCCAACATCTAAGTCTTACCCTTATAATAACACTTTAATGCATTAAGAACAAGCATAAAAAAAATTTCTTGAAAAATCCAACACATATGATTATTATCAAAATATTAAACTTTAATATAATATAATAAAAAAAGGACATTTAATTCCTTAAAAAGTCTAACACATATGATTATTATCAAAATATTAAACTTTAATATAATAAAAAAAAAAAAAAAGAGAAGGCATTTAAAAAAAAAACATTTAAAAATCGCAATTCACATATCTATCTATACTATATATTAAGCAAAAGGGGGTTTTTAACCCCAAGCCTTGTGAGAGCTCCAATCTCCCAATCTAAATTTCTTGATTTTTTGATTTAAAAAAAAAAAAAAAAAAAGAACCTTAGCATTTATTAACTTTTCCCAACCTTCAAGTCTTACCCTCATAATAACACTTTAATGCATTAAGAACAAGTATAAAAAAAATTCTTTGAAATCCAACACATGTGAATTCCTTGAAAAGTCCCAATACATATGATTATTATCCCTCATAATAACACTTTAATGCATTAAGAACAAGCATAAAAAAAATTCTTTGAAATCCAACACATGTGAATTCCTTGAAAAGTCCCAATACATATGATTATTATCCCTCATAATAACACTTTAATGCATTAAGAACAAGCATAAAAAAAATTTCTTGAAAAATTCAACACATATGATTATTATCAAAATATTAAACTTTAATATAATATAATAAAAAAAAGGAAAATTTACCCATAAGTCCTAGTTTTTGAAACGTTGAACCATTTGGTCCTAAAAGTTTTCTTATGCTCCATTTAGTCCCATTTTTACATCAGCATGATGTAAATGATGTAAATGATCCGATGTTTCATTTTATAATTTCAAAATTTATTGAAATTTGATGAACATTAGATGTTTTTCATCCTATATTTTCAAACATTATTGAAATTTGATGAACATTAGATGTTTGAAATCTAATGTTTGTAACATGACTCTGATGTTACTAACATTGTATCTGATGTTATTAACATTGTAATGGGACCTTTCAGTCTATAAGAAAACTTTTAGGACTAAACAGTGCATAAGTTATTAATTTGGGATTTATTGGTGCATCCCCCTAAAAAAAAAGACATTTAATTCCTTAAAAAGTCTAATACATATAATTATTATCAAAATATTAAACTTTAATATAATATAAAAAAAAAAAAGAAGGCATTTAAAAAAAAAATATTTAAAAATCGCAATTCACACATATAGATAATTGTAAATACAATCTGTGCATAGCACGGGTGATATGCTAGTTATTAATTATACCAAATTTGATACGTTACATTTTAAATTAATAATTTTATATTCAATTATATTCTGATCTCATTATTAATTATACCATGCCTTTAGGAACGGGCATACACTAGTTTCTAACAAGTTTATTCTTCCATAATGATGCATGCTATCCCAATTTTGCCCTATATTTATATGAATAATAATTTCAGTATTTTTAATCTAAGCAAAATTATATTTTTTAATTGTAAAAATTATGATATTTGATTAAAATATTATAAACCACATTGAAAAAATTACCAATAAATTTTATTTTGTTTCAAAAATTACTATTGAGTTATATCAAAACTCAATATTGACAAACAAGTTATATTTTCATTTTCATTTTATAAATTCTTATAAAAAAAAGTTCAATTATTTATAATAATATATTTTATTTTAATTTTATCTTTCTTTAAAATATGAACCAAAAAAAATTGATAAATAATTTTAATTTATGTAAAATTTTATAATAATAATATTTTTAGTTGTTGAATTAAATGGATTTTTATAAATAAAAACATATGTATAAGATGCATCAACTATCTCATGCATTGAAAAATATATAAATTTGCCATAGTATTATTTTGGAAAATTTACCCATAAGTCCTAGTTTTTGAAACGTTGAACCATTTAGTCCTAAAAGTTTTCTTATGCTCCATTTAGTCCCATTTTTACATCAGCATGATGTAAATGATGTAAATGATCTGATGTTTCATTCTATAATTTCAAAATTTATTGAAATCTGATGAACATTAGATATTTTTCATCCTATATTTTCAAACATTATTGAAATTTGATGAACATTAGATATTTAAAATCTAATGTTTGTAACATGACTCTGATGTTATTAACATTGTAATGGGACCTTTCAGTCTATAAGAAAACTTTTAGGACTAAACAGTGCATAAGTTATTAATTTGGGATTTATTGGTACATCCCCCTATTATTTTCCATAACTTTTTGGAAGTTTAATAGAATTTAACATTTTTAAATTGTTTATACTAAATAAAATTCATAATTTCGATCCAATTGTTCTTGTATTTTTTAATATAATATTAATATTTTATTTTATTTAATTAATTTTTTAAATTTTTATCAATTTGAAATTATTTATAAATTATTGTTCATATTAAATAAGATGGGTAAAATTGAAAAAAGATACATCAATTTTTCTCTTTTTTTAGATAGGTTTTAAGATCATAATTAAAATAATTTTTTGAGCATACCACTTCAATCTTTCACATGTTATTTTGACACAATCAATTTTTTATCATTGAATTTATTGAAAAAAACTTTTGTGATGATATTTTTCCTAACAAAAACGTAACAAATATTTTTCCTAAAAAATTCATAAAATTAGTTTGTTATATCATATATTTGGAGTTTATTCATTAGGCCATATATTGAATGGCAGGGGAGGTATAGGTAGATTGGAGTTCTCCTTCGTAAAAAATTAGAATTAAAATCATCAGGCGTTGAAAAATAAAATATCAAATGAGTTGGGTTTCTGGCCGGGCCAGTTGGATTGGGTTTGACAGCCCAAGCCCAGTGAGTTGAAGATCTTCTCTAGTGAATTTGTTTTGTTTGTTTTTCATTTTTTTTATATATGAGTGAGAAAAGAAAAACAAAAATGGTTGTAGTCTCTCATCTAAATAAAAAATAATAATAATTATATTTCTCACTATCATATTGTGATGAGTAAGAAACAAATGTAAGAGAGAAATTTTTCTTCCTTTGGATTTTAGGGAACAACCTTGGTAAATAAAATAGACTTAATAAGAACTTTTTCTTTCTCACTATTTCTTATCATTTTCACTCAATTACTAAATTATATATATAAAATCTCCTTAATATTTTTTTGAGACATTTACACACAAATTCTAATTTATGAACTTATATTCCATTAGGTCCTATCCTAACTAAGATTTTTTGAAATTTCAAATCCTATTAAATTTTTAATAGTTGGAATTACTCTTCAAATAATGATTGTTCATCATTTATGATTATCTACAAACGAACATAATGATTTGGCATTTATTTTGATTTTTTAAAAGTTTAAAATATCAACTTTCAAATTGAAAAAATTAAATAAAAAAAATTTATGTGCAAAATTGAAAATTTTGTATCTATAAAGAAACATGATAATAGAACCTTGATGTGCAAAAAAAAAACTTTAAAAATGAAAAAACTGATAAATTTCTCAGTTTTAAAACTGAAAAAAATGATAATGTTCTCGGTTTTATTAGATAGTTGAATCAAAACAATAAATAGAAGGGCAAAAACATTTAATCTCATGCTCTGTTTTTTTCCATCAGCTAGTGAAACAATTATTTGGAACATTACTATGCAAAATTAATAATATTCTTAATTTTAAAAATTTTAAAAAAACTGATAATATTCTCAATTTTACTAAATAAAATTTATTGATTCAAAAAATCTTAAATAAGATCTGAATTACCATAACATTTGTAAATATGATTTTCACTTAATTAACTCTATCTTTTCTTTTTTAATCATTTCTCAACTAATCATCCCATTCAAAAGGTAGTGTATGGTTACATTCTAATCACTAAATAAAAAAGATGATTGGGTACTACATTGGGACAAAATTTGCGATTCTCCTTGGAAATATCCTCCTTGATGTCTACAATTAATTAGAAATTTTATATTCTTGCACTTTATATTGACAAAAAGTGAAACGTCACTAGAAACTTACTTTATAACTGGCTTCGAGTGATTTTTCAAATTTCACATATGACAAACAAATCATAAAAGAAAATTTTATGTACAATATGCACTTTTGATTATGATATTTATAGTCTTTAACTATTACTTATTGTGATATTAAATTATAATTAATTGTAATATTAGTTATGATATAACTTTAATTATGAATTAAGAATTTTTTTTATTATACCTTATGTAGTATTTTGTTATAACTTTTTTTTTTTTTTTTAAATTATGATTATCATAAAATTAGTTATGACATTTATGAAAAATATTATAATTGGTATGTACCATAACATTACCCTAGATGAAAAAACAAACTATATCAACTCATATAAGGTACTTGCTCATAAAATCACACCTACACTTTAAAATTTGATCATCACATGTCCAAAATATATATATATATTTCATTCATATTTTATTTTTTTTTTTTTTTCTTTCCTTTCTGAAAATCTTCATTTATTTTTTTTTCTTTTTATTTTTAGATACATCAGAAAAGTATTTATTTATTTTCTATTCCTAAACCAAACGCACCATAAGTGTCATGCATCAACTTTTCTCACTTATTTTGAAAACTCAGCCAAAAGCTAACTTTTTGATTTTTTGACCGACTTTTTGACTTTTTTGAATCACATCACCTCTCTATTTTTGTAAACGTCTTTTTCAAAAAAAAGTTAAAAAATCAATTTTTAATTTGCTTTCCAAAATAATATAAGAAGACCAATTTACACTTGTAAGATAAGAGTAATGCTACATACCTACACTTTTAACTCACAAATTCACAAATAATAATGTCAAAAGGGCAGAGCCCAATATTGTTAGATATATAACAAATTAATAGTTGACACATGATGGTGTTTGGGAAGTGAGTTTTTATGTAGATTTTATTAGATATAGGTTTTTATGAGATAAAAAATTTTGATGTTTGGAAAGATAGTTGGGTTTTTATGTGGTTGGATGTGATGTTTGTGAGAGAAAAAGTGAAATGATTATGGGTTGGATGTGATATTTTGTTTGGATGTGTTTTTTTGATTTTGCAAAACTTTTGTCTTTTAGTAGAAAAAATGAGAAAAAAATTTGGGAACTTGCTTCCCAAACACCATTGTGGATCTAATTGTAAAACTTTTTTGCGAGTCTTAAACATTTTCCTAAAACTATAAACCTAACCCACCAAACAAGGCCTAAACATCAACATACGTCTGGCTTCATTTTGTAGAAACTTAAAAACTGTCTAAAGAAAATCCAAAAAATCTTAATTTATTTGCTAAATTCATTTATCACCCCAAAAAGGAAAAAATTTAAAAATCCTAAATTAGCCAAATTATTTAGGAAAAATTACTCATAAATCCCATATTGGGAAATGTTGGTCTATCTAGTCCTGAGTGTTTTTTCTTAAACCATTTAGTCCTTTTTATTTTTGGTATGATATATATTTTTGATTTATTGTATATGTAATTTACATTTTTATCCATATTGATTTCATTTTGGTGATGTTGCTAATGTAGTTGATGTTTGCTGATGTTTTGATGATGTGTGCTAATGAAGTTGATGTTGATGAAGCCGTGGCCCGTCATCTCTGTTGGAAACTGTTCACAACATATATAAATATATATGTATAAAGAGAGAGATTCAGAGAGAGACCCTAAACTAGGGTTTCTGTTCCTTCCTATACACCATACCGTATATATATATTCACAATTCATTTGCAGAGAGAGAGAGAGAGAGAGAGAGAGAGAGAATTCAAGAGTATTCATCAATGGCGCCGAAGTGAAGAAAGATTGTTTTATTAGATTCGAATCATCAATACAGTAAACCCATTTACATGGTGTATATATACACCTTAGAACTAGTTACAATCAGTTACAACTAACAGAGTTAGAAACTAATTCTGGTATAAATTCTAACAAACTCTAACTGACTGATAGAGGAGATACTGTGTGTGCATCTGTATTAAGAGTGATGCTGCAGCTGCCCTTGTTATCGATGCTGCAGCTTTCCTTATTATCTGATATAGGTGATATCTTATCAGGCCCCGGCAAGCTGATGGGGTGATTAAACTCCATGAGCTTGGATTTGAGATAAGAAAACCGTCCAACAGATAAGGGTTTAGTGAAGATATCCGCTAACTGATCGGTGGTAAGAATGTATTGCAAATGCAACTGTTTAGCAAGAACTTTGTCACGAATGAAGTGACAATCAACTTCTATATGCTTTGACCGAGAATGAAACACCGGATTAGTTGCGAGAGCAATGGCGGAGACATTGTCACACCAAAGGATAGGAAGAGTCGGAAGAGTAATGCCAAGATCATGTAGCAGCATAAGTATCCAGGTGAGCTCAGCAGTGGTGTGAGCAAGGGCTCGGTATTCTGCCTCAGTAGAACTTCGAGAAACAGTAGCCTGTTTCTTTGCAGACCACGAAATAAGATTGGAACCCAAGAAAATACAATAACCAGAGGTAGACTTGCGGTCAAGAACATCCCCGGCCCAATTTGAGTCAGAAAAAGCATGAACATCAAACGTGCTAGGAGAAAACTGTAAACCATAATGAAGGATGCCTTTGACAAAGCGAAGAAGTCGCTTAACAACAGAGAAATGGCCATTGGTAGGGCATGCATATGTTGGCAACATTGATTAACGGCAAGAGATAAATCTGGCCTAGTAATGGTAAGATATTGCAAAGCTCCCACCAAACTTCAATAGAGTGTAGGATTAGAACAAGGGGATGTAGAATGAGGCTGAGAAGTAGGTTTAACAGCAAGAGGAGAAGAACATGGCTTGCAATCAGATAAACCAGCCTTAGTGAGAATGTCTTGAGCATTTTTTGCTGAGATAAAAAATAGCCAGAAGATGGAGAACCTTGGATAGAAATACCAAGGAAATAAGAGATATTCCCTAATTCTTTCATGGAAAAAGCTTGATGCATCTTTGTAATAAGGGATTGAAGATGAGAAGAATCACTGCCAGTAAGCAAAATGTCATCTACATAAACCAGAAGAATAGTGATAGTGGTAGGAGTCTTCTGAATAAACAAAGAAGAATCACATTCACTGTTGAAAAAACCCTGAGATAAGAGAAATGCTGAAAAAGTAGAGTACCAAGCCCGGGGGGCCTGCTTGAGGCCATATAAAGCCTTATGAAGCTTACAAACATGAGTTGGTGCAGAGGAAGACACAAAACCAGGGGGTTGAAGCATAAACACCTCTTCTTCAAGCAAACCATGGAGGAAGGCATTAGAAATATCCAATTGTTTCAAAGGCCAGTGATTATGAAGGGCCAAACACAAGAGAATGCGAATGGTAGGTTGTTTGGCAACGGGACTGAAAGTCTCTTGAAAATCAATACCATGTTGTTGAAGATATCCCTTAGCCACCAACCGGGCTTTGTGTCGAGCAATACTACCATCTGAATTTCGCTTAACTTTAAAGACCCATCTGCAGCCTATAGCTTGTTTTTCAGAAGGCAAAGACACAAGAGACTAAGTATTTTGAGCATGCAAGGCATGCATTTCTTCTTGCATAGCTTGAAGCCAAATAGGGGATAAAAGAGCCTCTTTATAGGAGGGTGGTTCAGTATCAGCAAAGGTAAAAGAAGAAATAGACGTTGAGGCTGGTGTGAAGGCTGAAAAAGAAGCTTTAGACCGAGTGATCATAGGATGAGAATTAAGAGTTGTAGTTGGAGGATGTAAAGGAAGATGAATTGCAATAGACTGGATAGGAATAGGCTGCTGTAGAGGAATAGAGGAAACAGGGGAACCAGGGTCAGCATGTGGCTGTCCTGGGGTGAACCCGTGCTGCAAACCAGCAGAAGACAGAGTAACAGAACTGGGCTGCAGAGCAGTGGGAGGCTGCTGGGCAGCAGACCTGTGCTGTATAACAACAGAAGGCAGAGAAGCAGACTTGGTGTGAAGAGAAGTAGAACTGAGCTGTCTAGAAGGCAAAGAAGGAGAAGACCAAAAAAACTAATGTAAAGAAGACAAAGAAGAAGATGCAGGTGCAGACGGAGAAAGAGTATGAAAAGGGAAACAAGATTCATTAAAATGAACATGCCGAGAAAGATACACACGACCTGTAAGAGGGTCTAAACATCTGTAACCTTTGGCAAATGGATGATACCCTAAGAAGACACAAGACACAGAGCGAGGTTGAAGTTTATGAGTCACATAAGGCTTGAGCCAAGGGAAACATTGACATCCAAAAACCCGAAGTTGAGAGTAATCAGGAATGGAGTGAAACAACAACTCAAAAGGAGATTTATGAGCTAGTTGAGAAGAAGGCAACCTGTTGATTAAAAAAGTAGCCACAGCAATGGCATCAAACTAGTACTTAAGAGGCATAGAAGCATGATGTAATAATGCAATAGTGGTATCAACTATATGCCTATGCTTTCTCTCGGCAACACCATTCTGAGATGGTGTGTAAGGACAAGAATGCTGATGAACAATACCCTCGGAAGCAAGAAAATGAATCATTTTGTTATTAAAAAATTCAGTTCCACCATCTGTTCGCAGAATTTGTAAAGAAGTCTGAAATTGTTTTTCCACATATGCTTTAAACTCAATGAATTTGGAATAAACCTCACTCTTAAAAGATAAAGGATAAATCCAAGTGAATTTAGAAAAATCATCCACAAAAAGCACATAAAATTTGTAAGAAGAAGCAGACTGAAAAGGCCCCCATACATCACTATGAATTAAGGAAAGAGGTTGATTGCTAGTGGAATTAGACAAATGAAATGGAAGCCTATGGCTTTTAGCAACACAGCAGTCAACACAATTTGAAGAGACTGTCTTATGTGCAACATTTTTAGAAACAAATTCAAATGCTTCCTAAGATAAGACAATTTCAGTGAACTTGGATGACCAAGTCTATTATGCCAAATGTCCTCAGTAGCAGAGGTTGAGGGATTCTTAGAACTAAGATGAGCTTGTGGACAACATGCAGCAGCAGATGAAGATGAATATGCAGCAGCAGATGAAGATGGAAGGAATGATAGAGACCATTGATGTTAGTTCCTTTGTGAAGCACTCTCTTCGAATGCTTGTCCTGAATCACAAAGTTAGCATCATCAAATGTAATAAAACAATTGTTATCTCTGGCTAATTTGTGAACATAAAGCAGATTTGAAGAATCGAAGAAGTGTGAAGAAGAGTGTTTAATTTGAAAGAATGGTGAGGAGTAGGTAAAAGCCCTTTACCAGTGTGGTGAATTGGTATAGAATTACCATTGCCAATAGTAATTTGATCAGAACCTTGGTAAGGTTGGTAGCAACTCAAATACTCATATCATTGGTAATGTGATCAGTGGCCGCAGAATCAAGATACCAAGGCACTGGTGCAGTAGAAGAATCTGTAACCGAAGCATTGGAAGAAGCCACAAATGCTTTGGAGTGTTGACCAGATGGTGAGGAGGAGGAACCAGAAGAAGAAGAATGGAATTGAGAGTCCATTCTATACCAGCAATCAATGGCTATGTGACCAAAACCCCCACAGATTTGGCATTGAGTTTGAGGAAAAACCGATCTACCTCGTCCGCGATTAGCATCACCTCTACCAGTATAATGATAGCCTCTAGACTGAAACCGTCCACCTCTATTACCTCGAGACTGAGATCTGCCTCCTCTGTAACCAGAACCACGAGAGGAAGAGTTGCCTTTAATAGAGGAGAAGGCAACTGTTGGATCAGACGAAGACTTCTTGAGTTTAGCCTCCATATGAATCTCTTCAGAACAAAGAAGAGAAGACACATCTTCCATAGTAATAAAACCAGATCTGGCGCGAATGGAAGTAGCGAATGCATCATATTCATCTGGTAATCCGTTGAGAGTTATCAACACTAAATCTTCATCGTCAATCAATACCGAAGCAAGAGCTAACTGATCAATTACTTCTCTGATTTTTGCAAGATATACAGTCATTGAATCAGTTTTCTTAGAAATACTATTCAATTGATTCTTCAATTGATGAACATGAGACCGAGAAAATGAAGTGTAACGCTGATGCAAGGCAGACCATACTTCAGAACAATGATTACAGTGTAAAACCGTGGAGTAGATTGATGGAGAAAGAGTAACAGTCAGGCAACTTAACAGATGCGCATCAATACGATTCCATTTCACTCGATCCGGATTGGAAACACTCTTACCTGAATCATCAAGAACAGTTAATGGTGGACATGAGCTTGGATTATCAACATATCCAAGAAGTTCTGTAGCTCGCAAAATTTTCTGCCATTGTGATTTCCAAATCAAAAAATTTGATGTATCAAGTTTAACTGTAACAAAGGAGGATAGATTGGAAAGAAGCAAAGAAAGATCTGGAGGAATTGTAAAGCCAGAACTTGAAGCAGCCATGGATGCCTGTGCTCGGAGGAGCTCAATGCTCTGATACCATGAAGAAAGATTGTTTTATTAGATTCGAATCATCAATACAGTAAACCCATTTACATGGTGTATATATACACCTTAGAACTAGTTACAATCAGTTACAACTAACAGAGTTAGAAACTAATTCTAGTATAAATTCTAACAAACTCTAACTGACTGATAGAGGAGATACTGTGTGTGCATCTGTATTAGGAGTGATGCTGCAGCTGCCCTTGTTATCGATGCTGCAGCTTTCCTTATTATCTGATATAGGTGATATCTTATCACGAAGAAGCAGAGAACTGTGAGTCGGAACCCAGATCTGATTCGTGGAGTAGGGAAGTACTCGCGATCTCAAATGTACCACAAGAGAGGTCTGTGGGCAATCAAGGCCAAGAACGGCGACGTATTCCTCGCCACGACAAGAAACCCGCCGCTGTCAATGTAGTTGATGATGTTGAAGATGTTTGATGATGTTGAAGATGTTGCTGATGTTTTGTTGATGTTTGATGATTTTTTGTTAAAGAACAGATCTGATTTGATGATGTTTTGTTGGATCTTATTCGATCTGATTTGAGGAAAGTACAGATCTGATTTGAATCTCCTCCAACGCTGCTGAAGAACATCACTGTGTTGATGATGTTTTGTTGATGTTGATCTGATTTGATGATGTTTTCTTGATGTTCAATGTTATTGATGTTTGAACATGGTCGATGTTGATGATGTTCGATGTTTGTTGATGTTTGATGATGTTTTGTTGATGTTTGTTCTTCTTGTTGTTGATGTTCTTGAATGTTCTGAATGTTTGAACATGGTCTTCATGTTTCTGTATGTTCGATGTTGATGATGTGCTTGAATGTTCACAATGTTTGATAATGTTGAAGATGTTGCTGATGTTTGCTTGATGATGTTGAAGATGTTGCTAATGTTTGGAGAATGAGGGAAATCTAAAAAAGGTCTATAGTAAGCTTTTTGGGCAATTCGGTAAATTACGCATAAACACCAATCCAAAATCACTCCCTCAATTACTGACCCAGACGCATAAAAAAATGGGTACTAATGTCTTTACACATAAAATAAGATCTATTAGTCCAACAAAAAAACGTCGGGACTAAATGAATTAACATTCCCAAATTAGGGATTTAATGGTGCTTTCCCCAATTATTTATACAATAAACTCATTAGAAATTTCTTTTAAAAAAAAAAAAAAATTGCCATCAACTCTTTTTGGTAAAAATGTACTAAACAAACAAGTGTTTTTTTAAGAGTTCTTATAAATTTATTTTTAACTAATAAATTAGGAAAATGATTTGGACCCCACAAGGGGGCAACTCCATTACCCCCTCTCTCTGTGATTGGCCAGTTTTTCTTTTCTTTTTTTTTTCTTTTTTTTTTCAATCACCGGCCCCCACGTGTGCGGCGGTGGTGGGGATGGTGATTGAAGGAGGTCTCAATCACTTCCCAATAAATTAATTTTTTTAGTTAGAAAAATCCTACGTGTACACCCTACAACAAAAATACACAACTTTATCACAAAATTTTGTAATATCAATTACAAAACACATAATCTCACAAAAATTTACATAATAAAATGTCCAAAATTTTATAATTAATGTTGTCAAAATTTATAACTTGATTACGATATTTTTTTTACGCCAATTTGTGACAAGCTTACGCATTTTGTGATTAATTTTACAAATTTTTGTAATAAAATTACACTTTTTGTATAGAATGCATATAGTGTGCACCCCTCATAGTATTTCCCTTTTAGTTAACTCCCAAAAAGGTTTTTGAAAAAGAGAGAGTATCAAAAAAATGGAGAATAAAAAAATAATTACAAAATGATGAAAGCACAAGTGATTTATGCATTCAATTATACAAATAAATCTTGAACCTTTATGAGTTGGGGGAAAAAAAATTCATTCTCCACTTTTTTGAAATTCCCCCTTTGGAAAACCACAACTTCATGTACGTGATACTTGCACCCAAAAAAAATTGGAAAAACTACCAGTCACTGATACTATCAAAAAATTATAACATATTTATGAAAAAAAAATTATAACTTTAATTATTACTGTGTATCAAATTTATCACTTAATTATCTATAACTTCTTTTATAAAATTGCCCAAGTAACCTATAATTTCCCCTAAAATAGACACTCTAGAGCATATTTGGCCCTCCTATTGCAAAAATGAAAGGAAGAAAGCAATCTTCTGCTAGCAAACTGTTAATGGTGCCTTTGCTAATAGTTCTTACAATCTTCTTTAGATGACTGCACTCTTCATATTGGCAAAAGCTCTTAGGGTGTGTTTAGTTCATGCATTTGAGGAGAAAAAAGAAAAAAAGGAAGACAAAAAATGTGTGAATTTATTCACATTTTACTAATATTTTTCATTTATCTTTCAAATCCCTGCCTAAATCGATGAACCAATCACAACGATAGGAAAAATTATCCTAAGAAGGAAATTAAAAAGTTGAAAACATACATGCAACATTATTCCATAAATTTTAAGGACCAGAACTTTAAGTAAATAAGATTCTTTAGCTTACTTGCATCATAGTTTCAAATAATGCAGTCAGGACATATATTGGTATCGATGATGCAGTCACATATTGGTTAATATATTTGCAATCATCGATATCAAAAGTCCGAAATCTCATTACGTAGTGACTAATAAAATACATATCAATTGATACAATACATGTCAGCCGATATTTAAAACCCCAAACTACATTAAGAGTCATTCAAAAACAACGAGGACCAATGGTGAACACGAAAAAAGTACAGCTCAGCAGGTGGAACCGAAAGAAAGTAAAATATCAACTCAAAAACATGTTTCTTCTGGAGAAGCAACTAAGATACTTAAGTGACATTTAGCTTTTCCTCAGGATGAGAAGAATATATAGGCAATGTCGAAACCAAACTACATGTATGTTGTAACCATCATAGTACTCTTAAGACTCAAATTCTGGTGTTACAGTTTTGAATGGATAGAAGATCATGACTAAAAATCAAGGTCACTAAAATAATGATGTGTACATATGTAAACTAAACACCATATTTTCCTCACTCGAGGTAACATACTAAATATGACCTAACGCATTTCAAGAACAACAAAGTGTAATATTTACAGACCAGATATGTTATAAAATATAAGGATGTTATAAATTATCATACACGATGCTGAAGAAAAAAAAAACCAAAGAAAATTTTTGTGATTTTGTCAATTTGTAGGAGGTACAAACAAGGTATGTCAGTTTGCAATGAAATGCAATGGACAAAACAACATATACACTATTCATGTAAACCCATCCATTTATCAGCCTCAAATTAAGTTACATAGTGTATACACCTAGTTTGGCAACTATAATGCTTGGCCCTAGAGATATTAGCCATTCTACCTCCATATACACAATTCATCCCTTTCCATTTCCACCACTTGAAATGAAAATAGGAATTCACGACCAATTTGGAGAACCAAGGATTTTATTGATCTTTCCTCCCATTGCCAACACTTGCTGAACAATAGCAATTCACTGGGCAAATTGGATCTCGCCACATCCCGGTTGCTCCCCTTCAGGGTTGAGCCACGTTTGCCGAGGCTAACATACAATAATGCCTTATCCTTGAGGTCCAACACTTGGGGAAATTATCCAAGAAGCATTGTCTTATCCTCGAGGGCCAATTGGGGAAATCTCCTAGAGACATTCTTAATATGTTTGCTAGCTTGCCTAGACGCACTCAGTTTCTTCCTCAACTTGGAAAGTAGGTCCTCCCTCCATATCTAATGACACAATCACCCGCTCTTATTAACTAAACCAAGCAACTCTTTAACAAGGCATGTCTCTCCTATATAAGCCTAGTCATTTAAGAAGCACAAACACTTCTAATAATGTTATGTGTCCATGTCAGACATGTGTCATACTCTAATGACACTCATCGGATGATTCGAACAACAACACTCATCATACATGGGATCTATAGGGTCACACAAGTTGTAGCTAGAGCTGAAGGTTCATTAAGCACTTGCCCTATCCACCTTCAGAGACTTGCACATTAGTTAGTCTGAGGGGGAGAGATTCCTAAACCAAGATAAAAATATGTGGAATGCTTCATACCTTTTCATATACTTGATGAGCACTTCCCACAACCTGTAAACCAAAGACTCCGAGGATTCAGCTCCACTACTAGTTAGGGTTCTACCAAAGGATTGCTAAACCAAGAAGATTTTGCAACTAGTCCTCCAAGCCGTAAATTTAGAACAAACAACACTAGCTTTCAAAAATTGCCACAATATGAAACATTGGTTTTCTATTATTGACAGGCCAAATTGTATACTTAGATGTACTATACGATTGAAACTTGTGTTATCAAAAAGCACTAATATTCTAACGACTTACGTATTGGTACGTATGTTTTGAAACATAGTACACTTTCGTTCAAAAACGATAAATTTAGTGATATGAAGCGATCTCAAACATAATTTTCAATATATTTCCTTAAATGTTACCTTAGGAGAGAAAAAAAATCAAATATAATAAACTAAAATTTAAGATGACTTAAGTTTAGACAAGGCAAAAATATCAAAAATGAAAAATATATATACTTTGATAGATGCCTAATAATTAAAAGAAAATTACTCTAAAAGTACTTTAAATTCTTAAATATAGTATACACAAAATCTATCCCTATCATACCATATTTTAGAACATGTAACGTACCATATTCCTATAGTAAGTACTGAAACAATCCACATTGCAGATAACATAGATTGAAACCAATATTTGGTAGAATTGTAAGCAAAATTGAAAAAAATGGTAAAATTGTAAGCAAAATTAAAAAAATTGATTGGATCAAACAAATTGGTCAAAGTCTGTCGGTTTTGGTCAATTTTCTAATGGAGTAATTTGATTAGATTTTGTAATTCAAAAAATTCAATTTCGGGTTCTGTGTCCATTCTCTTAAAACATGAAACCGAGTTAGATCGAAACCGACCAAACATGTATAATTTTAAGAGTAAATTATGCAAATAGTTCCTGTACTTTATATGATATGTCAATTTGGTCCCTGTAATTTCAATTTGCTCAGTTTTGCTCCTTAATTTAACGAATTGTATTATTTTAGTCCAATAAATAACTGTTGTTAAATTAATTTAACGGAATGTCAAATAATGTGTTAATTTGGTCCCTATACTTTACACAATGTGTCAATTTAGTCCCTGTAGTTTTAATTTTCTCCATTTTGATAGGGACTAAATTAACACATTGTGAAAAATATAGGGACCAAATTGACAAATTGTTTGACTTTCCGTTAAATTAACTTAATAACCGTTATTTATTAGATTAAAATGGCACGATCCGTTAAATTAAGAGGCAAAATCGAGCAAATTAAAACTATAAGAACTAAATTGATACATCATATAAAATGCGGGGAGTATTTACATAGTTTTTCCTAATTTTAAACAATACTTCCTTGTATCTTTGGTTTCTTTATGTACACTGTCATTCTTGTCTTTTCCTGAAGTGTAAACATATAATCAAATATCTTACATTTTTCACTAAATAATACGAGATGGAGAATTGCTCTTTTTTAAAGAAAAAGAAGAATAAAAGGTTTAAAAAGGGAAAACAAAGATCTTACGATACAATAAAGGGAAAAAAGAAGAATAAAAGGTTTAAGAAGAAGAAACCATCTAACTAAAGATACAATCTAGAAGAAAATAAAGACCTTACGATTTCTTTATTTATTTATTCATTTATTTTGTCAATCAATAGAAGATTATTTACAATACGAATAGAATTACAGTATGATTTCTTTATTTAATGTTTAAGTCGAAAGACTTGTGTAGTTGTTAAAGATTTGTTGAATTGGATTTGCATTTTGTTATATGTATTTAAGTGATTCGTCATTTTTGTTAACGATTTAGGCCCCTTTTTGTCAAAATAAAAATTGATTCAATTCGGGAAAAAGTAATTTTAAAAACTCACAATTTTATACCCACAAATTGATTTATAATCTATGAAGCATGAGTACTCTGAAAATATCGTCGTACTCGTATCGGGTACTTACCGAGTACTGGTACTCGTATTGACAAGGTTGCATGCGTACCAAGAACTCGAAATATGCACTGGATACTTTTCATACATTTTTTGACAATTAGATACTTCATGCTTCATGGGTGCATCGGGAGTATACTAAGCTATGAGATATTGATGGGGATATGCTTAATTTATTAGAGAATTTTTATTTACTTGAAATTATAAATCTTTTACTTAATGTGCCAGAAATGAAAAATATATTATTCAATGATGAAGTTAATGACAGTTAAAATTAAAATTTCAAGTTTTAAAATTTTACTTAGCTTACTTTTGGAATGAAACTTTATTTTGTAATTTCTCCTATTTAATGGCATGACATTAAAATAGCTTATAAATTTTGCTTTGGTATTGGTATTGTTGAACTATAATTTTTCTTTTGGTTTTGTAATTTCTCCTTTTAGTTGTGGTATTGAACTTTGATTTGTAAATTGGATTTCAAATTATAAATTATAAAAAAATAAAAAATTTATTAACGTACCTTAACCGTAGCCGTATCCTATTTATTTTAGATTTTGTTATATCAGCTTATCTGTATCGTATCCGTATCAATATCTGTATCTGCACCTGTACTTCATAACTCATAATGAGGTAGCAAGTCAGTTAGGCCCTATATAATTGATTGGGTGACAAACCAAATGTTGAGACCTATTATGTCACACTATTGTAGGTTAAATTGGAAAACTTCTTTCAAGTATCTTAAACATGAAACCAAACCAATGTTTCAATTAATGCAAAGGCAAAACAGGTTAGTTTGATTCAACTGTCAATTTCTACTAATCTCCTACCGAATTGAACTGTTTACGACCCTAATATTCAAGTCAGATGTAGCCAAAAGGGAAAATAAACCATTAGCTTGTGTACAAGAAATTTATTTAATTGGCACCATTAGTGTGGTTGAGTAAATCATTTCATCTACAAGTGTAGAGGACCAAAATCTAAGTGGGATAAGCTCCTGTCTATATTTCATCTTTCTATACTTATCCATACTCTTTTTATGAATTTTAATTCGGACTTACTTTGATGATTCAAACTGTTTATATTATAGGCTTCACAATAAAGATTATCCATACAAAAAATTAAATTTATCGGACAACTATAACTACATAAATATATAACGATTTGTTTTACAAAATGAATGATTTAAGTTTATAATATTTGCTATTCATTTTATAAAACAAAATATGATTTATTTTTATGTTTATAGATATCTGGTGAAATTAATTTTTTATATAGATGACCTTTATTATAGAACTTACAAAGTAAACTATTTGGATTAGTGATGTGAATTCAAATTTGGTCCCACAAGAGGAATATGAATAAGTATGACTAGATGCAAGTATGGAGGGATTATCCCAATCTAATATGGTGATACTACATGCATCAATTAGTGTACTAACTAATGTAACAACATATGTAATGATATTATCACTAACCTCACTTATTATGCAAATTATAAATATCAAAAATCTCTTAAATTATAGAATAATGCTATATACACTAATTATTGTAATAACTAGTATATCAATTGATGATGTGATATAATTTAAGACGTTTTTGATATTTGTAATATGATTAATGAGTGGACTCAATAATCATGTCATAACTAATATTGATACACTAATTGATATATATAACACCATCATAAATTATATCACATCATTAATTAATACAATAATCAGTGCATATAACATTATTCAATCTGATATAGTTCACTCCATCCACTCCTTACCGTAAATGCCATTCAGGAATTGTTATTCAGAAGATTGGCAACTAACTGTTAATTTACTCATTTAGGATTTCAATGGCCCCTCCTCAGATCCAACCCTAACCCCAGCATAAAGGTTCCAACTACCAAATCAAGTGGACAAAACCCATTTCCGGAACTATCCTACGAACCACATGATGATAAAGCAACATTTATTAACCCAACTTGGAACTCATGAAAAGACAGATTCATACGATATGCAGATGAACCAAACCCTACTCTCTCTCTCATAGTTATGGTCTACAAGTTCTAGAGAATTCAGGAATTATTCTACCAAGCAACATCAAATCCAAGGACTTTAAACAAAGATATAAGGGGAATGAAAACACAAGTTTGAAAAGCTTACCATTGAACAGCTTCTTTTCTCAATCTCATCATCCCATGAATGAATGGCTTAGACTCCATTTCTTGATTACTTTGTCATCCACTTCATTGCCTAGCCTACACATTGCAAAATGAGAACTTCTACAACAAAGTAGACAATGAAAGTGAACGTGAAGGTAAAGTGAAAGAAACACACAAAATTTACAAATGAATCAAACAAGAAAACCTAGCTAAAGAGAAACTATGATGCACAAGGAATACAGGTATTACCAAAAAGGTCATACCTTGCTATGGTTACATCAACTCGAATCTGAGTTATTACAGAAACAAACAATTCCTCTCTCTCTCTCTGTCTCTCTCTCTCTCTCTCTCTCTCTCTCTCCATGATTTTAAATAACGGTTTCAGAATACATATTAGCATCGGCAATATTAATAGTATCAACTGATACATCAGTAAGTAACGGTATTAGAATTTCAAAATTCCATTACAAATCAGCCGATACGATACATAACGAACAACAGATATTTAAAACCATGTTTCTGTTTCTATCTCTCTCAATAAGGAGGGCGAGGGGGAGGAGGAGCCCAAAACACATCATGTTGAGGCATCTGATCATTGGGTAGGAGACTAGGAGGAACATTGTATACAGGCAATGGCATTGAAGAAGATGGGTCAGCCAAACCATGAGATTGCGATGCTGAACTACTATTACTTCCTGCATTATTCACTCCTGAATTTGGGTCCAATTGCATTCCTACTCCCTCTCCTCCCTCCTCATCCTCCAGCGGCAACCGCTCGTAAACCGCATTTGAAAACGTAGCCGCAATCACAATTACTGGCCCTGCCGCAACCAAAGCGCCCGCCACAATTCCTCCCACCACCTGCCCCTGCCCGCCCCCCAAATACACCGTCAACACGGTGGCTCCGGGCGGGGACGGAGCGGGCAGAAACGAACCCGACAATGACAGTATCTCGAACCTTCCGTGGAGCGTAATCACTCCGCCAGGGGCGGCTGCTTGGCGGAGCGTTACGTTGGTGACAACACCGCTGCCGCTGAGCACCGAGACACCGTGGTGGCGGCGTTGCGAGAAGGTGGCGATGCTCTCGGCGATGTCGCTGCCGGTGCTGATTTCCAACACATGGCTCCTAAGGGCGTTGGGACTTTCCTTGGTGATGATGATTGGAGGCTTGGGTTTGTTTTTTGAACCGGCCGGTCGGCCTTTGGGTCGGCGGCCGGAAGAAGTGCCCGGTTTGGAAAATCCAAGTGCTCCAGCTGTCGGGTTTTCTGCTTGGTCTCCGTCGTTTTCTCGGCTTTCTTCTTCGTCTTCGTGTGGGTTTTGGTTGCTGGAACTAGGGTTTAGATTGTCTCTGGTGGTTGTATTGTCTAGGAAATCTTGCTCTCTTGTAGGCCCTCCAAGCCGGTTCAATCCACCATTATCATCGTCGTCTGTAGTGTTTCGCATCCGGTTCATCGCCACATTCTCGGCCCACCACCGGTTCGCCATGTCTTCAACAAAACTCTCACTGTTTCAGATTAACCAACAACTCTTGTTTCTTCTCTATTAGAGGAAACCCAGCTGTGAATCTTGAATGCAACAACCTAGCTCTCTTCCTTTCTACACATTGGGCTAAAATCAATTGGGAGATTAGATAACACCACCAAGAAAGAAATGTAAAGATAGACCCAGATAGCTCTTTAGGTTCTTCTCTATTTTGTTCTTTACTTTGTTTGGTAGCTAATATCTAATATATTATAGATTGAGATCCAATGAAGAAGCCCCAAATTCCAACAGATAGAATCCAAAAAACCTTATCTCAATCCCCAACCCAGCCAACCATGTGACGGCAAATCAAACAAAACCCATGTGGGTTTTCTTTCTTTCCCATAAAACCCTAATCACTATCTTTATTAGATCTCAAAACCCAGATCTGAGTCGAAGCTTGTTTAGAACACAAAACCCATCTCCAAAACCTAGAAACAAGTAAAGATCTACAACCAAGCCAACTTGAAATCGCATCTTTCGATCGCAAACCAGCTCATTCTTCTCGTGAACATGTAGTACACATACATACAGAGGAGAGACAGAGAGAGAGAGAGAGAGATTTGGAAAGAAGAAAGTTATGTATGTACCTCAACAGTAAGATTCAGTTGGGCACGCACGAGCTAGGGTTTCGTTCTGGCCCTTTGTGGGGGCTATTCTTCTCTTTCATCAGTCTCAAAACTTTTCTTGTTCTGGTAGTGGAGGTGTGTGTACGTTAACAGAGTGAGCACTACCCAGGCGTACGATAAGGATCTTTGTCTCCCTTTCTTGTAAGGGAAAAGTTAGGGATCATGAAAATTTTATTATGAAAATAATAATGAAAAATTTATGATATTTAGATTACCTTGATTAGTATGTGGTATTTTATTCTAAGTATAATTCAAAGGTCAAGAAACTTTCATAATTATTTTCATAAAAGAATTTTTATGATCCCTAATATTGATTTTCTTGTAAATGGTTTTGGGGCTGTCAAAGATCAAGAAGTCAAGCTTTCAATTCCAATCCTCTATACTGTCACCCACTGGAACAACATTAGTCGAACAATGACTGTCCAACATGATATTAAAAATAAATAAGTAAATTACAAATAGCACATTTTTAAAGTTTATTTAAAAAATAAATTACTCTTTATAATTTGAAAAATTATTTTTTTGTTATAATTTTTATTTAAAAGAATTAATTAAAAAATAAAATCTTTAACTACTTTTTTATATAATAATGAAGTTATCTAAATTATTAATTAAAATAATTTTTTAATATCATTACAAAAAATTAATTGACTTAATAATTTATTAATAAAAAATATAATTTGTTATGAAATTAAAATTTTCAAGAGATACGATGTAAGGGATGTAAATGGTTCGGTTCAGTTGATGTTGAGAGTATATTTAGCACCGAACCAATCCTTTCGATTTTTATGATTGAAAAACCAACATAGACAGTATACTACAGTTCGGTTTTGTCGGTTTGATATAAAAGAAAATTTTACATGAACTTTTAAATAGTTTTATAATAGATTATAGAATTTTACATTGAAAATAAATAAAGAAAATATATGAAAATTGCTGTATAAATATTTTTCTTTATAATGTTTAAAAAATTATAATATTTAAATATAATATTCGGTTGGTTTGGTTTGTATTGGTATAAAAAATTTCAAAACCGAAACAGACCGTATGTTATGAAAAAGACCGAAAACTAAAATTTCGGTCGGTTTCGATCGGTAGGCTCGGTTTTATTATTTTTTTTTTACATCGCTAGATGTAATTTTGAAAATCATAAGAGATAATTTGTATTCTAAAAAAATTTTAAAATATGTATTTATAATTTAGTTTCATTTAAAATAATTAATGAGATAAAATGTGATATTTAAATTATAATTATTTTATTTTTTCTTTCACAACCATTAATTTAACTTAAAAAATACTAAAAATTATTCTAAACATAATTTTTTATTTAGATTAAAATAGTCAAAAAATAAAAGTTAGATTAAAAAAATTCATATCAAATGAATACTTTAAAAATAACGGTTTAAAATGACTGAAAGACCCTATGTTATCTGTGTTGAGATGTGGTTGATGTGGGTCTACATATTTTATGATGGGGTTCTATGCATAGAGTTGGTTTGGGGATTTGAGTTGGTTGTTTGATTTTTGATTTTTTAACTATTTTAATTTATGGTTAAAAAATTTCATTTAAGATAAATTTTTTAATTTTTTAAATTTTGTGATAAAAAAAATAAAATGATTAGGATTTGAATGTAATATTTTTTTAACTTGGGACTAAAAATTCTATTTTATTTTTTTGTGAATATTTTAATCCCAACACACCCTGACCCATCTTTCCAAACGATGACATAGTGACAATTTAGCATTTCTTTAGAAAAATTATTAGTTAATCTTGGCGACATTTGGTTAGTCTTGGGACGTTATATGGTCATGTCCTACATCAATCACAATTCATAATATTTTTTTATGTTATTCAGACCATCTCTAACGGTGAACCAAACCCAGCATCAAATTTAAATTTTGATGAAAAATCCACTTTTTCACGCTCCAACGGTTGCACCAAAGTCATACCAAAATGAGAATTCAGCAAACAAAACATCAAACTGAGATCAAGACACAGATTTTACCAAATCACTGTTACTGACCGTTGAAAGTGGTACACCGATCAACCAGTCGGTTGCCCGGCCGGTTGACCAACCGGTCGCCCGGTTCTCTTTGAAATACATGGGTTCAAACCGGTCAAAAACAGTTCAAACAGTTAAAAAAAAAAAAAAAAAAAATTTGCCTTTGCCGGTCGACCGGTTGGTCAACCGGCCGGTCGACCACCTCCCCAATTTCACTTTGATGCTCACCGTTGGAGCGCCTCGTATCAAATTGAGAAAATCGTCATTTTCTTCTTCAAATTTGATGAAAAAAGAAGTACAGCGTTGGAGATGCTCTCAATCATCTAATATAAATTTATAGGCCCTACTTTCTTCACCAATTATAATACCAATGAAACACCACGTAACAGTGTCCAAGACAAACCAATAATTTCTCATTTTTCTAAGGCCACGTTTGTTTGGCTCCATTGGGTGGAAGGGATTAAGACCTCGTTTAGGAACAAGCTATTTTAATAAATTTTTGATTTTTTTTGTTAAAATATGAGGCAAAAAAATTGTATGTTCTGAATGACTCTTTAATTTTTTACGAAAATATGTGCAAAAAGTTTAAAAAAAATAGAATTTTTTTACTTTTTGTATAGGTTATTGACTTTTTAATTTTTTTAATGACTTTTAAGTTTAAATATTGAGTTACCAAACGATGCCTAAGAGTACGGTGGGATTGAGTAAGGAAATTATTAGTGTGGTGGCATTACATTGGAGGTGTAAGATAAAGAGTGTTTATTTATATATCACCAGATTAGTAATATTATAAATAGTATTAATCTATAAAATTAGTATTTTTTAAGTTTTAGTATTTTTTTAATATTATAATTATTTTTTTATTCTAAAAAATATAATTGTTGCTAAAAAATCATTTAGGGTATGTTTGGTTTGAGTTTTTGAGATGAGTTTTAGAAAAAAAAATTCAAAAAATTGTCTAGTTTGAGATTTTTCTCAAAAAAATTTCAAAATCTCTTTCTCTCTCTTACACATCAATCAATCACTTTTTCTCTCTCTTCTCTCCTTCTTAATCACTTTTTCTCTCACACACATCTACTCAATTACAATAAAATATCAAATCATCCCAAACTCTCAAACTTCAAAACTACTTTCAAAATATACAACTAAACAAACCAAAAAAATTTCTAAAACAACTCTCCCAAATTTTTTTCAAAAACAACTCTCCCAAAAACAAACCAAACAAACCCTTAAAATTTCACTAATCCCCGCACTTAATTTCTAATATCAACCCTTCTTTTGTTAGTCCTATCACATAAGAAGATTACTAATTCAAGGGAATAATTAATCTCCTTATTTATATCTCCAACCAAATACTTTTTAAATGAATTCTATAGATTATTATCCCCTTTCTTAAAGGAATCAAGATTCTCCTTGACCCCCTGTTTGTTAAGCCATTGGACCTACTTTTAAGATTTGTTGAATTTATCATACCTGTAAAAAATTAAATTGATTCGATATAAGAAAGTATGTGTTCAGAAAATTGTTTATTAATTTTTTTTTTAAAATGATTTTTAGTTCGATGATCCGAACATACAGTTTCTGATATTTGATCAACTTGATTTTTTACAAATATGATATATTTAACAAATTTTAAAATATAAACGGTTCGAATCATCGAAATTAAGTCCAAAAGTAAGCCCAATGACCTTGCAAGTAAGAAGTCAAATAGAGATCAAAAAGAGGATCTGGATTCTTCTTAAAGGCCTCGTTTGTTTTGTGGTGTAAATGATGGAATGAGATTAGGATGGAGGTGGGGTTATTTTAGTATTATGTTTGTTTGTAGAGTTGGGGAAGAGATTAGAATGGAGGAGGGGATTAAGATGGAGGTTGGAAGAGAGATTGGGATGGAGGAGGTGGAGATGGTATTAGAAAAATAGTAAGGGATTAAAAAAAATATAATTTTTTTTTTTTTTACATATTGAGAATTTTTTTTAATATTAGGGGTTGTTTGGGGTGTCATAAATAAGTGCACTTTTTGTCTTTTTGGACTAAAAAATTGAGAAAGAAAATATGGATGTTTGGGTTAACTTTTTTACTTTTTATGGAAAAATGTGTAATAAAAAATTGTAAAAATTGATTTGTAAGAAAAAATTAGGATTGGGAGTTGTGCAGCCGTAATTGTTAACTTTTGGTGAATAGTGTTAACTTTTTAACTTTTTGAGTAACTTTTTAACTTTTTGGCTTTTTTACAATATGTCAAACTTGGCCTTAATATTTAATTTTTTGTATTTTTTTATTTAGTTTATTATTTTATATAAAAATAATTTAACAATTCTTACACTAATAACTATCATCAAAATAAACACAATTTTACTTAGGGGCTGTTTGGGATGATTTAAATAAATGCACTTTTTGACTTTTTATGAAATATGGATTGGATTTTGGTTGAGTTTGAAATGATGTGTTAGAGAGGTGATGTGACTTAAATAAGATGATGTGACTTAAATAGGATAGTGACTTTTTGACATTTTTAAAACTTGCCAAACCAACTCTTTAAGCCTTATTTGACATAACCTATTTTAGTCTATATTTTTATCTTTTTTGAGTCACATCAATCAATATCCCCTCTCTACTTTTTTACATATCTTTTTATAAAAAATAAAAAATACACTTATTTAAAACAACTCAAACCGCATTTTAATTTCATGACTATCAATTCTCTCGCTCAACAATGCTATAGACCTCTAAAAGTAGAGCTCTAAAAGAGCTCTAATGAGTTGGCATGTTCAAAAAAAAAAAAAATTCAAACTAAAACATCACATCAGGCTGGACCCCACACACTTCCATGTCATTAGTGCATGATTTAGAGCTCTTGTTTTAGAGCTCTCAAGCATTTTTCTTCTCTCGCTATATCATAGCGTGGCCTTGCGGATGGACTCTGTCCGAATGAGAGAGAGAAAGAAGGGGTGTGGGGTAACGTGCGCATGAGGGGGAAGGGGTGGGGACGCGGGTAGTGGAACACATACATCAATGTCTGCAAGTCCCGACAAGGTATCGAGTGACGAGGTCTGGAACCATATCTCACACACCGATACAATTAATAATTCAATAAATAATGAGACCTACCTGTCCGTTTATTTTAATAATTTTTTATTTTTTATAATAAAAAAATATATAAAAAAATAAAAAAATTTGATGTAATAATTTATATTAATTTTTTAACTTAAAATTTCAAATTAAGCCTTTGACCTCGCTTGAAGATAAAATATTTTAGTCAAAAAATTAAAAAATTATTATATCATTATTTTTATTTTACACATTTTTTAGTAAAAAATTATAAAAATAACATGTTCTCAAACGAGACCTTAATCTTTATTTTTGTGGTGTATGCATTATTAAATACAATAATAATATTAACAATTCAAACTTAATTATTTAAAAATTATTTATAATTATTATTTTAATTCAAATTTATTTAGATATATAGATTTTACAGTGTAGTATACAATTATTCCACTAAAAAAAAAATCTGAGTAATAAGAGTGTTTGGGGTGTAATATAAAAATAATTTTTTTGAGTTATATTATCTTTTTTATTTTTTATACATCTTTTCATAAAAAAAATTAAAAATATATATATTTAGATCATTCCAAACACCCTTAAATCTGAAATCATAAACTTATTTTAAATATAATAGCTTCGTTTGGAAGTGGGTTGATTTTTTGACTTTTTAACCATGAAAAGCCTCATTTTGGTTGAATTTTTTGATTTTTATGAGAAAAAAAAAATAAGATAATTATACTTTAAATGAGACATTTTATTTTATTAATTTTTTAAACTTATTCTATCTTTTTATAACCATTTTAACTTTTAACCCTCGCTGCAACATGCCAAATGAGGGCTTGTTCATCTCCCAGACTCCCAATGATATGGATTTTTCTTGTGATTTTATATCATTCTTAGGCTTTGTTTGTAAATAACAAAAGGTCACTAAAAATAATTAAGTAGTCAAAAAAAAAATTATCTTTTCTTTATTTTTTATATATTTTTTAAAAAAATAAAAAAATCATTTTTCAAACATTTTAATTTTTTTATCTCACAGTTTAGTCAAAATTTACAAATTACGTCCAAATCTAACTCTTGAGATACTATTTTCGAGATCTTTATTTCAGATAATATCCTATCTAAAAAAATTCAAATAGGTTATAGGGGGAAAAAATTTAAATGGAATTTTGTGTAAAAAAAATCAAAAGTTTCAAGAATAATCTTAAATAACACTTAATAATAAAAACAAGTATAATCTAAAAATATGAAATTTTAAATTTTTTTCTCTCTCTATTCTCGTTGCTCAATTACGTGTAATATTATTAATAATAATTTATTCCACATTTTTCAAATTTTGCTTGGAAAAAAATACTTGTGTCTATTATGATCAAGATTTGGTTTAAGTTTCTCAAACCATTTTCTAATTTTTTTTAAGAAAAATAAAAATTAGTTTGATAAAAATAAATATCAAAAATATATATTTTAAAATTATTTATGCTTCTAAAAAAATAATAATTGTTTTTATTTTTTTATTTTTTTACAAAATTAAATTTTAACTTTTTAAAAGAAATATATAAAATAAGTTTCTAAAAAACAAAATATGGCCTTTTCAAAAAAGGTTGTTTTCTCAAATGTACTGAACAATTTATACAGCAATTGTGAGTGAGAAGCTTATGAATTTCACGACATTTGTAAAGTTAACTGCACAGTGCACATAAAGCTCACTCCTTTTTATACTCATTTCTTCTTTTAAGAACTTTAGAAATGTGAGAAATGGATGGCCCTCACATTTTGGGGTCACTGTTGTGCTTTGGCCCAGCAGGGACTGTTGTGCCTCATTTTGTGGTGTATTATAGATTTATTTTTATAATCTGAACCATTTTACGTTGTAAGGTTTGTTGAGTACTTCATGTCTATCAAAAATTATATTAATCGGATACCAATAACTATATGATTGCTAACCAAAAAAATAAACAAGAAGTTTTTCTTTTGAAAAATAGTATAAAAATATGCAATTCGATCATATAGTTATTGATATCCGATTAATATGATTTTTGGTAGGCTTGAAGTACTCAACAAATCCTACAAAATAAATGGTTCAGATCATAAAAATAATATCATAATGCATCTCAAAATGAGGCACAACACCCCAAGTCCCCTCACATTTTGGGGTCACTGCTGTGCCTTTGGGTCACATTGACTCACGATTTTAATAAATGGGCAAATATATATACTAATAAAAAATATTGATTTTTAGAGATATAAAAAATATATATAAATAAATATATTTTCTATTATTCATGTTGGGAAGACAGTAACAATAATATAATCTATTAATACTAATCGCGAGAAATAAATAAATACATAAATAATTGGTCTAAATTGTTAAATTATACACTTTGAACCCCATATTTTATTATCTTAAAAAAAAAAAACTCATTTTTATAAATATATATATATATATGGGTTATGTAATTACTTAATCTTTTTTAAAATTTAAAACCAGCGTATTTATATAATTTTAAAATAATTAGACATTAATACTAATTTATAAAATGAAATGTTGAAATTATAGTAACGATCAGGGCGGAGCCAAAGAAGGCCAGGGGGTCACGTCCCCCCTCTCAATTATGAACTTTTTTTTTGTTTTTGTTTTGTGGTCATATACAAAATGTTTTTTTTTCTTAACATATTATTTGGCTAAAGATTTATTGTATTGTTCATAATAAGTAATTATTTGATACTTTGGGAGCACTATGTGTAGTGGGAAATCGTATGGATTGATATAATTAACTCATTATTTGTAGTTGACAAACTGCTTAGTGTCATTTGTAATTTCTCAAGTTTTGAGCATCACATAGGCAATACCATATGATACTGTAAGACTATTTAATAATTTCCATTCAAAACACATCATTTATAAGCAATATCATATCTTTAATATTTTTTGTCAAATAAAAATTAAATAGATTTTATAATAATTTGTGCTACAAATGATGTGTTTTTATTTTTTAAAATTAAGAATTTTGATCCATAATTTTTTATGTTAAAATTACAAACTTACATTATCATCCCGCACCGAACTATTACACACTATTATAAAATTTTGATTTATTTCTATTAATAATGATTTTTAGCCATGGTTTAGCTAACATTTTGGAGTTAAATAATCACAAAAAGACAAAATAAGCTATATAAGTCAATAAGGTAAAATATTACTTTTTACTCATAATTATTATATTTTTTCTCTCACAAAAGTTTAAAAAACCCCAAAACAAAAACCAAACGAGACTAAAAAAGTCACAAACACAAAAAAATTGACTAAAAAAGTTAATGCCAAATGAACCCTAATTTTTTATGCTTAAATTTTAACTCATAAAATTATTATTACTTTAATATTGATCATGATTTTTTTTAAATAAAAAATTATAATTAATAAATACTTTTTCTAACTTAATTTATTGATTTCGCCCCTGATAACGGTGGCCTGTTCTTACAATCTCTAAGTGCATCTTTGGTCCACAGTTGATCACCAACCTCACACAAAATTTGATGAGCCTTTAGATAAGCTAATAATGTCAAACTAAGCAGTAGAGAAAGGCTAATAATGTCAAACTAAGCAGTAGAGATTGTCATGCTGTATGTTGACGTTTTGACATTACTTGTACTTGTACTTTATTATCAACGACTTTGGCAATAACTTTGACATTTTATAAAAGGGTATTGCTTCTGTCCAATCTAGGATCGGATTAGATCGTGCTGTTGGGCCTTTGGAGGCTCATCATGGGTCTCGTTTTGATAATCTGAACTGTTCAATATGTAGAAATCATCGAGTATTATATGTCTGTAAAAAATCACGTTGATCGAATATCGATAGCTATGTGATCTAAACAGTTTTTTGTCAACCGTTAATTTGTTCACCGTCCAATTTTTTTAATATGAAACTGATTTGATCATAAAGCTATCGATATTCGATCAATGTGATTTTTTACAAGCTTATAGTACTCGACGAGTTCTACACATTAAACGGTTCAGATTATCAAAATGGGACCCGTGGTGGGCCCTCATGGGCCCAACAGCACTGTCTAGTCCGATCCCGAACTGGATAGAAGCCATACCCTTTCTAAAAACCCTCTCTTTTGTTTAGCTTGTGTTTGGTTAAAAAATTTAAAAGATAATTTAAATAAATAAATAAAATATATTTATAAATTTTTTTTCAAATTTCTTAATCAAACATAATAATAAATAAACTTCAAACTTAATTTGAAACTTGAAAGTAGTAGCAATGCAGTGAAAATCATTTCTTGCGAGCCAACAATTGATCGAATATGTCTGCCGTCACAATAGGGCGTGGTGAGGCTGATTTATAGGGTCTTGTCTCACATCTAATTACATGAGAGATGAGATAAATCGAAAGGTCTTCCACTTAATCATATGAGAGATAAGACAAATTTAGAGAGAGATAATGGGATTAGGATCTAATTATATGAGAGATCAGATAAATTGAGAGATCTTCCACTTAATCATATGAGAGATAAGATATATTTAGAGAGATAGTAATACGAGAACGGATTAATTTTATAACTTTAAAAATAAAAGTATTAAAAAAAATAAAATATAATATAATATATTACAAATAGTATATAGTGATAAGAATTGAACATATAAAACATAAAATAAAATAAAAATGAGTGTCAGTATAATATTATAATGTTTTATTATATTAAAACAAATTGAATTATATATTGCGTAAATTACAATTGCCTACCTTGAGGTTTCTGACAATTATAGGAACTTCTCTTGTAATTTTAATAATTACAGAAGCCTCCCTCACTTTTTCTGACATTGTTAACATTTCCCCTCCTGTTAATTTAGCCCAAACGGTGTTAACTTGATTGTACAAATGATCATAATACCTTTGAGTACAATTTACCTATATATTAATTTCTCATAATTTTTTTTTGTATTTTCTTGACTTTGTATTTTTTTCTGCTAAGTTTTTGAACTTTTATAAGTTAAAAAAATAAATAAATAAATAAAATTAAGAAGTAATATCTATGTTTCTTGTTTGAATTAATTTTGAGATTTAATTTAATAAAAATAATTTAAACGGCAGAAACAAATATAGAGATATAGATTTTAGATGTAATAAATAACATATTATTTTAGCATTTTATTATTTTCAAATAATTTATTTCTTCAAGTAAAATTATATTTTAATTAGATGTAAGAAATGGCAATTTAAATAGTTTATTATTCTCAAATAATTTTTTTTTATCTTTCATTCATTATCAACTAATTTTAATTTATTGTAATGTGATTAGATATTTTTTCACTTTTATATTTATTTTTTAAAATTTTATTATTAAGGTGAGAAATATTGACTCTTTTTTTTTTTTAATATCCATCGATCAAAATTGAAAGATTCAAAGATGAAAATTAAAATTTGAAAATATAGGATTGTGAAAAGATAAAAATGATAATTTTTTTAAATATATTTATGAGGTAACATTTGGTAATTTTTATAAGTCAATTTTTTATTATAATTATGAAATGTTATTATGTTTATTTTTCTTAAAAAAAATTAATACACAAATATGTTTACAAAATAAAAGAAAAATTCATATTTTGTAAGTTGCTATGGTATTATTGGATGATGCTAGCTAACATTGATAAAAGAAAAAAAAATGATGAAAAAATAGAGAAAATATCATACATAACAGAATAAATAATAATAATAATAATAATAATAATAATAATAATAATAATAAATTATGTGGTATTGCTATTGGTTGTAGTGCCACTATGAAAAAATAAATGAGAGCATAGATAGAAAGTAGACTGAAATAAATAAAAGGGCAAATTACGCTGACAATTCCTATAGTTTGGGGTTTGTGTCATTTTGATCCCTAATATTTCAATTGTGATACATTTAACCTTGAATTTTCAATTTTGTTTCAAATAAGGATAATTGAAGACTTTGTTACTCCATTTGAAGGCAAAGTCGTCATATAACTTATTTTGTGTTAGTTAATTTATATAATGTTTGAAATATAATGACCTTTTTTTAGTGAATAATGTTGAAACTTTTTTAGCTATAAAGTTCTGTTTGGTTTGGTTCTATGAATCTATTTTCAGAAAAAGTTTCTAAGAAATTAAAAATTAAATTGGTAAAAAAAATAATTAAAAACACATCATTTTTATATAATATTATCTTTTGGGAGGGTAGAAATTTTTTTTTTTTTTGATATTTATTTTCGTTAAATTAGTTTTTATTTTTTCAAAAGTCAAATATGGCGACAATTTTGATGTCATTATTAAACCAACTTATTAAATCAAAAAATCTAAAACTAAAAATATTTCATACATTAAACATATCGATTATAGATTAAAAGCCTAATAATCATCTATTACATGATAACCATCTAAAAATATCTGTTAACAACAAATATAACCATCTAGTAAATGATAACCACCCAAAAATATCAACAAAAACAATCACCCCTTACATTACATAATCATCATCCAAACAAATAATAAAAATTAATTTGGTAAAAAAATAAAAATATAAAAAATTTATCATTTTATATAACTTTATCTTTGTTGAGTAGATATAATTTTTAAGAATTAAAAAAAAATTGGCATTTATTTTTGTTAAACTAGTTTATATTTTATCAAATTAACAACTTTGTCTTTGAAATTGAGCAACAATGTCTTCAATTGTCCTTATTTGGAACGGGATTCAAAATTCATGATTAAATATATCACAATTGAAATGTCAGGGATAAAAGTGACACAAGTCTCAAACTCCAGGGACTATTAGTGTAATTTTTTCTAAATAAAATAAATAAATAAAATAGAAAGAGAGGGATAATTTTTCTAAATAGGTAATTTTCATATAAAAAAAAAAAAAACCAAGTACCTATATGTATTTTAAATTTTTATTCAATCTCTAATTGCTCAAAATAGGTATTCATAAAATTGGTGATCTTTTTAGAAATAAAAATTGACATCTTTTATAATTTGTTTTGTAATTTTCATATAAAGGATTGTATTTAATAGTATAAGGTTTGATGGTGATTAATTTGTTGACTTTTTTTTATTTATTTTTATTTTTTTATAGATAAGGTAATGTTTGGTTATTCTACTGTGTCTGTGTGTGTGTGTGTTTATCTTAACAATTTCGAATTTTTTTAATATTGTATAGAATTTAATAATTTTGTTCAATATTATTAAAATAATGTATGTGTCTTTATTATTTTTCTTGTAAAACCTCAGGGAGATGAGTGAAATTTACTATTTTAATATATAGGGCAATCTTGAAATTTTTTATTCATAATACATGATATCAACATATTCTGTTAAATAAACTAACAAAAAAATCTTAATAATAATTTCAAAAGTAAATGAGATTTCTGTAATTATTGAAACTACAAGATGTCCTTGTAATTGTTAAAAATCTCAAGAGAAGTAAGTATAATTTACTCTTTTATATTTAATGAATATAATCAAGATGAGGATGGAGAGATGAAAACCGAACTTATCTCGTTTTTCATCAAGGCAGAAAAACCCGTTTGGTGTAGAGGAGAAGGGAGAGAAATTGCCGTCAAAATATTTTTTTAAGATAATCATATTTTTATTTATTTTTATTATCCATTTACATCTCAAAAATTCTTTCTATTTCTTTGAATTATTAAGGAATAATTCCATGAGTTATGCGTGTGATGTGAGCGTTTTCTTCAAAAAAATTGTTCCGGGCATGAATTACTCGTTTTCCTCATGATAAGAGCTTCCGAGTTCAGTAATAGCTTTTTGGGTTTTGCATTAATCATGGACTACTACTTGGGCATGGGATGCTTTATTTGGCCAAAAAGGAAAAATGATTAAGATTTTTATTAGCCAATATTATTTTTTCATGATAATCATGGACTACTACTTCATTTGGTATTGGCTAACATAGTCAATTTTTTTGTGTTAGAATTTTTTTAGCCTCGTTCGGTTTGAATTTTTTAGGTTTTTTTTTTTTTTTTACTTTTGTGAGAGAAAAAATATAATAATTATGGACTAGATGTGATATTTTTTCTTATTAGTTTATTTAGCCTTTTTTGTCATTTTGTACTTTTTTAACCCTAAAATGATAGCCAAACTAGGGCTAAGTATTTTAAGGTTTTTTTTCTTTTTTTTTGAGGGGGAAATTGTCTCAAGTTTTATCACAATTGTGAAAAAAAATTCTTGCTAATAAATGTCTGTAAGACATAAGTAAAATACAAAAAATTCGAATAACAATATATCTTTTACTAAATTTAGGGTATGATTTATAAGCTGATTTTTTTACTTATTATGGAAAAACGTGTAAAAAAGTAGAAAGATTATATGATCTAAATAAATTAATAAACCAATAAACAACTTGTTTATGGGGTTGCCAAATGAGCCCACTTTTACTTAAATCAATACATTTTTTCACATTTTTACATATTTTTAAGAGATTTTTTTATACACTTTTCAATATTAAACAATAATCATAAAATGAGTGTTACATTTGCTTAAAAAAAATAAAAATAACCAATTGCATAAAGTGAAATGATTGAAAACCTATTCTTTAATTTGGCATGTTATGTGGCCAAGTTCCACTTTGTTTGATGAATAACTTGCCGTGTATGTACTATTTAGAAATTATCTTCTGGCTATGTTATAACAGCATTTCTCATTCTTTCTCAAATTTTATATTAAATTTAAATTTGATAAAAAAAAATTTAATAAAATAATCTTTAATCATTTTATTAGACTTGTATCAAATAAAGTTTTTATTAAAATTTTCATCAAGTCAAGGCAAAAAAAAAGTTTTTAACCATATTTGATGATGGAAGCTTCTGGGGATAAGATTGGAATTTTTTAAAACAATTTGAAGAAATTTTTAATTAAGGATTGAAGCATTCATTTTTTTCACCAAATCAAGTTTTTTAGTTAAACTTGATGAAAAGTTCTTGGAGCATTTAATATTAAATCAAGCTTTTAATTAAATTTTTAAAAAAAGATTGGAAATCCTCTAACTATTGTTTTGCCCACAATTAAGAGTATATAAATGGGCCACTAAGAAGATCAAAAATTCAGAATTCGAGTCGATAGAACTACAAGAGAAAGGGAAAAATATGTTAAATGTGAATAAAATATATTTATATTTCACCTAATTTTACATACTTTTTCTCTTTCTTTTTCTAAATCCATTCCCAAATCTCTCAATCAAAACATAGCGTTAAAAAAACTTCAAACTTGATTTGAAACTTGAAAGTACTTAGTAATGCATGTGAAAATCATATCTTGTGAGCCAACAAAACATGTCTTCCATCACAATAGGGTGTGCTCGTGTTGGTTTATAGTGTCTTGTCTAATATCTAATCATATGAGAGATGAAATAAATCGAGATCGATCTTATACCTAATCATATGAAAGATGGGATAAATCGGGAGAGGTAACAGGATTAGGGTGAGAGTAAGACGAGAACGGGTTAATTTTATAAATTTAAAAATAATAGTATCAATAAAAATAAGAAATAATATAGTATATCACAAATAATATATAGTGATGAGACTTAAAACATATAAAACATAAAATAAAATGAAAATGAGTGTCAATATAATATTTTAATGTTTTATTATATTTAAGAAAATTGAATTATATATTGCGTAAATAACAGTTACCTTCCTTTTCTTTTTTTTTCTGACATTGTTAAGATTTCCCTTCCTGTTAATTTAGCCCAAACAGTGTTAACTTGATTGTGCAAATGACAATAATACCTTTTTAGTGTAATTTACCTATATATTAATTTCCCATAATTATTTTCTGTATTTCATTGACTTTGTATTTTTTTTTGCTAAGTTTTTAAACTTTTATTAGTTAAAAAAAAAACCATTAATAAAATTGAGAAATAATATCCATGTTTCTTGTTGAATTAATTTTGAGATTTAATTTAATAAAAATAATCTAAATGAAAGAAACAAAGAAGGAGATATAGATTTTAGATGTAATAAATAACGTATTATTTGAGTATTTTATTATTTTCAAATAATTTATTTCTTCATGTAAAATTATATTTTAATTAGATGTAAGAAATGACAAATTTAAATAGCTTATTATTTTCATTTTTTTTTTTATTTTGCTTGCATTCCTTATCAACTAATTTTAATTTATTGTAATGTGATTAGATTTCTTTTCACTTTTATATTTATTTTTGAAAATTTTATTATTAAAGTGAGAAATATTGACTCATTTTTTTTAAATATCCATCGATTGTAAATTGATAGATTCAAAGATAAAAATTAAAATTTGAAAATATAAGATTGTGAAAAGATAAAAATGGTAATTATTTTATATATTTATGAGGTAGTATTTGGTAATTTTTATAAGTCAATTATTTTTTTATTATAAATATGAAATGTTATTATGTTTATTTTTAAAAAAAATTTAACACACAAATATGTTTACAAAATAAAACAAAAATTCATATTTAATAAGTTGCTATTGTATTTGAAGATACTAGCTAATATTGATGAAAGAGAAAAAAAAATGATGAAAAAATAGAGAAAATAGCATACAAAATAGAACAAATAATAATAATAATAATAAATTATGTGGTATTGTTATTGGCTACAGTGACACTATGAAAAAATGAATGATAGAATAAATACAAAGAAGAATGAAATAAATAAAAGGGTGAATTACACTGGGACGTATCACTTTGATTTCTAACATTTTAATTATGATATATTTAACCTTAAATTTTAAATCTTGTTCCAAATAAGGACAATTGAAGATATTGTTGCTCCATTAGAAGGGCAAAGTTGTTATATAACTTATTTTGTGTTGGTTAACTTATATGTTGTTTGAAATATAATGGCCTTTTTTTAATGAATAATGTTGAAACTTTTTTGGCTATAAAGCCTCCATTTGGGAAGTGAGTTGGCTTTTTGACTTTTTGGCTTTTTTGGCTATTTGAGCCTGGGCTCAAAAACTTGGTTTGGGAAGGGCTTTTTGACTTTTTTGACTTTTTTTGTGAGAGAAGAGTGTAATGATTGGGTTGGATATGATGTTTTGTCTGTTGTGGCTCAAATAGCCTATTTTGTCTTTTGTGGATCAAAGAGCCAAAAAAGCCCAAATGAGCTCTTCCCAAACGACACCAAAGTTCTGTTTGGTTTGATTTTTAGAATATATTTTCAATTTTTTTTTTTAAGAAATAAAAAAATAAAATTGATAAAAAAAATTAAAAACACATAATATTTATATAATATTATCTTTTGGGAGGGTGGAAATAATTTTTTTAAAAATAATTTTTGGATATTTATTTTCGTTAAATTAGTTTTTATTTTTTCAAAAGTTAAATATGACAATTTTGATATCATTATAAAACCAATCCATTAGATCAAAAAATCCAAAACTTAAAGTATTTTATATATTAAACATATTGATTATACATTAAAAGTCTAAAAACCATCCTTATATGATAACTATCTAAAAATATCTGTTAACAACAAATACAACCATCTAGTACATGATAACCATTCAAAAATATCAACAAATAGAATCACCTATTACATTACATGATCATCATTCAAACACACTCTAAAAATTAATATGGTAAACAACTATAAAAAATAAAAAATTTATCATTTTTATATAACTTTATCTTTGATGAGTAGATATAATTTTTACAAATTTATAAAAGAAAATTGACGTTTATTTTTGTCAAACTAGTTTATATTTTATCAAATTAACAATTTTATCCTTGAAATAGGGCAACAATGTCTTTAATTATCTTTATTTGGAACGAGATTCAAAATTCAGGGTCAAATATATCACAATTGAAAGATTAGGAATCAAAGTGACACAAGTCTTAAACTACAGAGACTGTTAGTATAATTCACCCTAAATAAAATATAAAAAAAGAAAAGAAAAAGAGGGATAAGTTTTCCAAATAGGTATTTTTCATATGACAAAAAAACCAAATACCTATATGTATTTTTAAATTTTTATTCAATCTCTAATTTCTCAAAATAGGGATTCATAAAATTGGTGGTCTTTTTAAAAAATAAAAAATTGACATCTTCTATATTTTGTTTTGTAATTTTCATATAAAGGATTGTATTTAATTTAGTATAAGGTTTGATGGTGATCAATTTGTTGGTTTTTTTTATTTTTTTATTTTTTATTTTAAGATAAGAAAACGTTTGGTTATTCTACTGTAGCCCATTTTGGGAACATAGGTTAAAAGCCAAAAGTCAGCTTTTAGCCCATTTTAAGTTATATCACCTCTCACATAAAATCGTAAAAAAAGTTTAAAAAGCCAAAAAATCAATTTTTTACCATATTCTCAAAACATCCATGTATATATGTTTATCTTAACAATTTTGAATTTTTTTAAATATTGTATAGAATTTAATAATTTTATTCAACATTATTAAAATAATGTTATGGATCTTTATTATTTTTTTTTTGTAAAACCTTAAGGAAGATGAGTGAAATTTACTATTTGAATATATGGGGCAATCTTGAAATTTTTTACTCATAATACATGATATCAACATATTCTGTTAAATAAACTAACAGAAAATTAACGTTAAAGAATCTTAACAATAGTTTCAATTTTCAAAAGTAAAAGAGATTTCTATAATTATTAAAACTACAAGATTAGGTCCTCATAATTGTCAAAAATCTCAGGAGAAGTAAGTGTAATTTATTCTTATATATTTAATGAATATAATCAAGATGAAAATAGAGAGATAAAAACCGATCTTATCTCGTTTTTTCATCAAGGCAGAAAAATCCGTGTGATGTAGAGGAGAACAAAGAGAAATTGCCGTCAAAATATATATATTTTTTTCAGATAATCATATTTTTATTTAATTTTATTATCCATTTACATCTCAAAAATTCTTTCTATTTCTTTGAATTATTAAGGAATTCCACGAGTTATGCCAGTGACGTGAGCGTTTTCTTCAAAAAATTGTTCCGGGCATGAAGCACTCGTTTTCTTCATGATAAGAGCTTCTGAGTTCAGTAATAGCTTTTTGGGTTTTGCAATAATCATGACTACTACTTGGGCATGGGATGCTTTATTTGGCAAAAAAAGTAAACATGAATTAGGATTTTTTTTTTTTTTTTTTTTTTGAGGGGGAAAATTATCTCTAGTTTTATCACGTTTGTGAAAAAAAGAGTTGCTTATAAATGTCGGTTAGACATAAGTAGGAGACAAAAAATTTGAATAACACAAATATCTTTTACTAAATTTAGGGTTGTTTTGGGTATGATTTATAAATTGATTTTTTTACTTATTATGAAAAGACATATAAAAAAGTAGAGAGATAATATGATCTAAATAAGTCAATAAATCAATACATTTTTACATATTTTTAAGAGATTTTTTATATACCTTTTAACATTAAACAATGATCATAAAATACGTGTTAGCATTTGCCTAAAAAAAATTAAAAATAGCATGTTGTTTCATCAACCAATTGCATAATGTGAAATGATTGAGAACCTATTCTTTAATGGAAAATGCATCAGACCCCCACTGGGAGTGACCCCCAGGACCTCCAGTGGGGTCTGACTGGTCAAAAAAAATTATTATTATTATTTTTTTTTTTCTTACCATTTGCAGCCCTCCACGTGGACTAGAGGCGCTGGGGGTCACCCCTCACTGGGGGTCTCCAGCACGGTTGTTCTTTAATTTAGCGTGTTTTGCAGCCAAGTTCCACTTTGTTTGATGAATAACTTGCTGTGTATGTACTATTAAGAAATTATCTTCTGGTTATGTTATAACAGCATTTCTCATTCTTTCTCAAATTTTATATTAAATTTAAATTTGATAAACAAAATTTAGTAAAAATAGTCTTTAATCATTTTATTAGATTTGTGTCAAATAAAGTTTTTATAAAAAAATTCATCAAGTCAAGGCAAAAAAAAGTTTTTAACCATATTTGATGATGGAAGCTTCTGGGGGACAAGATTGAAATTTTTTAAAACAATTTGAAGAAATTTTTAATTAAGGATTGAAGCATTCATATTTTTCACCAAATCAATTTTTTTAGTTAAACTGGACATAAGGTCATTGGAACATTTAATATTAAATCAAGCTTTTAATTCAATTTTTACTCAAATTTAATTTTTTTTAAAAAAAGATTGGAAATCTTCTAACTATTGTTTTGCCCACAATTAATAGTACGTAAATGAGACGGTGAGAAGATCAGAAGTTCAAAATTGAAATCCATAGAATTACTGTGATCCTTTCGCTATAATGTAATAGTCCATTAGTTTTCTCAACTCTTGAAACACTAGCCCAACTGAATGGGCCCAAAGGCAACGACTTTAGCCAATCCACTTCAAAAGATTACTTCGCCAAGTCTCTGTACAACAAACTTAATTATTTGAAAATAATCCGTATTCGACCCATTAAAAAACTCAATCATCATACAAATAACCATACTTTAAAAATTTTATACATTTTTTTGAATTGGCTTAAACTCAAATCACTTACTTAAAAAAAAAAAAAATTATTCATCTTGTTTGGCTCTAATTTTCTGAAGATAAGTTTTTGTTTTTGTTTTTGTTTTTGTTTTTGATTTTTTTTTATGTTTTTTTGTTTTTTATGTTTTTTAGTGAATTTTTTAATTTTTAAAGTAATTTTTTATTTTATCTGCACCTAATTTAGATGGGGGATTTTTATTTTTTATTTTTTAAGATCCCTAATAATAGTAATTTAGACGATGAAAGATACTAAAAATGTATGACACCTCAGGTCCTTGAATGAAAACATGCGCTCTTTTCATTTATTTTTTGGACCAAAATACCCTTTACAATCAACTGAGAAAAGTGAACTAGATTTTGATAATTGGAGTTCCACAAATGATATCCACGATTGAGAGAACATCGACACTAGAGTTTCACAATCATCTTCACGATCAACATTAGGGTTTCATCATCTTCCTCAAAAATCTTTGTGATTCCTTCCTCACAAATTTATCTGACGCGTTTTTACTGTTCATTGTCATCTCAGCTCATCTTCATCACAGTGCATCTTCATCTCAGGGTATATCAGTTCGTAATTAGGGTTTCATCCTCACTCTGGTAAGTTTTTTTACAAATCAACTAATTTTTCTCTAGAAACACAGTTAATTACATTTTATAATAGCCTTCCATTAATTAGGGTTTCAATTTCGTAATAAAAGCCAGGTTTCTCTGCATTTTGAACTTATTCTTGAAGCTTGTTATGTGCTTGTGTTTGTAAATTTCTCTAGCATTTGGATTTTCTATAGCTTGCTTGATTTATATTTCTTTTTTGAATTTTCTTTGGCATATTTATTCTCCCATTTATTTTTATTTTTGTGGTTACTTTGATTTTCTTTAACTATTTTGCACTTCTATGTGTAATTTTCTTAGTATTTTATGTGGCTACATTTATTTATTTGTTAGAATTTATTATGGAATTCATTTTCTCTGGCATATTTGTTTGGTGGAATTTACTGTGGAATTGAGTTTATCTTTTGTATAATTGATTTTCTATTGAAAATTTCTCTGTTGCTTTTAAATTTCTCTGCTCTCTTACATTTTTTAATATACACCAACCTCTTTTTCTTTCAAATTTGATTCAAGTTCAATTCATTCAAATTTCTATGTTATGTAATTTTCTTTGGCATGTTTAATTTATGTTGCTTTGTTGATTTTATCTGGCTAATTGTGTACTCGTATGTTTAATGTTCTCTATTATTGAAAATTTCTCTAGGATTTTTTGTTGCTAGATTGATTTATTTAGTTAGAAACCACTTAAAATAAGCCATTGACCATCATGGTTTCATCTCTGGTTATCTCATCTTACTACGTATCTAGGATCCCAAAAGGGTTATATGTATCATGCTATGTATTAAACCATACCTTTCAGTTCTTAATCTACAAAATGTTTCCATAGACAATGGTTCAATACACCAGATGGTCGTGGTTAATTTTCTCTGGCATGTTTAATTTTCTCTGACCACATTAATTTATGTTGCTTTGTAGATTTTCTCTAGCTAGTTGTGTACTTGTATGTTTAATTTTCTCAGTTATTGAAAATTTCTCTAGAAATGGAAATTTTCTATGGCAAGATTGATTTATTTGGTTAAAAAACACTTAGTACTCTCTTGTGTGTGTGTAATTTTCTCTGGCCACATTACTTTTTTCTGGCATGTTTAATTTATTTTGTTAAAAATCACTTAATACTTTTGTGTGTAATTTTCTCTGGCAAGTTTAATTTTATCTGACCACATTAATTTATGTTGCTTCTTTGAGTTTCTTCTAGTTGTGTGCTTCTAACAGTTTATTTTTTTCAATTTTCGATCTCAAATGGAGAATTACTACTACGATGGAAACAGAGACCAAACCCAACTCCTAAAAATATCTCATAGCCAGCCTTAGGCCTAAGTGCAGTGATCTAATGGAAGAGAATTCTTGGACTAGAATAAATTCTAACCCTGTAATTTATGGAAATATTTTTTTTTTCTTTCATTTTTCTAATTTCAAGTCTCACCAGACTCGACTCTACTATATATATATATATATATATATATGAGACTAGACAATGCTTAGCTTGGGATCAAAATAGGGCCTTAACTCAAGTATAGTATTAGAAATTCAAAATGTCCAATCTAATATGCTTAGACTTTGACTATTTTATATCCAATATAAATCACATATAATAAATCCTATGGCTCATTGTGTAGTCCATTCTAGCAAATATTAAAGTTGTCAAAATATCCATGTTATCCAAAACACAACAAGATATTAAAAACATAAGTTGGTTGTTTCTCCATTGGTCGTGGCTTAATTTTCTCTGGCATATTTAATTTTCTCTGACCACATTAATTTATGTTGCTTTGTAGATTTTCTCTAGCTAGTTGTGTATTTATATGTTTAATTTTCTCAGTTATTGAAAATTTATTTGGGAATGGAAATTTTCTGTGACTAAATTGATTTATTTGCTTAAAAAACACTTAGTACTCTCTTGTGTATGTGTAATTTTATTTGGCATGTATAATTTTCTCTGGCCATATTGCTTTTCTCTAGCATATTTAATTTTCTCTGTCATGTTTGATCTATTTTGTTAAAAACTACTTAATACACTCGTGTGTGTAATTTTCTCTGGTATGTTTAATTTTCTCTGGCATGTGTAATTTTATCTAACCACGTTAATTTATATTGTTTCTTTGATTTTCTTTGGCTAGTTGTGTGCTTGTAAATGTAATTTTCTTTGAAATTTAATGTTGGCATCTCTATGTTTTCATTGTTTAGAAATGGCAAAACGCAACAGTAACAAAACACCAAAAACACCACACACACACACACACACACACGTACAAAAAAAAAAAAAAAACAGAAAGTCTCTGAGTCTGCCACTTATGATCTATGATCAAAATGTAGCAGCAGCAAAACACCACAAACACCACACACAAAAAGTCCAAGTCCAAGAGACAACTAGTAAATGACCAATGTAATTAGGAATAACCCTTCAATATGTTTTTTGATATATTGAAGAAATGATGATGGTTGATATATGTATATATATTTTTTTGACTAATGTAAACTTCAAAATTTTATTGCTATCAATGGTTACATATATATATATATATATATATATTGTTTCTCTGATGATTATTGTGACAACCCTCACCACTGATTAGTGCTAATCTATGATTAAGCATGTTAAGTGACTGATTGACTGAAATTCTGACTGATTGATTGAGTGTATTAGTTTGAATGCATGTCTATCTGTTTGACTGCTAATGATCTGTTCATGTTTTATGTTTTAAACTGCAAATTGAAGGCCTTATCAATGGCCGAATCCAGAACTGATTAGTGTTTTGTGTTAATTAGAATTAATGTGATTTTATGGTAAATTTAGTTGAAATTTGATTTGGTATGATTAAATTGGATTAAATAAGCTAAATTACATTAGTTAGACTTATCTACCATTTTGCCACTTAGTGGGCTACTACCTAAAACAATGTTGAAGCTTTATTACACTTGATCACACATCACTCTTCAGCCATATTGAGGCCATTTCGAGAGAGAGAGTGAGATTAGGGAGAATTGGTTTCAACTAGGAGATTACTTGGAGAATTGGAAGATTTGAAGGAACTGGCAAAATTTGAGCTTCTATACCTTGAATTGGAGACTTGAGGTAGGAGACTCACCCTTTTAATTGTAAGTTTGAGTTGTTCTTGCATGATTCATAGTAAGGTTAGTGATTTAAGGCATGAATTAGCTTAATATGTTGAATTGAGTAGGAATTCATGCATGCATGTATATATTGTTGAGTTTTGAGGTTGATTTCATGAAAATCCTCACATGCATGTCCATATTCTAGCTTTGGTCCATGAATTCAGCATGTTTTTGGAAGGATTAACTCATTTGTTCTTGTATTAGAAGCTTTGAAGTTGATTAAATTCATGCATGTTGCATGTACATCATGTTCTTGAAGTTTTGTTTGGAAATGGGTTCAATTGAACTACCTTTGGACTTTGATTTTGCAAATTGATCTTTGAAACATGTCATATTATGAGTTTTAAAGTGTTTTCCAGAAAAGTAGCCCAAAAAGGTCGAATTTGATGCTTTAAATGTTGAGTTTCATGCTTGGAGACAAATCTGGAAATTCCAGATTTTGGACCCATGCTCGAGCAGAAAACTCCACGCTCGAGCGTACACTCTAAGTTTGTGCAGTCCGCTCAAGCGGAGAAAGTAACGCTCGAGCGGGAAATGCGTGTATCCAGTACTTTGCATGTGTTTACAATCCGCTCGAGCGAGGGAATGCACGCTCGAGCGAGGATTTGTGTCTCACGCTCGAGCGGGGGTCGAGCGCCCATCGAGCGTGAATTTCATGCATCCAGTACTTTTGTAGTCCGCTCGAGTGAGTAAAGTCACGCTTGAGCGTATCTCTTTTGTCTGCATGTCCGCTTGAGCGGAGAAAGCCACGCTCGAGCGGGACCCCTGTTTCAGCAAAAATTTGAAAAGTGTTTTAAAGTGCATCTTTACATCCTCATTCCATCCTAGGCATTCTTAGGCCTAGTTTAAGGCATCTTAATGAGGATAATGTTACCACATTGAGTCAAGATAGGGACTAAGTTATTGTTTCCCAAACGTGCAACTTAGTGTGTGTTCATCCTGTAACTGTGTAGGGTTGGCATCCGAGGACGCTCACTAGCCTATTTGTAGCCCAGAACTCTGTGAGTAACAATGTTGTAAAGATATATTCAATCATGAATATTTTCTGAATGACCAACTGTACTGCTTTCTGAAATGATATTTCTTATTGAATGAATGTTTGTCCTATTTGCGAACTGTATTCGTGGCATCCATAGCAATTTACTGTTACTGTACTGTTACTGCTACTGTTACAGAGATCTCTGTCGGTTCCCATGTTGGAACCACTACTGTTTACTGATATGATGGCCATCAACTGACTGTTCGGTCTGGTAAGACCTACTGTACTGTTTTGCTATGGGATGTACCACATATGACTGCTATGACTGAATGACTGATATACTGTTATAACTGACTGTTTTAAATACTGAAATGACATTCATTCTTAACCTCTTTACGCATATGTTATTCACTGGGCTTTAGCTCACTGTTTATATATATATGTAGGTGTCCAGGCACCGGATCGGAGCTAGGAGCGTTGGGTTTAACTCCCTTTTTGTCAAGCTAACCACTGTGCCTCACTGAGAGGTTCCAAGTCCTTCTAGCTAGGGCTTTTTGGGGTGTTTTAGATTCATCATTTCTGTCTCTGTTTTTGTATAGATTGACTATACCTGTACTGTACTGTTTTAATAGAGATTAGGTCCCTGTCTTGGATGATTGTATATGTATGTATATATTGTTTTGGTTCTGAATGTGAATATGTATGAAAAGTCTTTTTTTTGCATACAAACTGTCACAACTTATTGTACATCTTTTATTACTGTTTTGGCTTCCGCCAGCCCCTGTACTCTGTATTACTGTTATTACTGTTAAGCAGGCCTTCGGTAATCACGGATTACTGGCCGGTTATGGTGCTAAACCCATAGGGGCGGGTTTGGGTTGTGACAATTATCAATTCTCTTTATGTCTTGTTGATAATGCATGCTAAGTGGTGATTATCAACACAATGTATATAAAAAAAATTATATTTGTAAAGAAATTTATCTGGTTTGAAGTTACCAAAATTTCACAAAGAAAATTCTAGTCACAGAGAAAAACAATTTTCTCTGGTATTGGGAATTTTCTCTGGATGAATTTGGCTGGTATTATAAACACACTGCCCAAGGTATGTTTTGCGTTGATTTAGAAATTACAGAGAAAATTCAGAAAAAATTTAGAGAAAATTACAAAACACAATGCACAAAAGACACATTATCTTGTAATATTATCCATAAGCATACGAATTTCTCTCTGTTATCCAACATCAAAAAATGCAACATAAATTCCTCTAACATCCTCAAATGTATTATTCAATCAATAAAATGTAATGTAAACAATTAAAACGGATGGATATCCTCAACTATTTACTAAAGGTTCCTTGCATGTCCTTTTATTATGGCAACCAATACTTCCACATTGATTACACTTCATCACCCTTTTAAACTCTCCAGTAGAAGCAATTTTGTTCTTCTTCGGCCTCCTAACTGGTCTCTTACTCAATGGAGGTAAAATCATAGCATCATCAATGCTAACTATTCTACAAAAGCAAAATAAAAATCACAGAGAAAATCAGATTTACTCATAAAACATTCAATTAATTCTCCAATCTATATATCTAATTAATCCAGATGACATTATAAATAAAAAATAACAAACTTATAATAACATGTCCAAATAAAATTATAATTTTCTCTAGATTATAATAACAAACTTATAATTTTCTCTAGACTACAAATAAAAGTTCAGAGAAATTTACGAACTTATATTCACTTTCAAGATCACAAAAACAAAAAAACATTCACATCAAAACACAAAATGCTAACTATTCCACAAAAATACAGAGAAAATCATAAAGAAGATCTGTTTTACTCAAAAAACAGTCAATTGAGAAAATTAAAAATAAAACATAACAAACTTATAATAACATGTCCATATGAAATTATATTTTTCTCTGTGATTTTCACTAGACTACAAACTTACAATTTTTTTTGTGATTTTATCTGGATTACAAACTTATAATAACATGTCTATATGAAATTATAATTTTCTCTGTGATTTTCATTAGATTATAATAACAAACTTACAATTTCTCCATACTACAAAAAAAGTCCAAAAAAAACAGAAAACAAAACTTATCTTTGATAAGCATGTTGATGAAAAACAGAGAACGAAAAATGAACTTCAAAAATCAAAATCAACTCCACTAAGCTGGACTCTCTTTGAAATTGATCAAAAATAGAGAACGAAAAATGAACTTCAAAAATCAAAATCAACTCCACTAAGCTGGACTCTCTCTGAAATTGATCAAAAATAGAGAACGAAAAATGAACTCCAAAAATCAAAATCATCTCTATTGAGCTAGCCTCTCTCTAATAACATGTGAACATTCACATTGTTTTAGACACTGTGAATTATCTCGCACACATAGAGCCTCATTAAGCAAACATTAAAAACTCATCAAACAAACACTTGCATTACCACATAAATCAAAACATAACATAAAATGAAGATATAAAATGTATGCGTATATGTACATTTTACACTGCTAAAACCAAACTCAAAATATCACCACCATCATTACAAGTAAGATGTGAACATCCACATTCTTCACCTAATCTGAATTACCTCCCCATCACAGGGCTATGTAAAATGCATATAATTCAACACACAGAGCATCTAATCTATATCAATCAAAAAATAGAGCATCTAATCCATCACCCAAATCAAAACATAAACTAAACATGTATTCATAACCAAAATGATACTAACCTTAATCATGTAATCCTGCACTCGTCCTCTACCTCGAAAACGACTGATTTCAACTAGTTATATTCGAAACAATGTCACAACCGAACACCGTTCAGCTGTTGTCTTCATTCCTAAATCACTGAACCTACCACAACAACAACAATGAAACCATAGCACATTGAAGCCTTTAGGCGAGCCAGCAAAATTGAAATGTATCTATCTGAATTAGAATCATGATCAAAAGCGTGAATATAGAAACTATCAAAATAAAATGAACAAAAAAAGAAAAGAAAAAGAAACGTGCATATGTATCAATACTATATATAATGGCATAATGGTCCATTAAAAAATATAAAATTAGTAAAAATGATCTTATGGAATAAAAAGATAAGTATATGAGACTAATCAAGCTATAAAATTCTTTGTGGACATAATGGGTTTCAACAACTTTAAAATGAATTTATCAATAAAAATCCCTACTTTGATTCATTTTCAATATAAATTATTTGCCTATTTTTGTTAGGTAAAATTAAAAGAAAAATTATATTTTAGTCATTATATTCAGCATTGGGGTACGAAAAATATCTAAAATACCATATTTTATTGAGTTTAATGACTAAAATATAATTTTTTTGTTAACTTTAACTGGCAAAAAATGATAAATAGTTTAGATTAAAAGCAAATAAAAATATTTAAATTTAAATTAACAAAATTAAAATTTTAATTCTCAAACCCTAAAGTTTTTTTTTTTTGTAATTTTCTCAAATTTTTGTTTTCAATTATTTTATTTTTTATTTACTTTTCAAATCTGTCAAATTTGATAAAGTTTTTTGATAATTTTCTCAAAAAAATGTTTTTCCAATTATTTTATTTTTTATTTACTTTTCAAGTCTGTCTAATTTAATAAAATTTACAAATAAAATTTTAATTTTTAATTAAAAAAATTAAAAAAAAAACAAAGGCAACTTGTCGTTATTCACAAACTACTAGTATTTTGCGTCTTCATAAATGGATAAGCATGCATTTGGATTATCCATAAAAGTTGAAGAGAGAGAAAGAGAGAGAGAGTTGGGTCTCTCCATCAATGGCACTTCTCAACGTCTCGTTCCCTTCCAAACTCACTCCAAAACCACCTCTCTCTCTTCCCAAGCCTCATCTCTCACACCCACATTTCTCTCCTCTCTCCCTCCAAACCCCTCCTCAAAACCTCCTCTTCTCTCTCCGCGAATCGGTGGCAAAGGCGGGCTTTCTCGCCCTTCTCTCTTCCTTGCTCTTCTTCGTCGACCCTGCACTTGCATTCAAGGTAATCGAACAAACCCTCTCTTTCAATTTGTCTCTTTCTATTCCAATTTTTTTTAATTTTGTGGAGGTTTGAAATTTGATGGGTTTTTGATAAATGTGGAAAGGGTGGAGGTCCGTATGGTTCTGAAGTGACGAGGGGTCAGGATCTCAGTGGAAAAGATTTTAGCGGGAAAAGTTTGATCAAGCAAGACTTCAAAACGGTATATACATTTTTCCAAATCCTGTGTGTGCGCGCGCGCGCATATAGTTCACTGAATTACATGGGTCACACACTATTCTCTGTCTGTTTCTGGGTTTGTGTATAAAGTGTTGGGGGAAATTGCAAATAGATGGACAGTCATAAAATAACTGTACCACAAATGAGAATGTTTTGTTGGGACACTTACCAATCAGTAATATTAATTAGACTTATTTACGAACATGTGCTTTATTTATAAAAACAAGAGAGAATGATAAATTTATCAATACTATTTAATGGGTAATAAGTTCCAAAATCAGAAACTATTGATAATTTACCCAATGTTTTTTTCAGGCAACTCTGACACACAGTTAGAGTTGCACAAAGTATAAGAATGAATTTGTACTACACACATAGAAGAGTTGCATCGTCATGAAAATGTAATTTTTTTTATCACTACTCCACTGAAATGCAATTTTCCCTAAAGTGTTTGCTAATTTGTTTCAGTTAATATTGAGTGTTTGCTAATTTATGTGTAAAGTGTTTGCTAATTTGTTTCAGTCAATATTGAGACAAGCCAATTTCAAAGGTGCAAAGTTACTAGGAGCTAGCTTCTTCGATTCTGATTTAACAGGTTTTTGTTTGTTTGTTTGTTTGTTATATAAATTTCAGATTGGCATTTCATTGAGTAGCCTTATTTTATATTGGAATGGAGTCCGGAAGCTGGATTTTTTGAGATGGGTCAATATTTCATTTGAGTTTTAGTTCTTGAAATTTGCAATTGAGTTTAGCACATCCCTATTCCGTAAATATATGCCTCTCATTTGGCAAGTCTCTTGATGAAGATTCATTATGCCTCATTCTAATGATTTTATTTTCTTTACCATATTACTGGGGGGAAAAAATCCCTGTCATATCATCTATTATGCTTCCTACCACTTGGAAGCTCGTTATTGATTCTCACTATTGTGATTTGTGTATGTTTTGTTGCTTGTCCTCTTTCTGATTAATGCAACTTTACTTGAATGGTTAACATAAATTAAGCATCAAAGTTTTGGATGGAATCATAAATTTGATCAAGGTGCAGTAAACCAGGGAAAATAGAAAGTTCTAGATGCTTGTGTATTACTACTGAAATTTAATTTCAACTTTATATTTGAGAGGGGGGGGGGGGGGGGGGGGGGGATCAGGGATGTTAATTGCAATAGGAAATGAAATTTTTGTTAAATAATGATAAAAATAGCTTAGCAATGTGTGCAAGTCTGCTTTCCTAGAATGTGAGGTGAACTTTCATGTGTTCCCATCGAGGGGAAAAAAAAGAGAGGATGTATTTTGAGTCTTTGACTCTTGTTATTTAAAGAAGTTGTTATTGACACATATTCTTAAGAGCATGCCAGTTTCATATGTACTTCAAAGATGCCGACTTGGCTTGTGTTCGTTATAATATTCAATCAAGTTATAAGTAGATCTTTTGTTCTTTGATGCAAAATTATTCAACTAGAGAAACTTATATATTTTACAAAGGCATAGAAATGGAATATTGGGGAGCAGCTCCATTAATCATGTGAATGGATGTGGGGTTTCCATTAATTATTTGGGTTTTCAAAAATTTAAGTGTTACTAATAAATATGGTCTCTTTTCTTTTCGTTTTTTGGGTGGTTGTATGTGCAAATTTGCCTATCTACGGTTCAGTAGCTGAGAAGAGAATGATGGGTTGGTGACTGGCACATCTCCATCTATCATCACTTGGTTCTCATATGCAGACATGGAACCAATTGTTTGCTGAGTGTGCAACAGAAGAGCTCTTCTTGGAGCAACAGAGGAGCTCTTCTTGGATCAACAGGAGGGCAACTAGATTGGCCATTTTTTGCCATATTTTGTCCATTTCCTTGGCTTATTTCCTGCCTGGCCACTGAATGGCCATCAGCTAGGTTGTCTTGCACTCCTTCAAGCCCACCTTCCAGCTCTGCTGCCACGTGTCCCATCATGGAGCAAATTTCCTCCACTTCCTGCCCATGATCTCCATAACCGCTGGTAATTGCTTCTTTCTTGTAGCATTTTTTTCTCTTACACATTTCTTTGCACACAAACCACATGTCCTGTCTCACTTGCATGCCTAACTCCATGACTTGACACCCGGGCCACGTTTGGCCACATCTCATTGCATTATCATAGGAATCGACAGAAGAAACTGCATCTGCCACATCTGCTCCTTAAATGGCTTCAACTGCCACTTGCTCTGCATTCTGGGGTCCACCCCCCACTGTAAACTTATGGTTTTCACTCCTAGCATCTCTTGGATCAACCTTCTATATTTGTTATATTTGTTCGACAGAGAAGATAAATTTTAGTGCCAACAATGGTTTGGGTCAAATCGACAGACGTGATTCGACAGAGAAATCACAATTTCATAAACAACTACAGACCAAGTGACTGTGGTTGGTGTTCTATGCCTTGACAGATTTAAGGACTTCTTTGGAGATTGTAATGCGAAGAAACAAGTGTGAATAAATTGAAAATTGATTGAAGAACAAGTAAACTTACCGCTTAATTACAAGAATTAAATTACAAGTTCAATGTGCATGACAATCGACAAAGGAAAATTTGGCCATAGAGGCTGAATTATAAACAGACTACTCCTAAGTACAGAAGCTATTGCTAACTAAGTTAAATTATTCCTAATTCCACATGGGTTGTGAATTTGGTTGAAGATCTTCTTTCCTTTGAATTTCTAACCTTTACGCTGTTGGCTTTGTTACTTCTCTGCTGCCATGTGTCCCATCATGGAGCAAATTTCCTCCACTTCCTGCATTGCCCATGATCTCCACAACAGTTGGTAATTGCTTCTTTCCTGTAGCATTTTTTTCTCTTACACATTTCTTTGCATACAAACCACGTGTCCTGTCTCACTTGCGTGCCTAACTCCATGACTTGACACCTAAGCCACGTTTGGCTACATCCCACTACATTATCAGAGGAATCGACAGAAGAAACTGCATCTGCCACGTCTGCTCATTAAATGGCTTCAACTGTCACTTGCTCTGCATTCTGGGTCCATCCCCCACTGTAAACTTATGGTTTTCACTCCTAGCATCCCTTGGATCAACCCTCTGTGTTTGTTATGTTTATTCCACAGAGAAGATAAATTTTAGTGCCGACAATGCTCCCCTCATTCAAGACAAAAAGATGTTTTATGTTTTGAATGAATGTCAAAAATGACAAAATAAGGTTTTGGACACTTATATATTTGGGCAATTCATTTAGGCTTATAAAAATAAACCCACGTATTAAAGCCCAAATACTTATAATAACACTTAGCCGATAAAATTGACGCAAAATATGAATTCAAAAGGCCCAACCGTTAAGCCCAATTGTTAGTAACAGGCCCAAACTCAATCAGGAGGGTCCACCATAAGCTATTTGACCGTCAGAATTCAACTCATCACTTCACTACTCTCATTTTCTCTGTTTTACTCTCTTCTTCGCCTCTTCAAACTTTTTTTGCTTCGAAACCCTTTTTGCGCACCCTAATAGCACCTAAACGAGCTCAAACCAAAGGAAAGAAACAAGCAGAAACACCACCTGTGCAACGTTTTCCACCTGAGTTCCAGCAGCTATTTCGCCAACATATTTTTCATAGCTACATTATTCCTCGCAACAAAACCTCTGTTCAAGGGGAATTAGGTTCAAATTTTTTTGCTAAAATCCCTGATGAACTTACTCTTCATTATCCCATTGCAGATACTGAAGTGATGCTTTTCAAAAAAGCGAACGTAGCCTGGAATCAGTGGCATTCGAGCCCTAACCCCTTACGCTCGTGGCAAAAACCAAACCTTAATTGGAGACTATGGATTCATCGCATGATGATAGACGATATTGACCTTTGGAGAGCTCTTGGCATCTATGATGCCATTCGATTGTCAACCTTAACCCTAGACATGGACAAATGGGCTATTGGTGCCGCAGCCTGCTTTTGGTCTCTGTCCTGCATTTCCCTCATTTTAAAGTTTGGTATGATTTCTCCTACTGTCCTTGATGTTGTACATTTGACTGGCTACATATAAGTGCGCTCTTAACTCCCTAATCAGCAGTCCCATTTGATTCTGACCTTAGTTATGGGAAATTCTAAACCAAATACCAAAAATTTTCTGATGAGCCCACCAAAGAAGAAAGAACAGCCTTTTACTTATTGTGGCTCTCTCAACACTTTCTATGTGTCCCAGGCCTAAAAATCACCAAAGAGTATTTGGCCCTTGCCACTTGTATCCAAGAAGGCATACAACTGACCTTTGCCCCTTTCCTTTTGGGCACACTATACAGGGGTCTTTTCTCTTTAGTTGATAAAGAGATAGATCATAACTGTGGAGGTCCTTTTTGGCTCTTTGAGGCCTGGCTTTATGCTTATTTCTCTGAAATTAGGCTTACCACTCAAATCCCTTACTTCTCTTCCTGTGAAAGTTATGTTGAATTCTTCTTATCCTTTCGACCAGTTTCATCCAATTCATTTACTAAGGTGTTCACTATTCTCTTTGAACTGCCTGTTGATAGAGACTCAACTTTTCATCTCTTTCCATACCTTTCATTTCAACTCCACTGGACTAACATGTATTAATGCTGCTCCTCAAACATTAAGCGACACTTGGAGTCAAAAACAAAAAGATTTCTAGGCTCAAGTCCTCACTCCCAGATACATTCTAGTGTGTGGATCCATCTCTACCAGTAAACTTTCTAATTTTTGTTGAACAACAGAGATGCCTAAGAGTAAGTCTTGCAGAGGAGTAACTCTGGGTTGCTACAATAAAGAATTTAAGTCAGTGATTAATTCAACTGTGGAAAATAAACTACTTGAACATATGTTACCTCTATTGAAGGTGTAATAGAAAGTGTTGGGGCAAGTTGGAAGTGGCCACAGCTGCCCTTGTTTCGACTTGGTTTGATAAGGGTGCATCTACTGGTAAAGGTGGATGGAATGAAGATACTGGGATAGAGGTAGTAGGGAAATGAACAGGTTGTGTAAGCACCTCATGAGGAGTTCTCATGTCACTTGAAGTTGATTCATTATCCAATACCTCAGTATCAGCTCTGTCAATCTCATTCCTTGGTTGTAGAATGAAATATGACTGTCCTGAGGAATGTTATCATTTTGTTCAGAGACAAGGTCATGGATAGGAGAACTTCTGTCGACAGTAGCTGTATGGTTGTCAGGATTGTCAGTTAAATCAATTGGGTTTTCTCTGACATAACCTGAGTCAATTGGAGTTTCTCTGGCATGGCCAGGGGCTTCTAATTCTTCTCAGGAAGAGGCCACATCAGGAAAATTGATGATCTCATTTGTTCCATGGTGTACTCCTCTAAGAGGAAAGGCCATTAAGCCCCCTAGGGTTATCCCCTGAGGAATATTAGCCAAAAGTTGTGCCAATTCAGGGGCTAGTTCTCTTAGGCCTACCCTCTCTAAGCCAAATCTCTCTGGGCCACTTTGTTCTTCCCGAATGCCAGTCTGTTCTTCCTGAGTGAGTTGGGGATTCAGATGCCCTGAGTTTGTTGGAGGAGAAGGCATTTTGTAGGGGTGGGCGCGGGTCGGTTGCGGCCACGGAATCTCCAATCCGCCATCCGTCCGCCAGATTGGCAGATTGGAGAAAATCAATCCGCATCCGTCCGCCAATCCGGTGGATGTGGATTGAGCGGATTGGCGGTTTGGCGGATGGATGCGAATCGGTTTGGCGGTTTAAGATTTTATAAATTTTCAACATAATTCAACTTGTGCACTTCCTCAAAAAAAAGAAAAAAAGAAAGTATTACAGTCAATGACTTAAAAAATTATTATAATCACTGTATGTCTCATCCAAAAAAAGAAAGTTTGAAACTTTAAAATATCACAATCACTGCATGGCTCATCCACATATTATAATCATAGCATGATTCATCCACATAAAGTATTACAATATGTGGTTCTTAAAATATAATAACAATTCAAACCACCAAAACCATGAACAGGGCAGTAGTAGAGATTGTATGTCTCTGTATTGTTACATCTATATATGTTTTTGAAAACAAAAACCAACCATCATATATCATATTTTCTATTTATTATTTTTAGAGTTAATTTAAAAACCAAAAAATATAGATAAATAATACGTTTATTTTTTTTAATTCAAAAAATATATTCAAGTTGAAAACTTTTTTTCAACAGAATATTTAACTCTTTTTCAATTGAAAACACAAACAAAATATTTAAATAAATTGAAAACATAAAATCTTATAAATTATTAGGGGTGCTCGCGGTTTGGCGGTTCGGTTGCGGCCAAAGGAATCTCAAATCCGCCATCCGTCCGCCAAATTGGCGGATTGGAGAAAATCAATCTGCAACCGTGCGCTCATCATCACGCATCCGTCCAAAATGCGGCGGTTCGGTTCGGTTCGGTCGGTTTTGGCGGATCGGTATATCCGCTTGGTCTGGTCTTCAGGCATAGAAGGGGGATTGATCTGAATTTCAGACAGCTTTTCATTCTCAGGCATAGGAGAGGGTAGAATGGTCTCAGGCAATCTCTCAGGAGCAGAAGGAGATGCAATTAGAGAGAGAGGTCTTTTCCTCTTGTATGATTAAAAGTATGTCTGAAAGAGAAAATGGAGATTGGAATAAGGTGTCAGTACGATTAAATATAATGCATATTGATTTAGTAAAAGTTTGAATGAAAGCTATACCATTATTGGAAGAGAAGAAGAGCTGCTAGAAGAAGAGGATGCTGGTGTAGCAGGAGCTGTGATCTGAGGAGGAATTGGTTGTTCTTACCTTCTTTTTAACCTCCTCTCAAGGGCAACACCACCCTCTAATTGGGGCTGAGAAGATAGAATTTCTTAGATTTCTTCTTGCCTACTCTTGGTCCTCTTCTCAATCTCTATACCTTGTTTGTAAGGTATGAATCCTTCACAGCTAATGGTGTTTAAAGGATTGCCTTTGGGTTTCTTTGGTGGGTTCATTGGAGCCTTGTCTTTGTCCCCAAGAGTTGGATCAGCCTTGGCGGGCATCTCTATAGTCAAAGGAGTAAAATGGCTAAGTGAGTATCAACACAAACTCAAAAGTAAACAGTGTGCATAAGGAAAGAAAATGGGAGGTAGAATTACCAATGGTCATCTCTACTCCTCTTCTATTGTCTGGATGCACATTCCAAAGACAAGCTTGAAGATCTTCATCAAAGATCAAAGCACCCATCAAAGACCACCATTCAGTAAACCTTGTGGTAGTGTAGGGAGTAGCCTGACAGTAGTAAAAACTAAATTGATCAAATAGATTCTGATTTTCAACCAGCAAGTCTTTCACTTCTTAGGAGATTTTGAATTGAATTCTGGATCTTACTTGCTCATGGATGGTAGGATGCAAATAAGGACAAGGGACAGTTTGATATAGTCCCATTTGCCTGGTCTATTGGCAAGGATTATAGCTTTCGAAACTACAATTCGAAAGTTTATTGGTAGAGATGGATTTACCCACTAGAATGTATCTAGGAGTGAGGACTTGAGCCCAGAAATCTTTTTGTTTTTGTCTCCAAGTGTCACTTAATGTTTGAGGAGCAGCATTAATATATGTTAGTCCAGTGGAGTTGAAATGAAAGGTATGGAAAGGGATGAAAAGTTGAGAGTCTCTATCGACAGGCAGTTCAAAGAGAATAGTGAACACCTTAGTAAATGAGTTGGATGAAGCTGGCCGAAAGGATAAGAAGAATTCAGCATAAGTTTCATAGGGAGAGAAGTAAGAGGTTTGAGTGGTAGGTCTAATTTCAGGGAAATAAGCATAAAGCCATGCTTCAAAGAGCCAAAAAGGACCTCCACAGTTATGATCTATCTCTTTATCAACTAAAGAGAAAAGACCCCTGTATAGTGTGCCCAAAAGGAAAGGGGCAAAGGCCAGTTGTGTGCCTTCTTGGATACAAGTGGCAAGGGCCAAATACTCTTTGGTGATTTTTAGGCCTGGGACACATAGAAAGTGTTGAGAGAGCCACAATAAGTAAAAAGCTGTTCTTTCTTCTTTGGTGGGTTCATCAAAACAATTTTGGTATTTGGTTTGGAATTTCTCATAACTAAGGTCAGTATCAAGTGAGACTACTGATTGGGGAGTTAAGAGGGCGCTCATATGTTGGCCAGCACTAGGAAGGCTAGTCAAATGTACAATATTAAGGATAGTAGGAGAAATCATATCAAACTTTAAAATGAGGTAATTGCAGGACAGAGACCAAAAGTAGGCTGCGGCGCCAATAGCTCAGTTGTCCATGTCTAGGGCTAAGGTTGACAATCGAATGACATCATAGATGCCAAGAGCTCTCCAAAGGTCAATATCGTATACCATCATGCGATGAACCCATAGTCTCCAATTAGGGTTTGGTTTTTGCCACAAGTGTAAGGGGTTAGGGCTCGAAATGCCACTGATTCCAGGCTAGCTTCGCTTTTTTGAAAAGCATCACTTCAGTATCTGCAATGCGATAATGAAGGGTAAGTTCATCAGGGATTTTAGCAAAAAAGGTTGGACCTAATTCCCCTTGGGAAAAGGTTTTGTTGCGAGGAATAATGCAGCTATCAAAAATATGTTGGCGAAGTAGCTGCTAGAACTCAGGTGGAAAACGTTGCACAGGTGGCGTTTCTGCTTGTTTCTTTCCTTTGGTTTGAGCTTGTTTGGGTGCCATTAGGGTGAGCAAAAAGGGTTTCGAAGCAGAAATAGTTTGAAGAGGCGAAGAACAAAGTAAAACAGAGGGAATGAGAGTAGTGAAGTGATGATTTGAATTCTAATGGTCAAATAGCTTATGATGGACCCTCCTGATTGAGTTTGGGCCTGTTACTAACAATTGGGCTTAACGGTTGGGCCTTTCGAATTCATGTTTTGGGTCAATTTTATCGGCTGAGTGTTATTATAAGTATTTGGGCTTTAATACGTGGGTTTATTTTTATAAGCCTAAATGAATTGCCCAAATATATAAGTGTCCAAAACCTTATTTTGTCCTTTTTGACATTCATTCAAAACAAAAAACATCTTTTTATCTTGAATGAGGGGGGCATTGTTGGCAATAAAATTTATCTTCTCTGTCGAATAAACATAACAAATACAGAGGGTTGATCCAAGGGATGCTAGGAGTGAAAACCATAAGTTTACAGTGGGGGGTGGACCCCAGAATGCAGAGCAAGTGGCAGTTGAAGCCATTTAAGGAGTAGATGTGGCAGATGCAGTTTCTTCTGTCGATTCCTCTGATAATGCAGTGGGATGTGGGCAAATGTGGTCCAGGTGTCAAGTCATGGAGTTAGGCATGCAAGTGAGACATGACACGTGGTTTGTGTGCAAAGAAATGTGTAAGAGAAAAAAATGCTACAGCAAAGAAGCAATTACCAGCGGTTATGGAGATCATGGGCAGTTATGCAGGAAGTGGAGGAAATTTGCTCCATGATGGGACACGTGGCAACAGAGAAGTAGCAAAGCCAGTAGCATAAAGGTTGGAAATTCGAAAGAAAGAAGATCTTCAATCAAATTCACAACCCATGTGGAATTAGGAGTAATTTAACTTAGTTAGCAATAGCTTCTGTACTTAGGAGTAGTCTGTTTATAATTCAGCCTCTATGGCAAAATTTTCCTCTGTCGATTGTCATGTATATTGAACTTGTAATTTAATTCTTGTAATTAAGTGGCAAGTTTACTTGTTCTTCAATTGATTTTCAGTTTATTCACACTTGTTTCTTCGCATTACAATCTCCAAAGAAGTCCTTGAATCTGTCAAGGTATAGAACACCAACCACAGTCACTTGGTCTGTAGTTTGTGAAATTGTGGTTTCTTTACCGAATCACGTCTGTCGATTTGACCCAAACCAGAATTGCTTTGGCTTTGTTGGCATCCACTTCTATCCTTTTGTGGTGCACTAAAAAGCCCAAAATTTTTCCAGCAGATACCCTAAATGCACACTTTAAAGGGTTCATTTTGAGTTTGCAAGTTCTCATTTATTGAAATGTCTGCTGCAAATGTTCCAAACGCTCATCAAAACTATCAAACTTGATGGCTACATCATTTATGTAGACTTCTAAATATTTCCCAATCAAATCATGGAAAATAAAATTCATTGCCCTTTGGTATGTTGCTCCTGCATTCTTTAATCCAAAAAGCATGACTACCCATTCAAATGTACCCAAAGCATCAGGACATCTGAAGGCTGTCTTATGTGTATCTTCTGGGTTAATAAAAATTTGATTATACCCAGCATGGCCATCCATAAAGGACAAAATCTTGCTTTTGGCTACTAAATCCACTAACAGTTAGCCACTGGCATAGGATATTCATCCTTAGGAGTTGCTAGATTTAGATTTCTAAAGTCTATTATGACCTCAGATGATCCACCAGCAAAATTACTTATGTTCACATCAGTAGGAAGCAAGTCATTAACAGATTTCCCAATAGCTTTCAGTGTCCTAGAAGGAAGAATGTTGACAATGGCTCCATTATCAACCAACACCCTTTCCCCTGGCACCCCCTCTAAATAAGCTTTGACATAAAAAGGCCTTAGATGCCCGCTGAGCTTATCCTCTGGTTTTTGCAACACAACCTTCTCTCCATCGATAGACCTAACCACCTCAATTGACTTCAGTGGCTTGGTTTATGTCTCAACCACTGCTATCTGAACTGTTGGTTCAGTTAGATCTTCAACATCTCCTGCCAATTCATCTGGTTGGTTTGGCTTGGCCTGAAACCTCTGAGGGATGGCCATAATCATGTTACACTCCTTGGATGGAGGTAAAGAACCAAAATGAATAGCGGCCAGCTTTTCTCCAAAGTTACCATCAGAACTATCTGCCTTGACTTCATCTTCTTTAACTTTCTCATTAATATTCATGCCATCAGTGACCATTTCCTGATCCTGATCATCCTTCATTGCCACATCTTTCTCAATACTGTCATCTTCATCAGACATTAGATCTTTCTCCAATTCTTTCAGCTTCTGCCTCAGCAAAGACTTCTCAAAGAGTTTCCCAACAGGTTTGTCATCTGTCTTTTCTGGCTCCATCTTCCTTTTCAGAAGCTAAACTGGTTGACCTGGATGGGCTCTAGAAGTTGAACCCTTCCCTTCCTTTTCTCCAGCAATAAGAACCAATCCATCTCTAGTCCATACTAGATCCTGCCTTCCAGCTGGCCTATCACCTGTAGCTGTAGACATTATAGCATGGAATCTCCTTTGTTCTCTCATTTTCTGACTTCTTGTTTCTCCCATTTGTCTCCAACCAATCATTGGGAACTTTGGGTGAGACACTCCTTGCCACCCTAGATGAGATGGTACTGGATGCTTCACCATCCTTGGTTGAACTGATTGTATTTCTGGCCTCATTCTTGGGCCATGATGTTGTTGTTGAAATCCTCCAAATGGTCTTACAAACTGTTGCTGCCCTCCATATGGCCTTCCAACCTGTTGATGACCACTATATGATGGACCAGACTGCTGTTGCTGGCCACTATATGGCCTAGTCACAACCCTTGGACTTCCATAGGGCTTAGCACCCCTTGTGTTGTTTGAGCATAGCCCTCACATTGATTGATTCACCAAAACATGGATGAACAGGAGCTTCTTGGAATAAAAATGGAGCATCATCCTTGCCATAGTTCTCTGCAGGACTAAATATTCCTGGGTCTGTCCCATCATAGAATAGACAATCATTATCAAAAATCTGCAAATCACCACCACCCATAGTGTTAAACCTCAGGTCAACATCCTTTCCAATTTTTTGAATTCCATTAATCACAATGGCCTTAGCCTTTTCTTTATCAGTACCACTCTTGAAACAAATGAACCTCTCACTAGGTTCTTCTTGAACTCTTTTCCCTTTTATTTCTTTTGCCATTTTCTCCATTCTCTCCTTGTGAAATTTGTTGGATCATCCATTGTGAGTTGCATAACCCACTAAAGAGAGTGGAACACCCACCAAATGGAGTGGGGCGGTTGGAACCAACAATGGAGCGGGGTGGTTGGAACCAACAATGGAGCTTCCATTGTTGGAGAGAATGGAGCACTTAGAGAATCCACTAGAGGAAGTGGGAGAGCCACTTCTTGCTGCTGCCATCTTCCTTCTTCTTCTCAACATATCTATAAATAGAGGAAGAAGGGAGAGGAAGAAAGTGTGAGTAAGAGAGCAAGAACAACAAAGAGAGTGAGAGATGTGAGTTAGAGAAAACCGTCTCCCTCGGTGTGAGCGAGGGAGACGGGGGAATGGGTGAGGGAGAATAGTGTGAGTTTTCTCCTCTGTAATATTTCTATAATCTCTCCATAAATGCTAAACGGTTACTCTCCGTGGACGTAGGCATTATTGCCGAACCACGTTAAATATTGTGTCTCTTTCTGTGTGGGTGTGTGTTTCTGGTTGTTATAATTTCTATAAGGTCTTGGGCGGGATCCCCGATCCCAACAAGTGGTATCAGAGCCTCGTCGGTGGCGTTTCGGAACAAAACAGTGTGTTCCTCGAAACTGCCCAGAAATCGAATTGCTCGAAATCAGGTTTTGACCATACCAGGAGCAAGGACTCGGCGAGAGGATTCCAGAAATGGAAAGAACACCCCAAAAGGAGCTAGGACGCGCTCTTACGCGCCTCTGGAATTTGGCGCGTGAGTCCCACGCGCGGCACGCGCCTCCACGCGCCGTTCAGGCTACCGGCGCGTGGTCCCAGTCACAGACACGCGCTGCACGCGCGTCCCAGGGAAGAAGACGACTGGGTGAGAGCGCGTGACAAGGCACGCGCATATACCACGCGCACAGACACGTCATCAAGTCAACGCCACGTGGCCAGCCAGTCAACACCACGTGGCCAGCCACGTCATCGACACGTGGCGTGCCACGTCAGGGACACGTGGCACCGTGGGCCAGTCAGGGACTGCCACGTGGCTGCCACATCATCTGCCACGTCAGCACAGAGGAAGGGATCCAGTGTGACGCGGCTAATGGTGCAACCGCAGGGGAAGGATCCAGTGCTTCGCGGCTAAGGTGCAGCCGCAGATTTGAGGCGTACAAAATGTTTTGGCTTGATCTAAGTCATTTGGAGTCCGTTTTTGGCGATCCAATAGTGGTTTCCAACTATTTGGAGTATTCCGGACACATCCGTACGGTCAGATTTTGGAGACGGAGTTTCTGTAAAAAGAAGGCAGATTAAAGGGACGGACGGCATCCGGTGCAGTGGACGGAATATTCTGTTGGTACACGGAATATTCCCTGAACTTCTGAAAATTGCAATTTGGCCCAGAATTTTCAGAAAATTGTGGTGTGGCCCAGCTTTCGAGGATATTTTTCAGTGGCGTCCCCGGAAATGCAGCGAAGGTTGGTCCTAGCTAAACGGACCGCTCCGGACGCAACCGCGAGGTCAGAATGGTGAAATTCTGAACGGTTTTTAAAGATTGTTAAACATGGGAGTTTGTCATCTTTAATACTCGGAGGGAGGTTGCCGGATATTGTGGAACGCTGCGGATTCACTGAAGAGGTTAGAATGGGTAGATTCTGACCAGATTGGACAACCAGGTACAACTTGAGATAGATCATTGAAGACCAAAGGAGATCAGGCTTGATTAAATGGCAGATCGAGGGAGATCAGGATTGGTCAGGGGCGATTAGTGGATTGCAAACATGATTATCTCAAGATCAACAATGTCTAGGAAAGTTCTGTCAAAAAGACACTGTCTAAGGAGACTGGTTCTTAAGTGGGACCGTTTGTGACCCCACCAGTCTTTCCTGGGAACTTTCCTGGTTGTTGATGTCATCGGAGGATCTGGTTCAATCAGAAGAAAAGTCCACTTCATCAGATAGATGATTTGGCAACCAGTGCAGGCTTAGAGGAATGTTGTGGTAGTTGGAGCTACTGTCAAACATAATACAAGAAGTACTGGTAGTATGTGAACGCAGAAGGGCAACAGCTGCAGCAGTACACACATAAGGTGTAGGAGCACGTACCTACAATAGCATAGATGAGTACGCATAAATGTTATACAAAGGTGCAGTGTGCCGGATTTTGGCCTGGCAGCAACAACTAGTTCACAGAAGAAAGCTCCAGACAGAGAAATTGAAAGCGATAAGACGCTGCAGTACGCACCCAGTGAGAGGCAGATTTTTTCTTTGTCCTAAATTTGGTTCGTGGCAGTGAAGTCGCGACGTGCACCCAGAGAGTTTGGGTGGAGTCACCTCAACAGGGAAATGGTGAGCATTCTATTGAGGGATGCAAGTACCTGGTGATAAAGGTGCGAGCCATGCAGGATGATGTGTGGCGGTTGAAGACATTCCAAGTAGGAGGTGCAGATTCACTCTGGATGCTCAGTGGAATGGAGGCATATTTGTACAACGGTGTTTTATCATCCATGTGGGTGATGGGGGTGATTTATTTTGTTCACCCGGTTGAAGCCAATTGGAAGCCAATTGAAGACCTTTCAGAGTCAGTTGCAAAAGTTATCAGTTCATTTGGAGACTCTCAGGTTAGTTGTAGAACTTCAGAGTTCATTGGGTTTTTCTCTAGGGGATAGAGAGAACCAGCATTGGCAGAGTGTACTATGGAGATTTGGCATATGTAATAAGTCCAAATGGTAGTACTTTATTGGCATTGGCCTCTGTGGAGGCGTTGGAGATCCGTCATGGATCATTGTTGGAAGACTCGCATCTGGTGAAGCCTTGGTTTCTGCATTTGTCAATTTGAAGAAGGTGTGACAATCTACTTCAGATCTTGGTGGAGTTTTTTCCGCATTTGTCGATTTGAAGAAGGTGTGAAAATCTACTTCAGATCTTGGTGGAGCTTTGGCGTTTTTTGTTCAATGTCTATTGGAGGCATTGTTGTTGGCGGTCTTTCACGGATTATTGGCAACTTTCAAAGTCGTGGTTTATTGAGATTCATTATCACAGCTGGGATCTATGATCGTGTCTGATTAGATCCAGGGGTGTCTCCGATTTGTGAGACTTGATTGTTTCTTCTTGTGGATTTTCATTTTCGCAATCTGTTCCATATTCGAAGACATCAGCTATTGGTAGTCTGGGTGACGATTCAGACTCCAGGTGTTTGCTTCTTTGGAAGCGGTTTGACCGTTGGTGTTCATTGAAGATTGGAAAAGATTGCTGCGGAGAAACGTGAAGATGGTGATTTTGAATCTCATGTGTTGGGATCCATTCCTTAATCTGCCGTTGGATTTGGAGGGGACAGATCGTTTGCAGACTCGGTGGAGTCAGCGGGGACTGTTGGAGTTGTGCATTTACGGTGCACGCGCCTTTTGGGCGATTTTTGGCAACTGTGAAGATGGTGCATCATCTTGTGTTTGCCGGTTGGAATGGCAGTTGGAGGAATCTGGAGTTTGCTCGACACTTCAGAATTTTTTGGCTCTTGGTATTTTGTAAGTTCATTTGAAGTTTGTTCCGATACTTCTGAACTGGTTAGAGCCTAACTGCGTCCACAGTCCAGTTTTGTTCGGTAGAGAACTTGCCTCAGTTCTCGGAGAATTTGTTTGGCTCTCTTGATTAATTCGAGCTTGAAGAGAGCAGTATTGTGTTCGATGGTTGATCGGACATGATGGTTTTGGTACCGCTTTCGAAGTTGCTTTGACGGAGAATTTGAAGCCTCTTTTGTTTAGTCTCCTCAGCATTGGTTCAAGCGGGTTGCTCACCATGTTTTGTTTGGAGTTGTCAAGGACAACTTGTTTGGCGCCCATGGAAATCGGAACTTGGCACTATGGTGGAGCTTGAGTTGCAGAAAATCGAAGAGCTAGCTCATTGGTTCTGCATGTTCTTTGCATTGGCTCAATGTGATTTTGAGCAATGGAATCTGCTGTGTTTTTTGGGAAAAGCGCTTGTATTTTGTACAGCAGATGGCATTCAGTTTTGACTGAATGGTTGGATACCTGGGTTATGGTATCGGTTGTGATTCTGTGGCAGCGAACGCACCTCTTAATGAAACAGAGTTGTTGCGGATCTCTCAGGCGAGCTCGAGCGCATGAGGAGAGATGGAGCCACGATGAGCACTCAAGAATATGGGTGTGGGTACTATGCTAGGTGTTGCATAGTTGGTGACTTGTACAGATTTGTTGAAGTTGCTTTTGGAAGAAAGAGCTACTGTCAACCATCATCTGGTAATACAAGTGATAGATACGCAGGTAACGTGTATCGCTGAACTGGAGATCAGGGATTGCAAAAGGCATGAACAATAAGTGTGTGGAAACGCTGGGAAGTTGTTCAAGAGTGCAAAGGGCAAATGCTGATAGTTCAGGATAGTTCAAGGGAAACTCCGAGCAAAGAAAACCAGGAACTTTGACTAGACAAATGAAGAGTTTTTCTGTTGCTCTAGTTTTGGTCATGCAAAGAGATAATGCATGACAGTCAAGGGCATCTCAGCAGGGGGTGCAGGACATCCAATCAGGGGGTGTCGGATATCTTGGTTACGCCAGTTCAAGCATAGCAGGTGAAGACATCCAAGACAGGAAGCATGGAAGAGATCTGTGGGAGATAGGAGCAGAGGCTTTCTCCAAATCAGAGAGTGGTGTGAGTTGAGTTGAGGATGTAGGATTCCCTCCTCCTCTTGTATCTCTGGTGTATTATCTCTAGCTTCAGGGGATGCAGCGTCTCAGTAAGGAGATGAAGATTCTGTTAGTTTTTGGGGCATAACCAGATTAGCAGCAGTGTGTGCAGTGGATCACCTCACAAGGGTTGAGGGGGTGATTTGTTGGATCATCCATTGTGAGTTGCATAACCCACTAAAGAGAGTGGAACACCCACCAAATGGAGTGGGGTGGTTGGAACCAACAATGGAGCTTCCATTGTTGGAGAGAATGGAGCACTTAGAGAATCCACTAGAGGAAGTGGGAGTGCCACTTCTTGCTGCTGCCATCTTCCTTCTTCTTCTCAACATATCTATAAATAGAGGAAGAAGGGAGAGGAAGAAAGTGTGAGTAAGAGAGCAAGAACAACAAAGAGAGTGAGAGATGTGAGTTAGAGAAAACCGTCTCCCTCGGTGTGAGCGAGGGAGACGGGGGAATGGGTGAGGGAGAATAGTGTGAGTTTTCTCCTCTGTAATATTTCTATAATCTCTCCATAAATGCTAAACGGTTACTCTCCCGTGGACGTAGGCATTATTGCCGAACCACGTTAAATATTGTGTCTCTTTCTGTGTGGGTGTGTGTTTCTGGTTGTTATAATTTCTATAAGGTCTTGGGCGGGATCCCCGATCCCAACAAGAGAAGTTTTTCTACCAAAAGAACTCTAGGATCTTTTCCCTTTTTCTTCTGATCATTTGACTGAAAATCAGTTGCTACCATATTGATTTCCATAATATTAGGAAATGGTTCACCATCTTTTTTAGCATACTTCAACATTCCCTTTTGAATCAAATCCTGCACACAATTACGAAATGTAACACAGTTATTAGTGGAATGCCTGAAAAAATTATGCCACTTACAATACTCCTTGCCAACCTTGTCCCTTTCTTTGGGAATGTTGTGGCCTAGAGTCAAAGTTAAAAATTTATTTGCTAACAATTCATCAAATAATGCATCTGCTTTTGATAAATCAAAAGAATATTGCCTATGTGATACAGCCACATTCTTTTTGGCTGGCTGTGTTGTTGGCATACTTACAGGTTTGTCAGCTTTCCTTAATGTTTCACAAACCACAGGTTTTTTACCTATTACTTGAGCAACATCTATGTCAACATCTATGTCAATATCAATATCAATATCAATATCAAATTCTGGGAATGGCCTCATAACTAGTTGCCCTTGAAGATAATTCAAACAGGTCTCTAAACGTCATGCCTTCAAACTTTTTCCGAAGTTCAAAGCGTAAACCATTCTGAGCTAACCATATAACTTCTATTTCAGGCATGTATACATGACATCTATTTTTTGCTTTCTTAAACCTATCGATGTACTGTTTTGCACTCTCTCCTTGCCTTCGTTTAAATTTTGACAAATCCATCATTGTCACTTCAGGCTCAGTTCTAAAGAACTGGGCATGAAACTGACTCTCCATTTCTTGCCAAGTGTGAACAGAATTTCCTAGCAAGTTAATAAACCATGTAAATGCCACTTTCGACAGAGAATGAGGAAAGAGTTTTAGTTTTAAATTATCATCATAACCAGGTTCTCCACACTGGAGGATGAACCTGCCTACATGTTCTATAGTTGACTGTCTCTCTTCTCCTGTAAACAAAGTAAACTTAGGAATCCTATAGTTTCTTGGAATGGGAGTTGTTTCCATCCATGGAGGGTAAAGACTCCTAAACATTGGTCTATTTGGCCGTCTTAGGCCTGGACCATATATTTCTTGTATGATGTTCATTATTTGTTGCCTATTATTAACTTGAGGGTCTAAATATTGCTGCTGCTGTCTCCCTCCTTGAACTTCTGGTTGGAAGTAAGGAAAAGGAGGACCAGGCCCTCTAGGCCTTGGATGCATTATGTTAGGTTCATAATAAGGTTGTTGTATGACATGTTCCTGAACATTCTGAGGCCTTACTTGATTCATTGGCCTATTTCTTTGTTCCTGATAACCAAGCCCATCAAATGCAGGAATACCATATGCAGGAGTACCATACACTTGTGGCCTTAGTTGTCCCCCAGGTCTCATTCCCATATTATTTAAGTTATGATTAAACACTGAGTTTGTGGGGTATTCTCTTTCAAACACAGGATTTATAGTCATTCCCTCCTCATATCTTTCTTGGAATGTGGGAGGTCTATAAAACAACATAGGTTCATTTACATTTTCATGCTGTTGAGGGGTCGCAGGTGGTATAAATTGTGCTTTATTTACCTGAGTCTCATCTCCAATCCTTTTTGATTGGCTGGGCTTGATGTTGGCTCTCTTAAACAAAGCCAACAAGTCATCTATCATCACTTGGTTCTCATATGCAGATATGGAACCAATTGTTTGCTGAGTGTGCAACAGAAGAGCTGTTCTTGGATCAACAGGTGGGCAACTAAATTGGCCATTTTTTTGCCATATTTGGCCATTTCCTTGGCCTATTTCCTGCCTGGCCACTAAATGGCCATCAGCTGGGTTGTCTTGCACTCCTTCAAACCCACCTTCCAGCTCTTCTCCGTCTTCAACCCTTTTCTCAAGGTCTTCAAAGACTTCATGCTGTTTATTCTTAGCTATCACTCCAAATTAGACAGGTCCCACTGGGTGTGCCAAAATATATTAGCAAAAATCTAGTTTGGGTCAAATCGACAAACGTGATTCGACAGAGAAATCACAATTTCACAAACAACTATAGACCAAGTGATTGTGGTTGGTGTTCTATGCCCTGATAGATTCAAGGACTTCTTTGGAGGTTGTAATGCGAAGAAACAAGTGTGAATAAACTGAAAATCGATTGAAGAACAAGTAAACTTGCCACTTAATTACAAGAATTAAATTAAAAGTTCAATGTGTATGACAATCAACAAAGGAAAATTTGGCCATAGAGATTGAATTATAAACAGACTACTTCTAAGTACAGAAGCTATTGCTAACTAAGTTAAATTACTCCTAATTCCACATGGGTTGTGAATTTGATTGAAGATCTTCTTTCCTTCGAATTTCCAACCTTTATGCTGTTGGCTTCGCTACTTCTCTGCTGCCACGTGTCCCATCATGGAGCAAATTTCCTCCGCTTCCTACACAACTGTCCATGATCTCTATAATCGTTGGTAATTGCTTTTTTGCTGTAGCATTTTTTTCTCTTACACATGTCTTTGCACACAAACCACGTGTCCTGTCTCACTTACCTGGGCCACGTTTGGCTACATCTCACTGCATTATCAAAGGAATCGACAGAAGAAACTGCATCTGCCACATCTGCTCCTTAAATGGCTTCAACTGCCACTTGCTCTGCATTCTGGGGTCCATCTCCCACTGTAAACTTATGGTTTTCACTCCTAGCATCCCTTGGATCAACCCTCTGTATTTGTTATGTTTATTCGACAGAGAAGATAAATTTTAGTGCTAACAATGCCCCCCTCATTCAAGACAAAAAGATGTTTTTTGTTTTGAATGAATGTCAAAAAGGACAAAATAAGGTTTTGGATACTTATATATGTGGGCAATTTATTTAGGCTTATAAAAACAAACCCACGTATTAAAGCCCAAATACTTATAATAACACTTAGGCCTCGTTTGGGAACAGGCTAATTTAGTAACTTTTTGGCTATTTGGCTAAAAAGGTAGGTAAAAAAAACTTGTATGTTTGGGATGACTTTTTGGCTAATTACGAAAAGATGTGCAAAAAGTAGAGAGAAAAGAGAATCTTTGACTTTTTGGTATGAGTGGTTGGCTTTTTGGCTAATTTAGTAACTTTTTGGCTAATTGACTAATTTAGTCAGTCCCCAAACAGGGCCTTAGCCGATAAAATTGACGCAAAACATGAATTCAAAAGGCCCAACCGTTAAGCTCAATTGTTAGTAACAGGCCCAAACTCAATTAGGAGGGTCCACCATAAGCTATTTGACCGTCAGAATTCAAATGATCACTTCACTACTCTCATTTCCTCTGTTCTTCGCCTCGTCAAACTTTTTCTGCTTTGAAACCCTTTTTGCTCACCCTAATGGCACCTAAACGAGCTCAAACCAAAGGAAAGAAACAAGCAGAAACATCACCTGTGAAACGTTTTCCACCTGAGTTCCAGCAGCTACTTCGCCAACATATTTTTGATAGCTGCATTATTCCTCGCAACAAAACCTCTGCCGAAGGGGAATTATGTCTAACCTTTTAACAAAACCTCTGCCCAAGGGAAATTATGTCTAACCTTTTTTACTAAAATCCCTGATGAACCTATCCTTCATTATCCCATTGCAGATACTGAAGTGATGCTTTTCAAAAAAGCGAAGCTAGCCTGGAATCAGTGGCATTCGAGCCCTAACCCCTTACGCTCGTGGCAGAAACCAAACCCTAATTGGAGACTATGGATTCATCGCATGATGGTATATGATATTGACCTTTGAAGATCTCTTGGCATCTATGATGCCATTCGGGGGATCAGGGATGTTAATTGCAATAGAAAATGAAATTTTTGTTAAATAATGATAAATAGCTTAGCAGTGTGTGCAAGCCTGCTTTCCTAGAATGTGAGTTGAACTTTCATGTGTTCCCATCGAGGGGGATAAAAAAAAAAGAGGATTTATTTTGAGTCTTTGACTCTTGTTATTTAAAGAAGTTGTTATTGACACATATTCTTAAGAGCATGCCAGTTTCATATGTACTTCAAAGATGCAGACTTGGCTTGTGTTCATTATAATATTCAATCAAGTTATATGCAGATCTTTTGTTCTTTGATGCAAAATTATTCAACTAGAGAAACTTGTATATTTTACAAAGGCATAGAAATGGAATATTGGGGAGCAGCTCAATTAATCATGTGAATGGATGTGGGGTTTCCATTTAATTATTTGGGTTTTCAAAATTTCAGTGTTACTAATAAATGTGGTCTCTTTTCTTTTCGTTTTTTGGTGGGTTGTATGTGCAAATTTGCCTATCTACGGTTCAGTAGCTGAGAAGAGAATGATGGGTTGGTGACTGGGACAATTGTTTATTTTATTTTTTTATTTTATGAAAATTGAACACAATTTAGTGCATATATGTTGCGGTTTTGCCTGATTGTTTTCACTGTTAAAATTAGCTGTTATGTGACTCACGAATTTTTATACGATAAGCTTTCACATTGTTTTTATTGTTTATCTCGTGATTCAGGGGCTGATCTTTCTGATGCTGATCTCAGAGGTGCAGATTTTTCCTTGGCAAATGTGACAAAGGTTATTTTTATAATAATGTTTGACACTCAGTTCAATCTATGTGAAGTCTTTCCACAATTTCTTTGTCTTGTATTTGCTTTCTGAAAAGTAATTTATCAAGATTTACATAATCCATTTCCTATGAATCAAATTATAGCAACTATATACAATATTTTGACGTACTAGCTGTTAGGCTACCTAACACACAACCATCCTTCTTTATCCGGGCTTGGGACCGGTTGTATAAAATATTAAACAATAAGAATGACATGGGCGGGGTTAGGTTGGGCAATAAATATAAAAATTTAGATTGAATTTTACTCTCTTTGGGTTGAGTTTGGTTGGAGGCTTCACTGTCCCAAACAACCTTTTTGGGATATCAATCTATACAGCCTTATGAAGGTAATTACTAGATGTCCTTGCAGTGATTAACAACCCAGGTCCGTAAAATGAATTGTGTCCCATGGAGATTTACTGCTTTCAGCTGGGCTGCACACCCATGGGAGGGATTGCAAATCCTTGAATTGTTGGTCCCATTTTTGTCAAATCACGAACTGAATCGTGAATCATTAGCTAAACTAGTGAATTGTGTATTGTAAGATTCACTTGATTTAATATAATATAATATAGAATTTATATACATATAAAACCAAGCAACCATGATAATCTTCCCTGGGGTTATGAGAAAATTAGAATGACAGGAATGTCCTATGTGCCTAGGCTTTTGACATGGTCACATAAATTTTCAACACATGTATTCCACTATGCAGGGCTTGTACTTGGATTTTACACAACTAAGGCCTTCTAATGTCAGCAGATTGAATTCGGAACAACTCAGTGTGTCTGATTTAGGCCTCGTTTGGGAACAAGCTATTTTAATAACTTTTTGGTTTTTTGACTGAAATATGAGGTAAAAGAAAACTAGTATGTTTGAGAATAATTTTTTAGCTTTTTACGAAAAAACGTGAAATGAAATAATTTATAAAATAAAGAAATAGGTAAATTGACAGTTTTGCCTTTGCAGCAGTCCGTGAATTTGTAGTCACCTGACCACCAAGATACGTTGTTGTGGGACTCTGACAATTTTTTTATTCCGAAAAAATCCTCATCAGTACTATTAGACTTTTAGGCTAAAATCTTGGGATGGTAGGCTTTTATCAACCCACGTGATTTCAAATTGTAGATAGGTTTGTAGGATAAAATGGTAGGATTTTGATTTTTTTAGTGACTTTTTTGAGTTTTAGGCTAAAATCATGGGATGCCAAATGCATAACCACTTTTTCTATAGGTTGCTGCTATGCTCTGATGCATGTATAAAATACCTTTCTGCAGGCAAATCTGAGCAATGCTAACTTGGAAGGAGCACTAGCTACTGGTAACACATCTTTCAAGGGTTCAACTATAACTGGTGCTGGTATGTAGAATCATCACTTAACAATGGTTCAAGAAGTTAGAACGTATTATGTAGGAAATTAATGTATTGATATTATTGATTGATATCAATATACATTTTTGTGTGTATTGTCTATCTACAATGGAGAGAATGATCTCTCTTTTATAGGGAGAATGAGTTACAAATGGAGGAATTAAATTAACCTAAAATGGAGCACTAAACAACTTAATGGAGCATTAGGGTAAATGGAGCACTTGCTTCTTGTGGAGCACTAATGGAGTGGAGTAGGTAGGTGGTAGTAGGTGGTAGTGGTAGGTGGAGTAAGTTATAGGTTTTTACATTCAACAGCCCCCCTCAAACTCAAGGGGGTTAGGAACTAACCAACTTGAGTTTGGAGAGAGTAACAAAACAGGAAAAATAAAATGACAAATAAAATAAAAGAGGATAGGAGACACTGTATGGTCGTGTCAGACCGTTGTAGAAGACAGTTTATGGGGTCATGTCGGACCGTTGTAGAAGATAGTTTATGGGGTCATATCGGACCGATGTAGAAAACAGTTTACTGGGTCATGTCGGACCGTTGTAGAAAACAGTTTACTGGGTCATGTCGGACCGTTGTAGAAAGCAGTTTACTGGGTCATGTCGGACCGTTGTAGAAAGCAGTTTACTGGGTTATGTCGGACCGTTGTAGAAAACAGTTTACTGGGTCATGTCGGACCGTTATAGAAAACAGTTTACTGGGTCATGTCGGACCGTTATAGAAAACAGTTTACTGGGTCATGTCGGACCGTTGTAGAAAACAGTTTAGGGGGTCATGTCGGACCGTTGTAGAAAACAGTTTACTGGGTCATGTCAGACCGTTGTAGAAAACAGTTTACTGGGTCATGTCGGACCGATGTAGAAAACAGTTTATGGGTCATGTCGGACCGTTGTAGAAAACAGTTTACTGGGTCATGTCGGACCGTTGTAGAAGAGAACCGAAATCAATGTCGGAACAGTTTACAGAGTCTTGTCGGACCCATATAGAAGCTAACCGGAATCAAAGTCGGGACAGTTTACAGAGTCTTGTCGGACCCTTAAAAGGCGTGCCATCAAAAGGTGTGCCCGACAGCCATCAAAAGTCGAGTCATCAAAAGGCGCGCCATCAAAAGGCGTGCCATCAAAAGGTGTGCCCGACATCCATCAAAAGTCGAGCCATCAAAAGGCGCGCCGCTTTGTCGTCTTGCGCTGAGAGGCGCGTGAGGCGCGTGTCTGCCTTACCTATTTAAACAAAGGCGAGGCTGAGGCTGAGGCTGAGACAAACCAGTTGAAACCTCTGAAAAACTCTCTGAAAAAACTCTTCGTTTTCTGAGAGTTGTATTGCTGAAACACTTTGTTGTTTTCTGAGAGTTGTATCGCTGAAACACTGTTGTTTTCTGAGAGTTGTATCGCTGAAACACTCTGTTGCCCTGAAAATGGCTTCTTCTTCCCGGTCTGCTCCCCAGAACATAGCCTCTTCGTCCCGTGGTCTTACCCTCTTTCCCGACCTTAACGAGGCCACAACCCAGAATATGGCCCTTGAACCTCAACCAAGAGCCCCTGGACCAAGCCCCCCTGGTTTTGCGCCGTTGAACTATCCGATGGTGTCAGTGGAGCAGATAATGGCTGCTCAGTCGGATATTGAGGCGAATTATTACACATTAAGGTCATGCGTTGAGACCATGACGGCGGTCAACAACCTGTCGCACCGGCTTCAAAGTAGAACAAATGAGGTGCAGCAGGTAAAAGCCCAACTGGCTCTGCTCCAGAGCATGTATACGGATGCCCGAGCAGAGATATGTGTGCTCAAGGCAGAAAACAAGGAACTGAAGCGGAAGGCCACCGTGATGCTCAGATTTGGAGGGCCGCCATATGTGACAGTTGAAGAGCAACGGGAAGTGAACGTGCTCGGCGGCGGGGGAAACACGGAGGCAGCACCGGCAAGGGACACCCAAGACAAAGGCAAGAAGAAGAGAACAGCGGAAGAGGCGAAGAAGTAAGGCTGGTTGATGTGGTGGTTGTAGGTTGTGGTTGGAGATTTTTTTTTTATTTTTTATTTTTTTATGTAAAATGGTGATCGAGTTTGATCCCTGGCATGAATAAAATAAGGTTGGTGTGCAAATCTGAATGGTATGAATTTGATTTGAAAAACAGCTTGCTTGTTTGTGAATCATAGAATGTAATCATGAACTTGGATGAAATTGCTTATGTTTTGGTCCAAGCAATTATGAGAAGCAAATACATGCTTATGTACCTCCATGGTTGACTTGATGACTTCGGGGATTTGTCTTTTTCTTCACTACTTTGTTGAATGCTCCCATGAGGTATGACTCCAGTGGGATCTTCAAAAGCATTCCATGCTTGAGTTCTCGTTGCATTATCGGCAAATTGAACATTATCCGGGGTCTCATGCCACGGAGTAGGCATTGATGAAGGCACATGAGCATTACTATCTTCAAATGCTGGCCACTGCAGGCTTGTAAATGGCAGTAAATGTGGGTCAAACATTCCCAAAGAACCTCCATCGGTAGGAGGTACTACTGCAGTTGTAGAATTTCCAATGCCCTGAGTAGATACCATGTGTTGAGGCAAATCAAAGGTGGCCCATCCTTCATTCTTCGGGACAACCTCATTTGGTGATTTTTTATCCAAGGTTGCTGCTGGCTGCTGATGAGGCATATCAGCGAATAGATCTAAAGATGAGGGATTTGTTTGGGACGGTTGATGAGCATGCAAAGTTGGAACTGAAGCAATAGAAGATGGCTGAAACAAATCTACTGGAGGAGTTGATGGTGTCGCTGGAAACTGAAACAAATCAATGGCCGAAGCTGAAGGAACAATTTGTGGCGCAAATGGTGCATTAAACAGGTCCAAGCCACCAAAATTTCCAGACACTGATGATTGTTGTAAAGGGGGATCAGCATACTGCAGTGTATTGTAGCATAACTTGCTACCATTACTTGCAAATCAGTGGAATAGAAGCTGGGGTTGATGGAGGCTTCAATTGGCTGAGGTCCGGCGGGCGGTCAAGGCAAGGTTGCCGCCCGCCGGAAGGCGAAGATCACCAAGAGCTTAACCTATTGCTCTGATACCATGTAGGAAATTAATGTATTTATATTATTGATTGATATCAATATACATTTTTGTGTGTATTGTCTATCTACAATGGAGAGAATGATCTCTCTTTTATAGGGAGAATGAGTTACAAATGGAGGAATTAAATTAACCTAAAATGGAGCACTAAACAACTTAATGGAGCATTAGGGTAAATGGAGCACTTACTTCTTGTGGAGCACTAATGGAGTGGAGTAGGTAGGTGGTAGTAGGTGGTAGTGGTAGGTGGAGTAAGTTATAGGTTTTTACATTCAACATATTATACACCATACAAAGATTTGTGTTTCAGAAGACTAACATAGTTAGTAGACTCTTATAGGTTGGCTTGATCCCATAATGTTTCCATTGCCTCTACGGCTTAGATTTCATGAGATTTCAATTTCTTTAGAAACCCCAGTGACTGGAAAACTTTTGAGTTGGTGTCTTTGTTGGCTATGCTTGATGACTTTTCCTTGAGACCAAATGTCAACGCTAAATTGGTGTGGTCTCTTCATTCTTTAGAGATCTTCTCATGCAAGTCTTTTGTTTTTTGACATAATCATTGATAATCCCATTGTTCATCCTTTCATTATAAAAGAATTTGGAAAGTGGGTGTGCCTCTTAAAGTAAAGATTTTCATGTGAACTTGAACTTTGGCTCATGGAAGTATAATGACGAATGACACTTCAAAAAAGGATTCCTAATCGCATTCTTTGTAAATTAATCATTGGATCATTCATTCTTTGTAGGAGAAGTAATGAATCATTGGATCATTCATTCTTGCATTGTCTCGTGGTATATATATATATATATTGTAATGTTCTGGAGTCTGTTCTCTTTGGAAATTAAATCATCCCCTGGTATTTTTTATGGCATTTGAAAAACAGTTGTATTTATAGCATTATTTTGTTCCTCTTTTTTATTTTTTTCCCAATAGATTCATGCCATTCCTGATCACTTGAAGAACCATAGTTAGGAATCTAACAATCCCTTTCAACTATCACTCACATTGATGAGTCCCAGCTTTTGATTTGCTTTTGCAAGAGTTGAATGATCCAGACTAAAGAACGGTTTTTTGAGCATAAGATGTGAAAATCAAATGGAGTGATTTTTTATTTCAATTGTATAGCAATATGCACCGTATGTGGGTTTTAGCTTCACTCTTCAGCTTTACTGCAAGATCTGATCTGTCATGTATGTGGTCAGACTTCACAGATGTGCCTCTGAGAGATGATCAACGGCAATACCTTTGCAAAATTGCTGATGGGTAATATATATATATATATTTTTTCTTTGTATGTTTTTGAGAAACAAATCTATTTTTTGTAACACACTTATCTTGTTGTGTTTGTTTCATTCATACTGAAATGAATATTATGTTATCAGGGTGAATCCAACAACTGGCAATGCAACACGAGAGACATTGCTTTGCGAATAGTACATTTTTGTTTATTTGTTTTTTGAAGTATACGACTGTTGGTACAATAGAATGAAGTGGGATTGCTGTGTCTGTAGAGCCTATTGTTTTACTCGAGTTTGCAATAATCTATTCTATAATGTGAAAGATGTAATCAACAGTACCATTCTCTTTCTTATCCATTATTTAAAGAGCCAATTTGTTTTTGTTTTTTTAAATTATTATTTATTATGAGCACTTCTCATAATTTGATTATCAATAAGGTGAACTGGCACAGAAGTGTGTTTGGTTTTAATTTTTTGAATTTAGCTTTTTGGAACTTGTGTGTGTGTGTGTGTGTTTTTTGTTTTTTGTTTTTCATGGTTTTTTTTTTTTAGTGAATATTTTTAAAATTTTAAGAAATTTTTTTATATTTTTTTAGATGCACCTTACTTTAGCGGTAATCAACGGATATTTTGATATGTCTAAATCGATAGAACCGAATTGATTCGTTGCATTTTGGATTGATGCGTGATGACGATCGAACGGTTGCGGATTGGTTTTTTCTAATCCGTCTAGTTTTGGATGGATGGTGGATTTGAGATTCCTTTAGCCGCAACTGAATTGTCAAACTACGATTATCCTTAGTAATTTGTAGAATTTTGTGTTTTTAACATATTTAGATATTTTGTTTGTCTTTTCAATTAAAAAAGAGTTTAGATGTTCTATTGTATTTTCAATTTGAAAATCTTTTTATCAAATGACAATGTTGATATTTGGTATTTTTGTGTGAAAAATATAGGTTATGCGAGAGACATCAAATGATTTGCCAATTTTTTTACTAAACTGCTCACATGGGTATGAGATTGACACACATATAGATTTGTGTGGGTGCCATACTCATGTGAGAGGTTTGGTAAAAAATTTGATAAATCATTTGGGGTGTATAGCATTTTTTGAAAAATATAAGACTTAATTTTGTAATTTTTTTTAAAAAATCAAATTAAATAATTTTTAAATAAAAAAAAAAGAGTAAGGTTTTAAAAAATGGCTACAACTATTACGTAACCACCTGGCCGTTATATCGGTGTAATGAAAATTAACATATGTAATGGCCGTTTTAGTGTTATGTAACGGTTGTAATGGTCTGTCAAATATCGTTATACCCTTTTACAATATTGTGAATAGTTTACTTTTTCCAAAAACAAAAAAAACAAAAAAAAAAAAACAAAAATTTACAAAAAAAGAACAAATACTCAAGTGATCCAAGTCTCAAAAAAAAAAATCTTGTATGAATTTTTTCTTTATAATTGTTGTTTAAAAAATTTATGACACAATTTTATTTTATAATTCTTTCATTTAATAATTGTGAATATTTTTTATTCAGTTAGTTTAGGCATTGGTAAAAAAATAATTTGTACCCATTTAAAATCAATTATTCTTAAAATCATTAACTATTGAAATAAAATATAAAAAGCTCATTTTATAGTGATTTGAAAATATAAAATATATTGGATCATATTTAAAAATTAACAAAAATTGATCAATATTTATTTTAAACTCCAATAAATGTGATTTTGAAAAAAAAAATATCCGTATCGGTAAGTTTTTTTTCAAATTGTGCGAAAAAAAATAATCATGATTCCAATTACTGCAATCGTTACGCTACGACTTTTACACCCCGCAACCACTACTGTGTGACTGCAACCATTATGGCGATCGCAACCACTTTTCAAAACCTTGTGTATGGTTTTCTTATATGTATTTATTATTTATATTCGACAATTTACTTGATAATCTTTTGGTTATGTTGAGTTAAATTGTTATAAAAAAAAATGTTGACAAGTTGTTATATTATATTCAAAATTTATAAAAATTTAAACCGCAAAATCGATTCGCGTCCATCCGCTAATCCGCTCAATCCGTATCCGCTAATCTGGTGGATCGATGCAGATTGATTTTTTCTAATCCGCCAATCCGACAGATGGATCGTGAATTGGAGGTTCCTGGCCGCAACTGAACCGCGAGGACTCTTACCTTACTTAGATGTATTTAAATAGTAAAATATTTGTGAAAAAATATTTTAAAAAGTTAATAAATACACAAAAATAAGAAAAATGTATTGAATTATTATTATTATTTTTTTATATTTTTGGTACTTAGTGAATTTTTTAAAGATTTTTTTTTACAAATATTATATTTTTTAAGTGTATTTATGTTAGGTGCATCTAAAAATTAAAAAAAAAAAAATATTCACAATAGAAGTTAATTACCTAAAAGTCCTATTTATAAATGTTATGGTAGCTTAAGTTTTATCTAAGATTTTTTGAACCAATAAGTCCTATTTAGTAAAACTGAGAATATTATCAATTTTTTTTTCACTTTTTAAAACTAAAAACATTATCAATTTTACATAGTAATGTAGCAGATAATTGCTTCATTAACAGATGAAAAAAAAAACAAAGTATGAGATTAAATATTTTTTCCCTTTTACTTAGTAGTTTGATTCAATTATCCAAGAAAACCAATAACATCATCAATTTTTTTAGTTTTAAAACTGAGAATATTATCAATTTTTTCATTTTTAAGTTTTTTTTTTTTTCAATTTTACACATCAATGTTCTATCATCATGCTTCTTTATAGACACAAAATTTAATTCAGTTTTTTCAATTTTTTTTTTTAAAAAGCATATTACTTTTTTGTTTTTTTGTTTTTTTTGCTCATAACTTTTTTTTTTTAATTTTTTCAATTTGAAAGTTGATATTTCAAAATTTTGAAAATTAAAATAAATGTTAAATCATCATGTTTCTTTATAGATGATTATAAAAATGAACAACTATTGTTTGAAGGACAATTTCGACTATTAAAAATTAAATGAGACTTAAAGGTCTAAAAAATCTTAGTTAGGATTTAATAGAGTATAAGTTTATAAATTAGGACTTGTATGTAAATGTCCCTTTCAAATATTTAAAAAATTTAATAAAAATAAAAAAAATACAAAAAATGAAAAAATAAATTTAAAAAAAAAATGAATTCTAAAAACTAAAATCAAATTTTAGAAATGGAATTTACCGACAAATTGCTAGTGACTTTGACTAACTCCACTTTAAGGAAGTAGTGCTCTTGAGTGGGGGTGCCACTTTTCTCAATTTTGGAAATGAGTATTATCAACAAAATTTTTAAAATTTTATTCATATATATATATATGTTGCGTTTATTTTAAAGCAGAACTGAGTAGAAGACACTGTATATGAATTGACATCGCAAGAGATTTTTTTTGATTGAGTTTATAACCACTCAAAAATTGACATATAACATGTTATGTTATTGTCAGTAGAATTATGGATCTTAAATTATTTTTTAATAAGAGATTCTATTTTTTTTTTTTGATCGAGAAGAATAGGGCTATGTGGTGTCATTATGGCCCCGTTGGGTCCTGATCCCGGGATAATCGGTTGCCAGCCAAGAATTAACCCCCACCAAGTAAGGGACCCACCACCAGGGCACCAATGGAGCGCGAACACATGCCACAGCAGAAGACAGGTGTCGAGGGAATTTATAGAACGTGTTCACCGAAGTGATTTCAAACACTTCCTGAGAATCGACCCTGACACGCGGCTGTGGAATGCCCTGCATTTTAATAAGAGATTTTATTTGGTTATGCTTTTTTTTTATGTATTCATTTTTTGAAAAATACAAAAAATTTGTTACCAAATTATTTTTAAAATTTGTTTAGTGAGATTTTTAAAAACAAACTACACCAGCATATTTTTTTATAAACAATTACAAATGATAAATAATAATTATTTGAAGAGTAATTTCGTCTATTAAAAATTCTTATCTAGAACTTAATGCAGTATAAATTTACAAAATAGCGATGAGCATTTTTAAACATTTCATTGTTTTACTTCTGAAAACGTGGAAAACAAAACTAAAAATGAAACAAAAAAAAAAAAAACAAACAAAGAATCTAAAAACTTTTACTTTGTTTCTTTCCATTTTCTTTTCTGTCTTTTCTTCCACAATCTATGGTCCAAAAGGCACTTCTTTAAAGGAATGAGAAAGGTACAAAGTAGCGATCATCATCATCATCAAACTATACTCATGGTTCCACCATTTTTGGCTTTATTCACAAATTTAACATATTGCTAAGAAAAAAAAAAAAAGGTTATATATAAACAAACTTTTTACATAATTTTTTTATCCTAAGCGCAAGAGCTTTGTTATAGTTACAAACTAAATTATTAATTATTTTACTACTATTGGTAAAATAACTAATAATTGTTGGTAAAATAATTGATAATGTAATTTATATTTCTATTTTTTTAGACACGAAGTAAGTAAATTCTATATATATTTAGAAAAATATTTGCGACCCTCATTTTTTAGAGACATCCATAACCCCCTTTGTATCTCCACCATTGAGTGGGTCCCACACATACATTAATGATGAAAATACAAAAGGAGTTGTGAGAGTCTCTAAAAAATAGGGGTCTCAGTCATTGTTAGTTATATTTATTAATGTGAATTGTACTATTTTTATATTTAGTGATAAAAAAATTATATAAAAAAAAAACTGTTTATATATAGCATTACTCATGGCAAAAATAAGGACAAACAACATTAGCTTGCTTGTTTTTATTTTTCAGAAAACATTTTTCAGAAAATTCTATATTCTTATTTTCCGTATTTTTTTGTTTTTACTGAATTTTTTTAATATTTTAAGCAATTTTTTTACTTTTTAGACACACCTAACATAAATACACCTAAAAAGTAAAAAAATTGTGAAAAAAATCTTTTAAAAATTCACTAAATATCAAAAACACAAAAAAATACAAGAATTCAGTACATTTTTTGTATTTTTATGTATTTATTAATTTTTTAAAATATTTTTTCACAAATTTTTTACTTTTTAGATACATCTAACTAAGGTGCATCTAAAAAAATAAAAAAAAATGTTTCAAATTTAAAAAAATATTCACTAAAAACAAAAGAATACGAAAACTAAAAAACTCAATTTTCAAAAAACTTAATCCAGAAAACTCAAACCAAACACACTGAATTCCACTTCCAATGGCCATGGACCAACAAGTGAAGGCCCCACCAAACCATATATATACATGTTGCAGCACTAGAGATTGAAAATTGATTTGATTGTCACTACCATTTTTTCCACCATTGTTAACTAATGTCAAAGCTTCCTCCCAAAACAAACCAAAAAAAAAAAAACATGTAAACAATTTTGTGGATGATATTTAATTACAGAAATGTCACTACTTCATCATTCTGTCAATTAATTCTGTATAAAAATAGCAGTTTAACATTGAAAATTTCAGATGACAACCGCACATATGCCCGTGTATATGATGGCACAGAGAGAGGGAGAGAGAGAGAGAGAGAGAACCGGAACGAGGGCTTCTAAGAAAATTAGCCCTAACCAGAAAAATTATTTTACTAACTATTTTTGGTTTGTAAACTTTTGATTATTCACAAAATATGGACTGTGGAATAAGACCTGACCTCTCAAGTAGTGATAGTTTCCCTCTGTTTACAGCTTCTGATCTTTACCTTCATGGTGTTCTTCCAACTTCCACTGATCTCGCAGCACCGTCTACGTGGCATCTGCTCATTCGTTCAAACAGAAGAACGGTTAGTCCGTAATTGATTAATTAACCCAACGACAAAATGTTGAATATTCAATTCACTGTCAATATTAATCCCTCAAATATAATGTTAGGACAACTCTAAAAATTAAAACAAATTAGAAAAAAAGAAAAAAGAAAAACTATGAAATTGATTTTTCGTATTTAGTGGATTAAGGGATTGTTTGGAGTGTTCTAAATAAGTGTACTTTTTATCTTTTTGGACTAAAAAATTGAGGAAAAAAATATAGATGTTTGGATTAACTTTTTGACTTTTTATGAAAAAATGTGTAATAAAAAATTATAAAAATTGGTTTGTAGGAGAAAATTATGATTGGGAGTTGTGCAGCCGTAATTGTTGACTTTTGGTGAATAATGTTAACTTTTTAACTTTTTGAGTAATTTTTTGACTTTTTGACTTTTCATGGACATGCCAAACTTGGCCTAAATCTTATGCTTGAATTGAAGGAATTTTTTTAACCTAATTTGCCCCTACCTTAAAGGGATTATCCATAATACATCGGAGCCTTTTTGATGATCTCATGTAATTTTAGGTTCCTTTAGTTCAGATGCAGTTAAAATGTAAAATATTTTAAGCATTACTTTAAAAAAAAGGTAAATTACAAACACATTTTCTGAAATTTACGTAAAATACGAATTGTTCTCTGTGATTTAAAAAATTACAAATACTTTATTGTCAGAATTTTTTATTTAACAGAATTAATTAAAAAAGTGAAATTTCTAACTGTTTACTTATACAATAATAAAATTATCTAAATTATTAATTGAAATAAAATTTTATTAACTTGATGATTTATTAATAAAATGACCTATTTGTCATGAAATTAAAAACCTTAAGGGGTATAATGTAATTTTTAGAACCATAGGAATTAATTTGTAATTTAAGTAAACCTCGGGAGGTGTGTTTGCAATTTATCCTAAAAAAAAATATCACTAACAACGAAAAACATTCTGGAAAAAAGCCCTAGAGTGTTGAATACAACAAAAGATAGACTTACCTTGTTCCATCCTTGAGGGTTCATCTTTGATGCTAAAATCACAATTCTCTTGACTGCCAACACACCGGCCCGGCTGCATTTCTCTTGTCCCTCAGCCAAATGCACCTTATAACTAGTCAGGGTATGACCCGGCCCGGCATCCTCAACCTTGTCCAAGAAATACTTAACGGGTTGCTCACATATGTCGGATTTCATGTTCTGGGTATTGAATATGAAAGGCCCTTTGCTCCAGCTCCGCCAGGTCTTAAAAGTCTGGAGAGGAATCACCAACTGGTTTGCAGACAACAGTGACGGGTAAATCTGAGCGGTGTAGCCCCATGAGATGGAAACCGACCATTTACGCTCATGGTCATAGCAGATACTTTGTTGTATTGTTTGGGCTGGGTCAACCCGATATGCTTGGATCAGCTTTTGCAATGACTCTGGCTGGGTTTGACCCGGGAACAGTGCATCTACAGCGTCAAGGTGGTGAAGTGAGACAAGTGGCGTCATCGGGTGGGCGGCTAGGAGACCATATGCATCCCCTCTAATATCAAACTGTCAAAATTACAATGTCACATAACTTACTTTGTAAAATGTAACTTTGTAATCTGAAACTTGAAACAGACTTTTAAATCAAGAAATATAAGAAAAGCATAGTAATTTTCCAAAATCGACGAATGAAATTATGTTTCTGTTGTAATTTTCCAAATTTGGTTGTGTGTTTCACACAAGTGACTACTGAGATTGTCGATTTGATGTAAAGCTACATAGTTTGATCAATCACTATTAACAGTGACATGAACATCATATGGCTGAGGTTAGACATTGGACCAATTAACTACATCCCCTGTCATGGTTTCCCATTACCCGTGTCTCAAACCGCCTCTCAATCAGGGTTTGGGATAAAGGGTATCCGATATCAACATCATTTGTTTGATCGATTTAAACATTAGACTAATTAACCACAGCAACTACCTATTTCAGCACAAAATCCCATCACATGTTTTCATCATAGTTGTTAGAATGTTGAAATTTATGATTCAATTCATACAATTTGATACGAGTTCCATCCAAAATGTTCTTATTTGTCTTGTTGAATCTTAAATTGAGTGAATTGTACGATTTAATTACGATTCATTGCAATTCACTATAATTAGCTATCATTCATTGCAATTCAATTCTATTTACATAGTGCATGAAACGACGATCAATTTATTTCATTCTAAACAATGCGTATATTTTTATATGTATACATACATAAAATTATATATTATGATAAAAAAAAAATAATCTCATAATTTACTATTTTAACAAAACGATTCATAACTTGATTTATGATTTGAAAAAAATGATTCTGATGTCCTGTGTTTTAAACACACTATCAATCAAGGTTTGGTATAAAGTGATACGAGAGTGCAAAATAGATGATGTCCTTCTAATTTCTATATCACCATCATTGGTTTTGATCACATATCGGATCGGACTAATTGATATGGAGATTGCAAAATAGACAATCTCTACTCATCTATTTTTTATATCACCATCATTGGTTTGACCACATATCGGACTAATTGATGTTATGTGAATTTCAAATATATTATTTTTTTAGTGGCCGGACAAAGGATAGTACTAAAAGTCGCCCTAGCACGGACACTTCAATAAACTTTATATTATTAATATAAAATAAAATAACGTATTTCTATGCTTAGAAAATGACACCCTTTATTTTAAAAAAATGAGAATAACTAAGTAGCGTGTCCCATATGATTGGAACCTAACTAAGAGACTTAAAAAAATACAAAAATGAAAAATAAAATGAAAGCCAAACAAGACTTTGTTAGTTTGTATATGTCTCAACCATCACGGCACGAGAAGGTGGTCATTAAGTAAAAATGGTATCTCTATCAAATTAGCGAAAAAGGTCATCTGACGAGGACACGTCTTAGAGACACGCTTGGCTGAGAATAAAAGTCAAAAAAGCTAGTCTTTAGACTTGAGCAATCTTCGGCCAATCACTTTGGAATGTGAACTCAAAATGGGTGAACATTAGTCTTTAGCTCATTGAATCGTTGCTACAGATAGTCGGTTTGTGATTGTGACACGTATGGCTTGGAAATGTGCACTGCATCGTCACATTGACATTGTTGATTCAAAACAACAAAACATAAAAATAAAATAAAAATTATTTTTAAAAACTCAACATTAAACAGAATGAATGTCATTGTATTTTTATTTCATATTTAGTTGATCAATAATAATATGATCATAAACGTGATAAGAAAATAATTATCATAACATTATTATTAATTTTTTTGAGAGGTAAAATGCAATGTTAACTGTATAATGGAAAAAATACCAATGACACGACAGAATAGGATGACAACAACGTTTGTATTTAATGAAAGTAAATGGTAACAAGTGCACATAGATATTGTTTAATATTTAAAAGTGCATAAATTTTTTTTTAAAATTATTAAAAATTATATTAATTTTAGCAGAAGTGGCCGAACTCTACTAAGACAAATAAATTATGTAACATTACTAATATGGGATTGTAATTAAAAAAAATATTTGAGAGCACTAATTAAGTATCCCTAATCTATCTTTAATGATATGGAATGAATTCCACTCCTCACTCCCCATCATTTCTCTCTATCTCTTTCTTCCACCTCATTAGATGTCAAAATAGAGATTATATATTAGGAGACAGGGCCGGCTTTGAAGCTTTGAACATTCAGGGCCTAAAGCAAAGACTCAATATGAGATCCTACAATTCTTCATGTCACTCAGGAAAAAAAAAAAAAAAAAAAAAATACTTAAAAAATTATTACAAAAATTTTAAAGGATAAATTTAGTATTATTTTTTATATCTAACAATTTACACAAGAAAAAAATACTATATAAAAATCTCAAACTAATATATATATATATAAAATAAAAAATAAAACTGAATGAATTATATCACTATATTACTTAAGCATTACGGTTCTTACACTTTTAGTTATAAAATTAAACCAAGAGCTTGTAATTGTAATTCAATTAATTCTTCTATACTTTCTTGAAAGTTTGATTAAATAAACATGCATTTAGGGATTTGGCTCGGCTTGGCTTGGCCCACTCGGGTCGGCCCATGTCGGGTTTTGCGAGCTTTCGCCAACATTCGGGCCGGGCCGGGCCGAACTATGGGCCAGGAAAATAGACCCAAACCTAGGCCCATGGAGTATTTGGGCCTTGAGCGGGCCAGTGGGCCTAGGCTTGGGCTCAATTTGGGGCAGGCTTGAGCGAGATTGAACAAATTTATTTATTTATTTTTATTTTTTCTATCAAAATTTTATTAGTTTTCATTAAAAAAAACACTAGACCTCAGGCAGGCCGAGCCTCGGGCCAGACTTTGAGTAGGCTTTAAGTGGGCCCACCGGTTGGGCCAGGTTTCAAAAGGATGGCCCAGACCCTGGCTTAGGGTCTCAGGCTAGGCCTGGGCCTAAATGGGCTGAGCTCACCCCAGGTCGTGGGCGAGCTTCGGGCCGCCCATAGACTGCGAGCCATTTTTACACTCTTACATGCATTCCATTATTCAACAAACAATCAATACAATTATAGAAATTTCAGTTTTTAAGTAAAGTCAACAAACAATTGAAGTAAAATTTAAAATAATAAAAAATTTGAAGGTATCTAATGAGAATACTATTCACTCTATTTGGTTTCATTTTTCAAAATTCACTTTTTAGAAAATTTTACTTTTTCGTTTTCTGTATTTTTTTTTGTTTTCATTGAATTTTTTTAATATTTTAAGCAATTTTTTTTAAAAATAATTTTTAGACACACCTAACATAAATAAACTTAAAAAATATAATATTTGTGAAAAAAATCTTTAAAAAATTCACTAAATACTAAAAATACAAAAAAAATAAATAAATGAAAATTCAGTATATTTTTCATATTTTTGTATATTTATTAATTTTTTAAATATTTTTTCACAAATATTTTACTAGTTAGATACATCTAAGTAAGGTGCATTTAAAAAAGTAAAAAAAAATACTTAAAATTTTAAAAATATTCACTAAAAACAAAAAAACACAAAAAATAAAAATCAATTTCTAAAAAATTGAATTAAAATAACTGAAACCAAACACATTGATTAAGATTTAAAAAAGTTCAATCTCATAATGATAAATTAGGTTGGAGAGAAATTTAAAGTGAAATCAATTACTTTGGACCTTCATTAATAAAATTGTGTTGTTTTTGGATTTAATATAAAGTGCTAAATTTAGTTAGGTTTTGATAAGTTGAAAAGTAATTGGAATTCTCCACTTAGGTGAGTTTTGATGTCAAAAATTTGAAGGCGTCCATTTAATTGAGACCCAAAAACATTATAAGAATTTTTCCTAAATTGGGACCATAATTTTTAGCTCAAATTTCCAAAGTGACAACTTCGCCGACTTGCCCGCCGAACCGTCCCCGTCAATCTTCAGTTGCATTAATTAAAGAGAACAGTGTTCCAAAAAAAAAAAAAATTAAAGAGAACAAATGTATAAATTCCACCTTAATTGTATCATTTAATTTCTCATTCTCGTTTTTACACATCTTAAATATTTTTCAAAATTATTTTAAAATATTTTTCAAAAGTTAAACTGCTTTTTTGGAAAGATTTTATTTATTTATTATTTTTGTGGGTTTTATTTGGGAGATGGATTGTCTCCCGTTTGTAATATAACTGTTTATTAGACTAAAGGGACTTGAAAAAGTTAAAATAAAAATCATTAAATACAAAAAAAATGAAAAAAAATTGCTATTTTAAAAATTTTGTAAAAATTACTTTTTACAGTCCTTTGAAAAATAAATTTTTTTTACATAGTTTTTAAAAAAAAACTCAAAAAATAAAAAAAGAGAAGATATTTAAATTGTAGCCAACCATAACCTAAAATGAAAAAGACCAGAATACTAACGAACCGTTACGCTATGAAACCAAAGTTATTTAAACTTTGGCTTCTTTTGGAACAAAGTAAAAAGTTTTTTTTTTCGTTTTTAGGCCTGGTTTGGAAAACGGTCGGTTTAATTAAAAAGTTATTAAAAAAATAAAAAAATTAATAATTCATATCAAAAAGTCAAACATTCTTTTTTCTCTTTACTTTTTGCACATCTTTTCGTAAAAAGTCAAAAAATCATTCCAAACATACTAATTTTTTTTAGTTTATATTTCAACCAAATAACCAAAAAATTACTAAATTAGCCTATTTCCAAACGAGGCCTTAATCTATTTTAATTGCATCATCTCTCTATATTTGACATATTTTTTTAAGAAAAATTAAAAAAATTAATTTTTAATCAACTTCTCAAAACAATAACCTTAGACATTTCACAACCAAGTAGCAGATAAAACACTACAAGTTACAACAAACAAATAGTTTCCACGTGGCATAAAACTCATTTTCATAGTAGGTTTCTCACCGCAGAAGATATCTACTTACTCTATTGTTTTCATTAAAAAAAATACCTAACTATTCCATTCTTGGCCACAAAATCTGCCACGTGGAAAACACGTCACAAGCAAAAAAACAAGAGAGAGACGAATAAAAGGTGAAATGGCAGGCATCAAACATTAATTTGTCATGTATTTAGGTGGTGTTTGGTTTTCCTTTTGAGCTAAATAAGCATAAAAGGACAGAAAAAAAAAATCAAAAAATATAAAAAATCAAAAATCACAAAAAAATATAAAAAAATAATTATTTCAAAACTAAAAAGCCAAACGAACAAATAAATTCTAAGTTAAAAAAGTTAAAAAAATTTAAAAATTAACTAGAAAAATCATTGTCAAACGAAGACTTAATTACGTGAGTTTTATTTTTTTCTCATATTATTAAAAGTGTAATTTAATTGAGCGATGAAATAAAAAAATATAACAAAATTCTAAAAGTTTAATGTAAATAATGCCTTCGTTTAAGAAGTGAATTAGCTTTCTATTATTTTTTTTATAATTTTATAATTATTTTAATTTTAAATTAAAAAATTTTGTTTGAAATGAATATTTTTAATTTTTTTTTTTAAAAATAAAATAATTATAATTTATATTAACTTTTTAATTTATTTCATCTTTCTATAATTATTTTTTTCTAATCACATAGCCAATAAACCCTAAATTTGGTGATCAACCTCCATTTTCTACTTGTCACGTACGCATGATGGTGAGAAACCGATTACATGATATCACCGTTGGATTAAAAAAAAAAAAAGGTTTAGAGACATACCTGGTGGAAACCACGTTCTACAGTGAGAGAAACTCCAATCTCGTTTACGCAAGCCGAGACCCTTTGATCAGAGCCGTAGAAATAGTAGTACCGATCAAGACAACCGTCGAATACTTTGACAAGCTCCAAAGCCAGCCCGTAGCTGATCGCAAATCCTCCGCCGCCAAACGCCATATCGTACGAGTGCATCACATCTTGCTCCACGCTCTCGGAGTTCCCACCGATATAGTACATCGAACGGTGATCGTACCTCACTAGCACCGAAACTAAGTTGTCAGTGAAAAACACCGTATCATCATCCCCCATTACGAACCACCTCACATCGGGTAACCCGAGCCGAATCGTTTCCAACACAATCCGGGCTATCCGAACCGCTGATTGCGAGCTCGAGAACTTGAACCGGGTCCAATCTTCCGAAACCCGGTATTCAGGCGATTTTTCTGACCATGGGATTTTTGGGTCGGGTTTTTCGTCGAGCCAAACGTACCCGCGGGTGATGTTGGGTCGCCACCACAGCTCGCAGTAGTGACGGCGGTGGTCCCAGGTTTTGGCGGATCCTCCGATGCCGAATACGAGGTGAGAGATGTTGGTTGCTCCGATATCTCGACCCGAAACGTTGTGGGTCTCGTCGCAGAGTTGAGCGTCGATGCGTTGGGTCGGGTCGGAGCATTCGGGGCAGTGGAACAGCTGGGTCTGGGTCATGAATCCGGAGTAGACAACGAGTGAAATCGACGCCACAAGGAAGATCAACAGAGCTCCTCTCAACGCCGTGGTGAGATAGTCAGTGGTGTGAAAGATTAAGAGTCCGAAGCATTTGAACGGGTCGTGGGTCGGATTTGGTCCTCGAATTTGTGACATGTTTGGGAACACTGAAAAGAACAGAGAAGACTCAGAAATTTATATTCAGAGAACAAGAAAATCTGTAGACGATGAAACCAAAGCTTTTTGCATGGAAATCCTAACAGGTTCGATGTTTTTGGTTCGATTTTGAGGTGTCCGTACAATAATGATACTGTTTTTTGAAATGGGTGGTAATTGAGGTGTGGTTTTAGATAGCCCTTTTTCCCTCTTTTGTCACATATATATCTACAGAGAGAGAGAGATTACTGTTTTTTGAAATGGGTGGTATAATTGAGGTGTGGTTTTAGATAGCCCTTTTTCACTCTTTTGTCACATATATATATATATATATATACAGAGAGAGAGAGAGAGAGAGAGAGAGAGAGAGAGAGAAGTGTGAGAGGACTGAGAAGCAAAACAAAACCCAGAAATAGGTTGGTGTGTTGGTGGGGGGTAAAATAAATGGAGGAACAGGATCAACCCATGTGGCTTGATCCATGGGATGGTGGTTACACTGTACAGTGTTATGGGGTTTGGGCCTTTGGGCTCGTTTCGTTTGGGTTATCAAATATCAGGTGTAACTAGTTTTTGTTTTTATTTTTTTATTTATTGTCGGTAAATCTGTAGCCTCTTCAAAAAAATATCAAATATTTCTCTAAAATTTTAAATTAAAGATTGAGATTCATTTCACATCAAAAATATTAAATTTACATCGATATCTAGAATTCTAAATCAAATTCTTGTTACTTTACTAGTTTCATAGACTTTATTTATTTTTTTTAGTAATCTTTTATAACATTATTTTACACATGTGAGTGATTGTGTAAAATAATGTGTAAAAAATTAGATATATATGTTGTTTGGAAAAAGATCGAGACTCCTAAAGATACCTATATTGTCACAAATTTAATTATGTAAAGTAACTCTTTACCATGCCAATCTGAGTAAATTATGAGTTTTAAATTGTGTATTTACCATTTCTCATATTATTATTTTTTGGATTATCCTCATTTTAGACAAAGTAATTGATTCACATTTTAATAAACATATAATTTTTTACGTGTATAAAATTCAATTATAAAATCAAATACAATTTTCTTGATTCATGGATTTAATGAATCTGACTTCATATGAGAGGATTGTAAATGGTTCTACGATATGATTATGTGCATTTAGGATTATTGATAAATATATGTGTGACTCATACCTTTGTGTATATTGCAATAAAAAATTCAAATAGAAAATCTATTTATATACTGTATTTTTTATAATATAATGTTTGAATTTAAAAGATCTAAAATATTTAACATTGTTTCCTAAAATAGTCACGTCACTAATTTGTAATTTATTTTTGTATTTTTTTTTCTCATGATTTTAAATCTCTTTATTGATTGATTGTTTTTAGGGGTGTAATTTTGGCCCGGACTGGCCCATGTCGAATCTTGTGGACTTCCGCCAAAATTAAGGACCGAGCCAACCTATGGGTCCGAAAATTAAGCCCAAGCCCGGGGGGTATTCGGGCCTCGGTCCGAGCTGATGGGCTTGGGCTCAAGCTTGGGTCGGGTTTGAACATTTTTTTATAAATTTTTTACTATTTTTTTTACTAAAATTTATTATTTTTCTACCAAAAATGACATTGGGTCTCGGACAGGTCAGGCCTCGGGCCAGACTTTGAGTGGGCCTTGAGCAGGCCGATAGGCCGAGCCACGGGCCGACCTAGGCCCAGTGCTCCCGCTTGGGCTCAGGCCTCGACCTAATCGGGCCTAATTGGGTTAGGCCTACCCCAGGCCGCGGGCAGATTTAGGATCGCCCACGGACCACGGGTTATTTTTACACTCCTAGTTGTTTTTAAGGTCAGTTTTTATGGTTCATTGAATTCTATTTTAGACTCAATACTTTTAGGTAATGTATGCATTTTAAAGTTTTTTTTCCCTTTTTAAAGGGATTTTTTGTTGAAAACTTTTGTTGTTTATGGTGAGCTCAAATCTTTTAGGGTAAATTATGCAAATGATCCTTGTAATTTATACGATGTGTCAATTTAATCCATATTATTTTAATTTGTTCGATTTTACCCCTCAATTTAACAAATTGTATCATATTAGGTCCAATAAATAACGGTCATTAGGTTTGGTGGACGGAAAGTTATCACATGCTTAAACAATGTATTAATTTGATCATTGTAGTTTACATAATGTGTCAATTTGGTTCCTTTTGTTTTAATTTACTCGATTTTGACAAGAATTAAATTAACACATCGTGTAAATTACAGGATCAAATCGATACATCGTTTAAATTTCCGTTCACCAAACCTAATTACCGTTATTTATTAGACCAGTATAATATAATCCATTAAATTAAAAAAACAAAATTAAACAAATTAAAATAACAAAAATTAAATTGATATATCATATAAATTACAGAAACTATTTACCTAATTTATCCAAAATTTTTAATAGTATATTGTTCTATTCCGTATTATATCATATCATTCTAGGTAAGAAAAAAAAAAAGAAAAAAAAAGAAGAAGGCATAATTAATTGCATATAAAGAATCATAGTAGTGGCGCATTTAATATATTTTAGGTTAAAATGACAATTCAACCCCTTAAGAACCAATCCATTTTAATTGTAATTTTTAAACTGCTCTTCCTGAATCAAAAGATTGCAACACTTGTCGATCCATCACTTATTGATCCATGATATGTCTGGTAGAATCATTAAATTTAAAATTTGATAAAAAAAAAAGGTTACTTTTTATTCCTCTAACAGTTCATTAAATTTATCATCAAATTTAGGATTTCACTTTTCTTTCATCAACTGAGGATCAATGTGCCTTTTATCAGATCATTATTCATTGCCATTGAATTTTTACTACCGGATGTTCTCTCGGATGACCACATCAAGAAAAAAATTTATGAAAAAATTACCCTGGTCAGTTGACTGGCCAGTTGTCAGCCCGATTGACCGTTGATCTGATGAAACTACAAAATCTTCCGTTAGAGTATTTGATATCAAAAGAAATTTGTACTCAAATTTAATAAAAAAAATTAATACACCGTTAGAGATACCCTAAGGTTTACAAAAATAATAACTGCCTTTTATTGTTTCAATAAATCTATAGAAATCAAACATACATTACCCACCATCATAGAAGTATTCAAAATATAGGCAGCATTGCTTCAATCTTAACGGAATGTGTACCCATACAAAATTTTCTACGTACTCTTCTTATGTTGTATGTATTTTTTTTTTTTTTTTGTTAGCGCGTAAATCACTATGATTTTTCAAGATTTTCACAAAAGAAGTAAAGTATCACTAAGAAGTACATTATTTATTCAAGTTGTAGTCATAATCTCAACATGAATAATTATTTAGCAGTTTTATAGTACTATGCAATGCAATCTACGCACATTTAATAGTTCTTAAGTTAAAATGACAATTCAATCTCTCAAGTCAAATCAACTTATTTTAATTTGTTTCCTTAACATTAAAATGTTGCGACACTTGTAAAACCTATTACTTACAAAAAGACAAAAAAATTAAAAAAGTCAAAAAAATTAATTTTTTATTAACTTTTCAAAACATTCCTGTGTCTTGCGGGGTTAACAAAAATAATATCACCTTTTATTAAGGGGTTATTTGGGGTGTCCTAAATAAGTGTGCTTTTTATTTTTTTGGACTAAAAAATTGAGGTTAAAAATATGGATGTTTGGGTTAACTTTTTGACTTTTTATGAAAAAATGTGTAATAAAAAATTGTAAAAATTGATTTGTAGGGAAAAATTCGAATTGAGAGTTGTGCAGCCGTAATTGTTGACTTTTGGTGAATAGTGTTAACTTTTTAACTTTTTGACTTTTTTACAAGTTCCCAAACTTGACCTAAGTTTAGATACATTAAAATTAAATATATATAAATTTTTTAAGAAATGTTTGGGACCCCCTTTTTGGGGGTTCCATTACCCTCAATTTGATCTTGACTCTTGATATGTATGTATGGTCCACTCATGTATGTGTGGGTATCACATTATGAGTGGTTGTAATGAGAGTGGGGATTGTGGAGGTTATGTATGTGTAGGATTTTTTATTACAATTGAATTTTTTTTTTCGGTATTAATGATGGTTTAGAGCGTTGCAAACAAGCTACACGAGAGACCAAGACCACCCTATTTTTTATTTTTTTTAGGTGGTTCTAATAAATTTTTTAGAAGAAGCATCAAGTGTAAGAAAGGTCCTAAAAAAAAAACAAGACAAGAAAACTAAAAATTTTGTTTTGTATTGAGTAAACTGTTTATAATTACCAAAAATTGTAAAGTTATTTTTTAGGAATTTCTATACACAACAGGAAATCGTATTTTTGTTGATAAAAAATTTAGTCAGCAAAAGTAATCTACGACTAATTTTTTTGGTTGCCACTTTGCTCGCCAATTGAGGGTCGAGAAAAGTAATTAGTGACTAAAAAAATTTTCGGTCGAAAAAAAGTTATATTTGCCAACTAAATTTTTGGTCGCTGAATGTTATATTACTGCGACTAAACCATTTTGTTGCTAAAACACTTTAGTCGCCAAAAGTGATATTTTCCCACCTAAATATGTTAGTCGCCAATGGTCATATTTCCCGACCAAAAGTGTTAGTCCCCAAAAGTGTTAGTCGCCAAAAGTAATATTTGCGTGACTAAAATTTTAGTCGACAATAGACCTATTCGCAACCAAACACTTTGGTTACCACAATTAATAATTTTGCCGATTAATTATTTAGTCGCCAAATGTAATCTTTCGCCTACCAACCTTTTGGTCGCCAAATGTGAATAATGAAACACCGACCAATCACTTGGTCGCCAAAAGATAAAAATCAAACCAAATTTTGGTTGCCAAATCAAACCTTTTTGTTTATAAAAATAGAAACAAAATATAAAAAGAATTTCATTTGACCTGTATGATATATAATAATCCATCTAAACCATTCAATATAACCTGTAAATTGCAAGAATCATTCAAACCAACAAAATCAACTGAATCATGAACATCCAACAAAATACAAAAATTAGCCAATACTTAATTTGTTTAATTAAAGTTATCAACTATTATAAGTTTTCATCCACAAGTAATTCCAAACCACATAACCATCCAATTAAAATGGTCATGTAATCTATATAATTATCCAATTCACATCCATCTAGTATAAAAATTTAAAACATAACAAGTAGTTATTATGTTTTAAATTTTTATCCATATGCATCTATCCAAAAATATAACTAGTCGTCTATTCAAATACTTTCCATACACATTTATTCAAAAATATATAATCCTTCAAAAAATGTAACAACTGTCAAATAGTCATGTACAATTCAACTTCATGCACGAGTTCATCCATCTGTACAAAAGAAAAACAAAAATAATGTCAGGTAATTTTTTTATGAAAATATTTGCACATCACTCGGAGCACTATGATTTCAAGCATATGCAACCCCTAAACAAAAACAACTAATCTGAAAGCTGCAGTACTTATAATTTGAAGGATTATAATATTGTATCAAAAAAATAAGAATAACGATTGTGCATTTTCTTGTATCTTTTACTTGTCTCTTTGCTTTCAAAATCAACAAAAATACTGTCACTATTTTCTAGACTTCTAAAAAATAAAGACATAAAGGGTGTCTCAAATTTCTTTTGACCAGAAAATTTGTAGAGCAGGAAAGCTTAGAAATATTCTCACAAATATTGAAATATTCAACTTTGTAACTTTTAGGTGTTTTCGTATCTTTGATAGGCATTAGATGATTAGAATTTGCTTCATTGCAAATAACGAAGCAAAATAATGATATAAGTAATACAGATTAATGACAATCATTAGTTGAATTGACAATATCACCCTCTTTCCACAATTGTTGCTCTGAAATTAAGATGACTAGAAAATGATACTAATTCATTTTAGCATGAAAACAGATTAGACACTTATTTTAAAATTTCCTTGTCCACCCATTTTCAGTCAACACCTTGGCATTCTCTACGATTATTCCGAGGTTGTTGATTGAATCCAAAAGTTAGTAATTATTCTATATTTATTCTAGAAAAATTCCCAATCATAATTATTCAAGATAAATTAATTTTGAGTGCCCCTTTTTTAATAGACTTTCAAGATAAAACACCCTAGGCATGTCATCTAACAAGTAGTAGCATCAAACATCCCATTTTCATGATTTTTTTAAATTACCTAATATTGAAAATAAAATACATACATGGAACATCACAAAATTCCGCATCTAAGAACAAAATAACAAAAAAATGCTTTTAAAATTAAGAACACCGTAAACTTGTTTACTTTAGAAAATCCTACCCTTTAATTTTTACCACAAAATCAAAGAGATGAGCTGAGAGGATTGAGTTTTACCCAAAAAAAATTGAGAATTCCTCCAAGTGAATTAGATTTCAAGAGAGTTCGTCCCCTAGCAATATCTATAGAATCGATTGATAAATATCAATTGGTCCCCTAGCAATTTGATCATATATGGTGTCATTTCCTTATGACATGAACATGCACAGATACATACAACTACATATATATAATGGGTTCATACTAGAATACAAACCCTCAAAAGGATGTGTATCATGCAAGTTATGACATTTATGGTATTGATTATCATAAATCTCATAATGAAATCAATTTTAGTCACAACTAAAAAAATAATGAATCATAACCAAATATCACATAAGGTATAACTAAAGACCTTTTTGACTATAACTAAAATAATAATCACAATAAGTCATAACTGAATCATAACTAACACTACAATTAATCATAACCAACCAAAGACCACAAACGTATAAAATTCCCAATATAATATGGTTTTAAGATTGATAATAAATAATTCTTGTGAGTTTTTGGTGGTCAACTTGTTATGAACTTATCAATCCACATAATTATTGTGTTGGATACATTGCAATTGAATTTTGAGACCCAATTTCAACTTTTTGCAAGTGCAAATATATAAAATACATTAGAATGCTCACTTGTCTTTTTATAATCTTTGAGTCCCACATAGGTCTCCAACAAGGTTAATAGTTACTAAAGCACCTCTATATAAGTGTGGGTCTGGCCCTTGATAAGCAGGGCTGGCAGCAAGCTTCCCTTATCAAATATTTGCTTCAATAGACAAAAGTTGCGTTAATCGAGCTAATCCGAACCAAGCTTGAGCTTAGTTAATGTAGCTTGACTTGAGCTTGAGCCGAGCTTGAACATTGTAATACTCGGCTTGGCTCAGCTCAGCTCATTTGCAGCCCTACTTGTGACCAACAATGGTATGAAACTGTTAACATCAGCAAAAACTCAAAGAGGTGGGATAAAAATGAAATTGTCAGTATCAACAACAATCACCACCCAACTAAATGCCACCTCCAAAATTAACTAGCAGATCCCTAGCTTATCTTTAATGAAATTGTCCCCATAGAAAGCATATTTCCAATATCACATTCTCAAATTCAATTAAGCATTTTGAGTAGCAAGTTTCATCTAACCATTACCATCCACTAACTTAATGAAGCTTCAATAACCTTCCATCTACACTACCTTCATGAAGGTTTTACTGTACTTCAGACCTGAGCAAGTGTCATCTACCAAAGGATGATCATATACACTTTCACAGCATGAATACACCAAGAGCTAAAGGAACATGTCATCAAAACAAGTCAAGTTCAAAAATTAAACACCAGAAAGGCGCCCAAAGTCTCAACCAATGTTATAAGCTAATACTGAATGTGCTACATCATCCTATCTATGCCAAAGCTGGGAGGTAGTCTCAACCAATTATTTTGTGTCAATTTCTTTGCCTTGTAAAGGCTTCATTTTGATTAGAAACCTTCATCATCGGTGCAGCTGTTGATCCTAACCACTGACTTCTCTAAAAATACATCAATTTCCAAGCTCATTAGTACGCATACCTATTTGCTGATGGCTCTCACGCATCTTCTTATTATATTTTTATTCATCCGTCTATTAGATTTATCTCATCATTTAATAAATGATGCTCTAGATTTTTAGAACCATGACATGAATAACGAGCCATGCTGGTCCCTTGGACCATAAAATTTGAAAAATAGTAACGAATAGAAAGGAAACATGTTCAAAAACAAAAAAACAAAAATCAAAAAACTAGGGCCCCAAATAAATGCAAACAGGGAATACCAGTATGTTGATTATAAAAATTGATGGAAATAAAGACAGATTACAATGTTTCCAGTAAAATGATAAATTGTTGAAAGTAAAAGTAGCTTTCGTCACTTGCAGTAAAATGATAGTTTCTACTTAGTGCTGAGGCATACCTTTTCATTTTCTGAAACCTTCACCAAAATTCGGGCTACATTTGCTATTGGGCTGCTCACCTTTCCCATGCACAGGATGTATATATAAACATAATATCTGATTAAATATTCAAAATTAAGTTTGTTAAAAAATTACCGATTCAAGTTCCAAATATAAAGAAATACCCTGGTGAATGGGCTCCAACTGCAACTGATTTCAATATTGACCACGATTTAGATCCAAAAGCTTGCCCACATTGCAACAAAACCTGTTATGTTCTTTAATTTTGATGTTGTTCAACTTATATTTTGTTATACATAATGTCTATGTTCTTTAGGTAAATCCAAGCGTGTATGGAGACAGAAAAACTCAATTATTTGTGTATTGGACTTAAAATCAAACCCATTTATAACATTAAACCCATAAAACTCTAGAAATCAAACCAGTTAAACCAAATCCATTTGAGAAATCGACACGAAATTAAACTGAATAAATCATTTCAAACCCTAGAGCAAAAGTGAGAAATGGGAAAATAAAGGAAGAATATCAAACCCTAGAGCAAGAGAGAGCGATGGTGGAGAGAGAGAACCTGAATGTAAGCTGGAGGCGAGACAATTGTGATGTGCGACTGTGATGTGCGACTGTGATTTGCATCTGTGGCGATGTCGCATGGTGGTGAGCGATGGTGAGATGAGTGGATCACGGTGAGGTTTGCTGGTGTTTGATTTTGTGAGAGAGAGAGAGAGGGAGAACCTGTTTGTATTCCAAATAGATTTGATACCAAAAAAAAAAAATAATAATAATAATTAAAAATAATGGTGCCAACCCGAAAAATTTTTGGAAAATGATTGGTGGCCCTAAAAACTGTGGCTCAAATGGCTCAAAATTTTCAGTTTTGGTAACTTTATTTTTTTTTTTGTTTTTTTTTTTTACTTGATAAGGAAATTTGAGCCATTAGGGGCACCCAAATTCGGGCCCCCTAACAGTGCTGTTTTTCTTAGTTCAAAAAAAAAATCTGAAGTTTTTCTTTTTATCTTTGGCGACTAAAATATTTTTAGTCGCTGAAAATAAATATTTAAATAAATATTTGACAATCAAACTTTGGTCGCCAAAGATAAAAGGTAAATTTTTATTTTTCATTAGGCGACTAAATAATTTTAGTAGCCAAACTAACTATACAGTGACTAAAAATATTTTTTAGTCGCTGATAATAAATATTTGGCGACCAAACTTTTGGTCACCAAAGATAAAAAGTAAATTTTTATTTTTCATTCGGCGACTAAAAAATTTTAGTAGCCAAAACTAACTATACAGCGACGAAAATAATATTTTAGTCGCTGAAAATATATTTTTAGCGACCAAACTTTTTGTCGCCAAAGATAAAAAATAATAATTTTAACCAACTATACAGCGACTAAAATATTTTTTAGTCGCTGAAAATAAATTTTTGGTGACCAAACTTTTAGTTGCCAAAAATAAAAAATTAATTTTTGTTTTTCATTCAGCAGCTAAATAATTTTGTAACCAAAACTAACTATACAGCGACTAAAATTTTTGTTTAGCCAATTGTGGCAAATTTAGCGACTAAAGTTTTTTTTAGTCGCCAATTGTGGGATTTTTAGCAACTAATTTTTTTTTAGTCGCCAATAATCAATATACCCTGATTAAAAAAATTTAGTAGTTAAATATTGTATTTTTGTCGACTAACATAATTTTTGGTCGCCAATTCTACAACTTTTGGCGACTAAAATTGTTTTAGTCGCCAAAAGTGATCGCCAAAAGTGTATTTTCTTATAATGATACTAAATGCAACTAAACATTAAAATTTTTTGCTAAAGTTTTTATAAATGTCACTAAAAGCAAAAAAAAAAAAAAAAAAAAAAAAAAAAAAAAAAAAAAAAAAAAGAAACCTAAAAATCTAGCGTAAAAGCAGTTACCAAAAATAATATTACCTTTTACTAAGTTTAGAAACAAAAAAAAAAAAATAAAAAAAAATAATATATATATATATATATATATATATTGTGGTATTAAAGATGGTTTAGAAATAGCCTTACAAACCGACTACATGAGACCAAGACTTTCATGTTATGTTTGATTGGAGGATTTGAAAAGAGAAAAGAAATTTGTGAAATTAGATGAAATGTAAGTATATTTTATTTACATTTTACTTATCTTTTTCATTTTCTTTTCTAAATCACTCCTCAAATCTCACAATCAACCACTGCGGCAAGATCTTTTCATAAAAATCACTGAATAAAAATAAAATATTTGCTCATGGTATTAGCAGCCACAATGGCAACATTGCTTTCATTTTGATTGAAATCGATTAAAAAATTTCTAAATACTTTTCTTACGTATTGTTTTTCTTACTTTGTCTTCTTCCTTTTTATTTTTTCTAGGTTGTTCAAAATATTTTTTAGACTACGGTTGATCGGGTTATACGGAAAAACTTTATCAACAGATGACGGAGCTAATTAAGAAGTGTCAAGTGTAATGAAAGGTCCGCCAAAAAAACAAGACGAGAAAATTAAAATTTTATTTTATATTTATTAAACGAATAATGCTTGGGACCCCCATTTGGGGGTCACCCCCTCACCCCCTTTGTCACGTGGCGGGTGGTGATTGGAGGAGCAGGAAAAAAAGAAAAAGAAAAAGAAAATGTAACCAATGAGAGAGAGAGGGGGTCAAAGGGGGTGTGGGGAAAAGGGGGGATGAATCATTGTTGTTATTAAACTTTTTATAATGTACCAAAAATTGTAAAGTTTTTTACGAACTTCTATACCAAATGCACCTAAACTTAAATTTTTTTGAGATTATGTAAATAGTCCCTATAGTTTATACGATGTATCAATTTGGTCCTTTTAGTTTTAATTTGATCGATTTTGTCTCTCAATTTAACGGATTTTGTCATTTTAGTCCAATAAATAACGGTTGTTAAGTTAATTTAACGGAAGGTCAAACAATGTGTCAACTTGGTTTCTGTACTTTACACGATGTGTTAATTTGGTCCCTATAGTTTCAATTTTCTCGATTTTAACAGGGAATAAATTGACACATTGTGAAAAATATAGGGACCAAATTGACACATTGTTTGACTTTCAGTTAAATTAACTTAACAACCGTTATTTATTGGACTAAAATGACACAATCTATTAAATTACGGGACAAAATCGAGCAAATTAAAACTACAAGGATCAAATTGACACATCGTATAAACTATAGAGACTATTTCCATAATTTTCCCAATTTTTTGCCAAAGTTTTATAAATGTCACTGAAAGCAAAAAAGAAAAAAAAAAAACCTAAAAGCTAGCGTAAGAGCAGCTGCCAAACTATAAGTTGCCTCGTATGCCACCTTTTTGCAACCTTCCCAACAACTAAAAGATCCATTCAAGAAACATTAGGATTAATTGAAGTAACGATCCTGCCAATATACTAATGTAATTAGTCGTTAGTCTTGAAAGTTATTTACTTTTATAGTATTGTGTCGATACATAAATTGAGTACTCTCTCTTATACTATTATGTCATTCATTACAACAAATTAAAATTTTGAAAACAAAAATTTAGAAATAAAATTATTTTTTGAGATGAAATATTTTTATGCCGTTTTGGAAACAATAGTAAAAAGCAGCGTTTTGACCCAACAGAAAAAATGCAGAAGTTTAAAAAAACGCAAATATACCTCTTGGAAAGATCTAAAAACGCAACTCTGTCAATTTACCAAACTACCCTCCGTCTTATGTAATTGGGGCCTAGGACAAAACACATTCATTTGCCTCCTCCCCCTCTGGTGTTGATTTCGTTCTCCTCCTTGAAGTTGCGCTTCCAACTCCCTCGAATAACCCAGGACCTTGCCGTCCCCCGCCGAAGCTGCTGCCAGAATTGTTGTCCACATCCTCGTCGTCGCTGGATCTGCACCATCAGGTAAGCCGAAAACCCTATTCCGTTGTTGTCTTTTCGCAAGTATTGACAGACCAATTTCCATGACAGCAGTTGTTCAAAAATTAAGGGACCAGCTGCTGTATGATATATATATGTTGTAATGTTGCTCCATATTCATTTCCACTTGTGATTTTGACTTGTGTGATGTTTGTATTTCTGATCTTTGGCCGTCGGTGTTTTGTGTACTCATCCCTTTCGATCACGTTACTGGCCTTCTTTTAAAAATTTAAGTGTACCTGTAATAGCAGGTTGTTATTTGCAATCATCATTTGAAGTTTCTGTTTTTTTTTTTCTTCTTTTTCTTGTTGTCTATAGAAAGTGGCTTCCCCTTCATCCATTGGGTTCACATATAGCAGATTAAACCTTTTAGTTTTTGGTACTGGATTTTGTGTAATCTTTTGATTCCTTCCTCTTATTCTTCTTTTCCATTCTTGGCAATGTAGATATGTTATTTTATTTTATTTTTGGCTTAAGCATTATAGATGTTCATCAACACAAAGAAAATGTTATGTTGAACAGATATTTGAAAATGACAAATGGACTTTATGGCCTATAAATGACCTTACACCTGGGCTGAACAAATGCATTTAAGCAAAACTTGAACAAATGCATTTAAGAAAAACCTGAACAAAGCTGGAAAAAATCCAACCAAGCTTGATCATTTGAGGCAACTTGAGCAAAACCCAAACTCAATAAGTTTGGGCTGGGTTAGCTCAGGCTTGTGGGTTAGGTACACAGAAACGTCTATGTACTCATCCTTTTTGATCGATCATTGTACAAGTAAAACTACCAAACACTGTGTTGCACCAAGGGTTAAGGCTTCGGTGCAACAAAATATTGCTTTGTTAATTTCTCTTTCAAATTGACAAAAATGCAAAACAATGTATATATATATATATATATATATATATTTTTAAGTAATGTTTAGAACAGAAAATGAGAACATGAATTAAAAAAAGCCTTCAATGTTGGAATAAACATTTATAAAACTCCAAGCAAAACTGTTTATCAGTGCTGAAGTTATAGATATAGATTCATCAAATAATTGTGATTTGTAGCATTATTGGAGCTATAGGTTCATCAGTGCTGAAGCTGTAGCAATTGGAGATGGTATTGAGTAGGATTTGGAAAATGGCTCCTCTTCATTGTATTGTGGATTGTGTATTGTATTGTTGGGATGGGGAGGAAAATAATTAGTACACCATTGGGATGTTGTCTGAGACCATTGTTGTGGAGGGTGGTTATAAAATTGTAGTATAATTGGGGACAAACTAGAGATGTGGAGTTAGAAGACTAGTGGGAGCTTTAAACTTCCACCATTTGGAAAAAGAAAACAAAATATTGGTCATTTTCATGTTATTTTGCTGTTTTATTTTACTTCCCAGACTACAAAAATTCGTATAACAAATATCTTGTGTATTCCTAAACTAGTATAACAAAACATGACATCACAAGACAACTACAGTATGGAAAACTTGAGAAAAGAAAATGTCTAATCAGGACACACCAGTAAACTAGCATTTTCAATAGTTAACCTAGAGGTGGCCGGTGTTGTGCCGTTTCATTTCAAGTTTGTATTTGGTTTTTCATATTTTTGTGCTGTGTTATTTTTAAAATGTGTGTTGTCAACAAAATTAACCCTTACTTAAAAGGTATGAAGAATAGTATTTTTTGAAAAAAATACTAAATTTTATGAAATTCTTTCAGTTATTCTCTTTCATTCCGCACACTACATCATATTAGTTCAATTTATAACATGTACAAAAAATCAAAGGAGTATACATATGGCGTCCTCCATGTCAACTGCCACTTCATCATGGCCACCGAGGATGTGTGCATGTGGCTTTGGACATTGCATTGTCAAGATATCTAGATTTGCCAAAAACCCTGGTCGTGCATACTACATTTGCCCTAGTCCTACGGTGCGTTTGTGTTGCCCCTCTCTTATGCACTTAGTCATGTCATCGTTCATTTGTGGTTGTGTCGCATAGTATGCATGCTAACTATCTACTGCACTTTTGTATGGCAGCGATGTGTTGTGTGGGTTGGTTGGTGTGACGAGTTTCGCAGCGCCAGATTTGGTACTGACCACCCATATAATAATGTCGATATAGGGTTACGGGCGGATGTTGTGCGTATATATCAAAGCCTACGTACGCTTAGGATAATTGTCGGTGTTTTGTGCGTCGTTGTTTTGGTGTTATTGTTTCGGATGTGATGCATTGTCATGGATGTAATATTATTGCACAGTTACTTTTTGTATCACATATGTACTTGTTGTTCAATTATGTGTTTGTCCTGTTTCATAACATTTCCCCAATGTGTAATACAAACCGACTTTGTCTTTTGCAAAGCGTTGTACTATTTCTTGTTATTACTACAGTAATTGTCTAGACACTTCGATTTCACTTTTGGGCATGAAAAAATTATCTACTCTACTTTCTTTAACACTGATATTTCATTAAATTTACAAGCAGGACGGCACTGCTCATGGCAACGAACCGATCATCACCCCGTACCCCTTCCAAGTCTCGAGGTAAGGCTATCACATCAACCCAACACCAACTAGTCTACAAATGCCAATTCGACAGTGACAATACAAAGTTGTTTCTTCAACTCGTCATTGCTGAAATGGAAGTTGGTAATCAACAACCGTCCGGATTGTCCATGACTTGGTATAAGAACGTTGCGAACAAATTTTTGGAGAAAACCAGCTTGCTACATTTGGCCAAACAAATGAAAAACAAGTTTGACAACTTGAAGAAAGATTGGGTAGCGTGGAAGAAGCTGGAGAATGCCAGCCATGGCTTAACAGGGCTTGGGTACGACCATGAGACAGGTTCGTTCACTACACTTGACCATTGGTGGGCCAAAATGCAAGCGGTATGTATTGCAACCATTTATTTTTTCCATTACTGTTGTACTAGTATTTCTGATTTGTGGTGCCATATTTTGCTCACGTTACTACTTTTGCAAATTAAAGCACTTATTTAATATACTACTTTTACATATGTTGGGCAACCCACAACGTGCCATGTGTGCACTTAATTCTATGCTTACATTTATTGTTTTATAATTACAACAATTAATCCATTCATGTGTTTAGCCTCTTTTACTGTCATTGGTGGTACACTTTAAGGGCAACAAACACATTTCAAGCTTTACTTACATATGTGTTTTCTCCTGTCTTAGATGAACAACCGATGTGCTAAGTTCAAGAGTAAGCCTCTAGAGCACTTGGACCTCATGGAGCGGGTGTACTCTGGCGTAGTAGCGACTGGGAAACATGCATGGACTCCAATAGAAGTGCGCGATGATGCTGTTGCCGCGACCAATGCCATTGAGGATAGCGGGATGGGACCTCTCAGTGCAGGCACACCACCACAACCGGGCCATGACATTGTCAGGGAGAACGTAGTGGATAGTACCCTCTTTGACGATGCTCTCCCCCAGTCAATCGTGGATGGATCAGCCAACGCAAAACGTTGCAAGTGGCCAGCGCCTGGTACTGTCGCTAGTAGCATGGACAATCTCGTGGAACAGTGAGCAAACAAAGCCAGGAACTAAAAATTACGCAATACATTGTCACTGGTAAAGGTGACAACACTGTGGGGGACTGTCTTGCAAGGCTTATGAGCACACCTGGATTGGAGCCCGGCGATAAGTTGTTCTTATTCGTATGCGGCATAATGGATTCACCCAATAATCGGGACATCGTCATGGCCCTCCCCGTGAATTACATTGTGAACTGGTTGTCAGAGAAGCGTGCCTGCACGCCGGCCAATGTTGGCAGGGATCGTAAACGGGAGACATAGCTGTTCAAGAGTGATGGTGCTGTTGACTTGGACTAGGCCTCTGTGATTGGATTGTCATTTTAGTATTTACTATCATGAGACTGTAGTTTATTTTCAGTTGCTATTTTCGTCGACTCTTTTGTATAACAATGTGTGTGTGTGTGTGTGTTTTTTTTTTTTTTGCTGTGGTGCACATGTGAGACTATTCGTATTCCTTTTTTTTTGGTTTGGACGTTTATTTATGATTGTGCAGGACTTGGGTACTGCCTGGGAGTGTACACGCCACAAGATGGCACTGTTGTGTCACATGGTTGTTATGTTATGCAAAATGTCATGGCCAGGAAATCTATGCATGGTGCATCACCATGTACGTTTGTTTGTTGTCTAGGGAATCTATGCTTGGTGTGAAACATATAGGTTCAACTTTGTTTGTGTTTGCAGGCTCTTTTTTGTTTGTTGTATAATTATTTATTTTAGCTGCTCCATAACAGGTCTATTTATTTAAATTTCTGTATGAATTAATTTATTGACTGGATTGGTGCTTTATTTATGTCATCTATGGATCTTCGTATTCATTTATTTGTATTGTAATTTTGTGGTCATTTGCTGTGGGGCCAAAAAAATTGAAATTGCTCTAGAATAAATGTGTGGTAAAAATTAGTGGGGCGAGCAGATGGTGATTTGAGGTGAAAAACTCAAATTGGTCTACGTTTCAAACTATTGGATTGAATTTTTTAAATCTATTTTATAATTGACAAAACAAAAATTAAATTGACAAAAACAAACACTAATTTTTAAAAAAAATGAAAAAACAAATAATTTAGTCCCAAGGAAGGGAAAAAAAAAAGAAAATGATAGGTTTTTTTTACCAGATTAAAATTAATTTTTGTGAAGGAAAAACAACGGATAATATCTTGTGAAATCTTAACCAAAGATTCAAAATTTGATATAACTACAAGCATAACTTGACATCCCTAAAAATTGACATAACTAAGAATATCAACTGTGTGACAAAATTTGTCCACACATTAAATTCTGTGAAACTAATCTATATTGTAGAAAATTATTCATAAAAAAGTTTGATTTGAATTCAATTATATTTTTGCCACACATTTATTAGTGGTTATTACTTCCAAAAGTGTGTTCCATTAATTTATTTATTTAGATTTGTTTACTTATTTTATTTTAACTAAAAATTTCTGATGCAATATTGGAGTTATTTGATGTGTCTCACGTCAATCACAAGCACATGAAACTTGGTTGCTTATATGGAAGCATGCAGACTAGAAATTGTACAAACTTGGAGAATGTACTACCATTCACATAGTAGTGTCATGTTGTTCAGCTTTGGGTAATCACATGGCCACAGTAACTCAATGTAGTAGTTCAAGATGTCTAACAAGAGTGCTATATATGATGGAGTTGATCAACCCATGTTGCAAATGCGAACTACAGCTTGTAATTTTTCTTTCATATAATTTGGAACGTCTATGGATCCGCAAGAGGGTACTAGCTCGGGACTCGTACGCAATGGCCAAATAAATGCTTGGATACGAGAGATGATCGGAGAAATGGAATCGACGACATCAATGATTTGGGTGGAAATTACTCGCATTGCCAATGAGTACACGTATGTTGACAGGACTCCATTTCACATATCAGCATTGACTGGTAGCATGTGGATGCAGGAGATGCTTCGAGATCGGAATGAAGCATTTCAACGAAATTTTTGGATATCACAGAATGTGTTCTTAATGTTGTGCAAGACATTAGTTAAGGATTGCGGCCTCCCAGTACCACAACGTCCCTATTGTGTAGACGTAGTTGAGAGTGTCGGCATGTTCATATTCGTGTTGCGGGGCTTCTTGAGTTGGGATATAGAAGACCGTTTCCAACACTCGGGGGAAATAGTATGGCGTCATGTAATGCAAGTTCTTAAAGTGATGAAGTCATTCACGATTGTACATTGTCGACCGACAAGGTCACAACACAGTAGACATCCGTACTTAGAGTCCCGACGAAAATATTTGCCATTCAAAGTGAGTGTATTAATTTTTCGCACATTTAATTGTGAATAGTAACCACATTCAGAAAATAAGGGAGAACTTTTTTCGGGTTAAAGCATTTCTCCTTCACAGTTATTGTATTGCTTTGTGTGCTTGTGCAGGACTGTATTGCCGCGTTTGACAGCACACATGTGGAGGCACATCTCCCGCCGCAGGAGGCTGCGCCATATTTTGGCCGTAAAGGATGGTACACGCAAAACGTACTCGCAACATGTGATTTCGACTTGTGTTTTACTTTTATATCTTGTGGATGGGAGGGTAGTATGCATGACAACAGAGTTTTTAACGAAGTAACATAGGACCCAGCCAAACAATTCCCTATGCCAGAGGAAGGTTAGATGAATAAGGGTTGGTGAATTTTTTGTATTACTTGTGTGCATTTGATATTTGTAATGATGATACTTACATTATTAAAAATCGGACTTTTTGCGACGGTCTCAAATGTCGCAAAAGGTCGATATATCGTCGCAAAAGACTTTTTGCGACGGAGCAGCGACGGAAAATGGGGGGTGGCGGAAAGGGGCGTGACAAAAAGTTTTTGCGACGGTTACAAACCGTCGCATTCTTGTAGCGACGGCTAATCAATAGTTTTTGCGACGGTTTCGCCTGACACAAAAAAAGGGGAAAAAATGGCATTTTTAGTGACGATGTTGATTGCCGTCGCAAAAAACCTTTTTTAGCGACGATATTTGCCGTCGCAAAAAGTATTATTAGCGACGGTCTAAAACGTCGCCAAAAAAGTAGTATTAAGTTAATACCGTATTGGCAACAGTTTAAACCGTCGCAAAAGATTTATTTGCGACAGTTGAAGCCGTCGCAAAAGATTGGAACTAATATGTATATGCGACAGGTTAACCCGTCGCTAATAAAATATAAGGAAATGAGAATTACGTTAGCGACGGTTTATTATTGTCGCAATAAAATTATTTTTTATAAAATCATATTTTATTAAATATTTCTTATACAAATTATTAATATTTTTAAAAATACATCCACATCCACATCCACATCCACATCCAAATTCACATCCAAAAAATCATATACCAAGAATACTATATATACCTTGTAACAATTGTCAATCAAATATTATTTACAAAAATATATAAAATAACCTCTAACAATACTAATAATTTTTGAAATTCAAGAACTCAAATTTTTAGTATCGACAATAGAAATAAAAAAAATAAAAACAGATATAATGTAGCTTGTTTTGATATCAATAGTAAGCTCCCATATCGATATGCGAAGATATCACGTACTCAAAAGGTTTGCATCTGCAAAAAGAAACAAAAAAGAAAAAAAAAATCATCATTTACAACATAATTATTTTCAAGCTTACAGAAAATATAAAACATTTGATATTTTTTTCAAAAAATAAATAAATAAATAAGATTGTAAACTCTAATATCGATATGCGAAGATATCATCACGTTCTCAAAAGGGTTATACCTGCAAAAAAAAAACCAAAAAAAAAAAAATCATTTACAATATAATTAATTTCAAGCTTACAGCTGGAGCAGCTAACCCTGTTGCCAATAAAAAAAGAATTTATCAGGAAAAAACACTCATGTCATTAGAAGCTTGTTAGCCAATAAATAAACAAAATTCTGTATTAATTTCTAAAATAGAAACTTATAGAATAGTTGATCAATCGTCCTACATTTCCTTTATTTGTAGCATCAATTACTACTTCCTCGCTGATATTAAATAGCTGCAAAAACATTTCACCATAGTTAACATACCAAAACACACTTGACAAGTGCAATCAAGAACAATAAATATTGGAATAAGAGGTGTTCTGAACAAGCTAGATTAAAAACTAGCTTGGTTTAATCAAAACACTAGTAATGTAAAATCGGAATACTAAAAATAAAGAGTCCCACTCAAATAAACAAAGATTTCATAAATGAATTCAGTTAAGTTTTGAAATCTTCAAAGAGTGGATTGACAATTTGGCAGGTCACAATTTATGATCTTCCTTCCAAAAATCTGACTACATTGAACAAGTAACCAACTCAAGTCCGAGTGAATTCTGTCAACAATAAACTAAAAAATAAACTCAACCAAGTGAATTTCTAATGTTCTTCAAACCCCTAATGTTCTTCAAAGCCCATCAACTGGACTAGGAAAAAAAAAGGAGTTGGATTAGAACAAAATAATTATTGTTATAATTTACTCAGAAATGCTTTCGCTGCCTCTGAAATTTCCCAAGCAGAAGATCGAACCTCAACAGTTTTCTTTTTCTAGTCATCGACATTTTTTTAGCCTACGGAAACAAAAAGCAAAATGAATTGGAGCGTCTCAATATGGAAATTTTTCATAAAAAAGAAAACACATGTTCTCATCATGTTCGACAAATTGCCCAAGTTAACCCAAGCAGTGGAACTAAGTTCCCCAACTGTCACCCAGGTGAACACATACAGAAGTCAACCATCATCCTTCAACTAATCAATGCCATTCAAACTCCGAGGGTTTGTGAATATGGAATGACCATAAAGAAATAAAAATGCCTTGATGTGTGCAAATCAAACATAGATAGCAAATGATAGAAGTAACAAGAGAATATACACTCCAGGACGGGTAAAAAATTGAATATAAAAATCTTAAGACCCATTGTTTTATGTCACAGAGAAAACCAGAATGATCAATCATGAAGTTCTATGCTTTTATGCACCAGCTGCATCATAATTCCAAATAGCTGGCATTAGTGATTAATGGTTGAAAGATGCAGAATGAAAAAGATTTATTCTCTACTGTGCAAATAAAAATTGACAAATCAAAGAAAGGAAGAGAGAGTACTACAGGGCTAGCATATTGTAATGCAAAGCACGATAACAAGAAAACAAGATCACACCCACTACAGGAAACAAATTAAGAATTCTATATGAAGCTCACTGGCAACATTGTCTAACCAATACATGCGGAGAAAATGAAAATGTGAATAATCAGAGCCTTAACTGCTTAGTTGTTTCGGTTCGTGCAGCTTTCACGGTTTTCTGAGGCTAATAGCTTTCTCGACAAGCTTTGGTATTACCCACTTGATTTTACATGTTACCAAAAGCAACAATTTTCCATTGATAATCTTTTACTTTCTGTTAAGCTTCAATTTTCAGTTTGTCTTTTAACAATGCAACCCAGGTCTTCCGCTATAAACTAAAAAACCTTCATTTCTTGAGTCCAAATACTTGTTAGTACGATTTTATCTATTTTGTGCATCTTGGGATATTTGCTGGTTTTTCTTTGTGAAGATTTCACCATCTGAGCTAGCTGGCATCTACACCTACAACTATCCATCCCTCTTCCCCATTCTTCATCTCATCCACATTTAGATTGCCTACTACAGTTACATATTCAGTTATTGTGGTCCTAATTCATCACATCCACCCTTATCATATGGTTCCAATAAATATTCCAGCTTTGAATGTTCCAAGCATGGGTAAAAAATCACCTCCGCTGCTAGAGGTTGGCAATCTGCTAACTAAAGCTTGCCAAATGTTTATCACAGTTGGACCAATCCATGCATCCCTCAATATGTACCTGATCATAAGTTGGAAAATTAAGACTGTTGTGGCCTAGCGTATAAAAAAGCACTTACCATCCTGTGTAAGATCCTCAAAGATTGACATGACGTCAGTCTTGAGATGAGCAGGTTCAACAGTTGCAGCAAACTTCCCCAAGTTTGTTGCAGCAGACCTCCTCACCATAGGCATGTCATCCTGACACAACTGGCTGTATATTGACCGTAATTCTGTCTTTAACATCTCTGAGGCACTAGGGTAAGCAATATGAAATAGTCCACAAGCAGAGACTCGGGCTGTAAACCATTCACCTGCGGCCAGTCTCTATAGAAGGGAACTTACATAAGAAAAGGAATATATTTCTTTGGTAAGAAGAATAATATATCACGAGGATATAAATCAGAAATACTGTAAGCCATTTATAAACACAGAGCAATCCCATAATTAAAATAAATCCAGAGGAAACCTGAGCAACATGCATATTTCAAGCTGGCAAAATGTACACTTCTATTTTCCAAAATAACACCATCATGGCATCACGCTGTAGAGTAGCCAATAGTAAAGAGAACAACAATGTAACAGGTAGATTTTTTTGTTATGGTAACAATGTAACTGCTTAGTTGTTTCGGTTCGTGCAGCTTTCACAGAATGCTCACACTTTGGCATATTATTGAAGTTCTTGTCCTATCCAACATAAAAGTAACACTTAAAAAAATTACAAAATGCAGGACTATCATGGAGCAAATCAAGCTTACTATAGGAAAACAAAAAAAAGAAAAAGAAAAAGAAATGACTCTAGAGGTATGGAGTTCCAACATACCTTAATAATAGGCTCAGCTGAAGGTGCATAGAGTCCCAATAAAACAGTAGCAGCAGTAGGTATACTAGAACCAACCACTGCCCAGCTTTAGGTATACTAGAACCAATCAAGGTGCTATTAAACTCCTTAAGAAGTTCACCAGAAGTAAAAAAAAATTTAATAGCCTCAACAATATCCTTACCCACAACCTCCCAGGAACTCTTAAAGAAACTAGCCGGGTAGCCATTGGGTCCAGGGGCCTTGTTCCCATTAACAGACAGGAAAAACTGTCTTGCTTGAAAAACAGCATGATAATGTGATTTCCTAACAAATCCAAAGCTAAAAGTTCAACCTTTGAGCTAATTTCCTAACCCCAATAAAAATAAAAACTACCTACCTAAATCAGGACTATGGAAAAAAGCATTTGTAAGACCCTTTTGTTAAGTTGGTTTGAGAAACAATGATGAAGTAGTCATGGCTGTCATTGAATTCCTTCTTGACAAAAACAGAGCTCTAGAATTTAAGAAAATAAAATAGTTCAAAACATGGTCCTAGCCATGTACACACACACAGATTTATCAGACACCATGAAGTCAATGGAGATGAAGAGAAACAATGTACTAGCCACAAAACAAAAAGGACAACTAACTGTAAACTAAAAAATGAGAAAGGGAAACAAAATAAAAATATGAGATATTAAAAAATATTTGCAGCTACTTGAACTAGTAAATATGAAACTGCAAAAACTCCACCATATTAACTTCAAATATTTCATTTCCCCTTTTACATTGATAAATTATAACCTATCAATTTGACAGAATAGAACCTCAATGACATTTCAGCTACACACTCCACTCACATTAATGGTTCTCATAAGTACAGTGTGTTTCACCCATTAATCCCAAAAAAAACAAAACTGTGCATTTGACAAAGAACTTGAACAACCAGCAATTCACACAATAAATAACCCAGAAAACTCAAAATCATCACAATTCTACCAACAACAAAAAAAAAAGAAAAAAAAAAGGAAAAAAAAGTGTATTTCTCCCATTAATCCCAAAAAAAAAACTTTGCATTTGACAAAGAACTTTACTTGAACAACTAGCAATTCACACAAATAAATAACCATAACCCAGAGAACTCAAAATCACAGTTCCACCATTCCAAAATTGAAAGTAGTACCAACGAATTAACAAATTAAAAACAAAAGGCATCATCATCATCATCATCAAAAAAAAAAAAAACAAAACAAATCAATGAGGAAGAATTAGATTTGAAATCTGCATAACCAGATTTGAAAATTAGTTCCATCAGTTGCTTTCGTTAAAGATAGAATCATTGTCCAAGTTGAAGAGTAATGGGGTTTCTTGAAAGCAAAAATAAAAAATCAGCCTCACTTGAGTCTTCTGTAGCTCGATATACTCTCTCACTAGTCAAAGCATCCAAACCCTTATTCCCATATTCCCTAAAATCAACACTATTCACACCCCTATTCCATTCAAAAGGCACCCAGAACAACTTCGAGCAACATAGAAAGGCACCCATGAAAACTCTTGATTTCAGATCGAAGAGAAGAGAATAGATGAGATGAGTGTGTACCGTCGATCGTTGCCACCATCGAACCAGTCTTGTTGTACCATCGAACTAGTCTCGCCGTTGAAGAGAGATCACCATTTGAAACCCTTCCCCTTCAAACCCTCTCTTTACTTTCAATTTAAAAGATTGAAAGTAAACCAAACAAAATTAAGAGAAACCCAGATGTGAAAGTACCTCAGAAATCCAGAGAATGAAGCAGAAGGTGTTCGCGAAGAGGAGCGCAGGTTCAGAAATGTGGATCCAAAGGATATAGGAGGGAGGTAGGGAGAGAGGGGGAAAGAGAAGGTTAGAGGCTAATTTATCAAACCTCGTCGCAGGCATCCAGATTTCACAACCGCCTCCTCTCGTCGTCGCAGCCCCCGCCAGAGAGATAGAGTGACGATGGGTGAGAGGGAGGGAGAGAGCAGTGAGATTAGGGCTTTTTTTTTTTTTTTTTTTTGATCTCAAGAGATAACAGAGAATTTGGGAGTATCGGGAAAGAGAGAGAGTGGGAGGGGGTTTTGGCGCGAATTTAGGAACTACTATTTGCGACGATATTAAGGCCGTCGTGAGTGAATGAGAAAAAATAAAATAAAATTGCGACAGATTGTCAAAAGAGCGTCGCAAAAAAAAAAAAAAATTAAACCAGAAAAATTTTGCGACGTTCAACGTGCTGTCGCATATAACCTTACTTTTTGCCACGGGCTTAGTTTTTCCGTCGCAACAAAAATAATTTCGCGACGTCAATAAATACCGTCGCAAAAACATGTTTTTTGCGATGGCACTTTAACCGTCGCAAATAGTTCCGTGGCAAATGCCCCATTTTCTAGTAGTGAATTACTAATGCAAAATTATCAAACTACAAGCAGGAAAATATTACCTTGTTGATGCGGGGTACAAGAACCAAAAAGGCTTTTTGGCGCCATTTAAGGGATGCTGCTACCACCAGGACGAGTTTCGCGCAACTGGACGCCAAAAATGTAAACGAAATTTTCAACACGGTGCACTTCTCCTGACGGAGTGCAATTGAACGTATGTTCAGATGGAAAGCGCGATGGGGATTCTTACATAACATGCCGCGATATGATTTTGGGAAAGTGCAGGTGCCATTGGTCGGGGCTTCAATGGCACTACATAATTTTATACGCTGCAACTCCAACGACGATGAAGTGTTCAATAAGGTTGCGAATGCAGAGAATTTTACTTTCAATAACATGCCAAATGTTGCGGGTGTTGGTGACAACGATGATGGTGAACCAGAGGGTGATGATGACGTACATATGAATGAAGTGAGGAAATCAATATGGAATGAATTAGTGCGACATCGGCATGAACTTGGGTTCTAATCTTGTTCGGTCTGTACGAGTTGATGGCAAATGAAATGAATGTGTCAAACTGTTGAAAGTGTCAAAAAAATGTACGGTTGTGTTTGTAAATTGCAGGTTGTAAAGGGCGTTTAGCAGTTTCTAATGTGGAAATGAATTAATGTAAGAGCACAATTTCTTGGAAAAAAATAATAAATTAAATATGCCATTGAATAATAATAATAAAAATAATTTTAAAAAATTGTAATAATAATAAAAAAATAATTTGCATTGCGTAACATTGATAAACAAAAAAAAATTGTAATATTACATTAAAAAAATTCATAATTAAATAATTTGCACTGCATAACATTGAAAAATTGTAATATTACATTAAAAAGTGTGCAAATACACAAGGGCAAAATCATAAATTTCATAAATTGGCTAAGGGTATTTTGGTCATTTTAAAGTGATTTGACACTTTAAAAAAATATTATACCAAAAAGTAAAAAATCAGCTTTTTACCAACTTTCCAAATCACTTTCCAAAAAAGTCAAAAAGGTTGGTAAAGAGTCAAAAGCCAACTTTTTACTAACTTTTCAAAACATCCCTTTATTGTCAAATGTGTAATTATTGTACTTTTAATGAATAAATTGAATATTTAAAGATGAACTAGTATTACTTCGAAAAAATAAAATTCTCAAAAATAAATTTGTTTGGAGTCAAATTATTTTGTCACATGCATTTATTAGCGATATTTTAAAATTGTTACTAAAAATCTTTTTTATGACCTTTTGGGATGATTTGTTTAGTGACAATATTCAAAATAGAAATTAATTCTTAAATATTTTTTATAACAAAATTTTAGTCTCTAAAATTTTTATTTTTTGTTGTGATTATCCAAATTGGCTACCCATCAGAACATCTAATGCACCCCTCGTTACCTGCCTTCTCTCTTAAACAAAGAAAAATGTTTGGGAGTTCTAAACTATGAACTTTAAAGGAGCTTTAGGAGGTGGGCTCCACCTATTGATATGATGTTTTGGCCTTAGATTTTTTAATTTTTTTTTCAATTTTTACTTAATTAATGTTCAATTAAAACTCTAAAATTAAAGGGATGAATCATTATTGCCTAAACAAAAGTGCACTTCACATAGAAATCATCTTCTATTGTGAAAACATAATTGACTAAGCATTCGTTTGGCAATGATTTTTTTAGTTGGCTTTTTGATTTTTTTGACTTTTTTAGCCTGGGACTTTTTTGTTCGTTTGGTATTCTTAATTAGCTTTTTTGGCTTTTTAGTTTTGGAATGGTAAATTTTTTTTTGTCCTTTTGTGATTTTTGACTTTTTGTAATTTTTGGACATTTTTTTATTCTTTTGTAATTATTTAGCCAAACCCATTTATCAAACAACCCCTAATTAAACATCTTTTAAATTGGGCAGGTTTTAAAGTAGATTTGACACATTTAACTGGCCAACATGTCAGACGAAGGTAATTAAAGTTAACTTGAGTATATGCATCTTATTAAAAAAATAAAAATAAAATAAAATAAAGTATAATTTTATGGTGTATGGTTTAGTTTTAAAATTATGATTTGAATGTTATATTTTTAGCTTTCAAATCATGATTCCAAATCAATTTTAAAACACATTTTGAAAATATGTTTGGTAAATTAGATAGTTTTTGAATTTTTGGTCTATTCAGTTGTTCGCCCGAACGTCCTCCCGGATGTCTGAAACAGTACTTTTTTTTTTTTTGGCAATTGCCAATGCCACCTGTTATTTGGAAAAAAAAATTATATTTGTTTTTGATATTTTTTAAATATACAAATTATTTTTTTAGACCAAAATGACAAATTATTTTTTTGAATTGAATCTTAAAAAAAGTTTGGTTATGAGTTTTGAATAGAATTTTCAATAGAGTTTTGAGTTGTGTGTTTGGTTATGAGTTATAAGTTTGTTGGTTGCATATTTTGTATAAGCCAATCCTAGCTTAACACGTTTCACATAAACGGTAATTTGGGGAGTTAATGTAAGCTTTCAATCAGCAAGAGACACGTAGCGGTTCATATTGGTAATAATGAATCTGCGCAGTATTGGAGCAGCTAGAGGGCGCAAGATGGCGTGGCCCAACGGTTACTCACAAATTCAAATTCAAATTCAAATTCAAATTCAAATTCAAGAGGGAAGTCTAACTACAAGAACGGCGTAGTGGAGGCTAACTATGAGAGAACATGATCAGGGATCATGGGAGGACCTTTCGACGGTTAGAAGCCCACTTCAACAGTTACCATTGGAAAGTATGAATAGAAGAGAAGGCCCCAAAATAAATGACCCAGACTCAAATCCAGATACCAGTCATTTACTTCATATTTTCTTTCCCGTTTTACATTTCTAGTTCTTCAATTCCTGTACTGCACTTCATTTCCTAAGAGTAGTTTCAAGTAGTCGTTGCTGTAAACCTTTTCAAGGCTGGGTCATTTCATTGTAAGTTCTTATTTGCTTAAATGAAATTTAGTTTTTGAACTGTGCTTTGTACTTGTTATTATTTGTAAGTTTCCCTTAAACAAGCCACCAGTGAAAGTCCTCTTCATTGAGGCTAAAAGAATTTCAACACAATCATCTGATAATTGGTTGGCAGTTAAAAATTCTGTAAAGACTTATTGATCATTGCTGGCACACTTTAAATTACAGAATTAACCTTCGAAAGCCAAAAAGCGAACATATATTTTTCGCACACCCAGTGGGATAATTAAAAATGGCTAGACGTAGAACAAGAGAAGAAAATGAGCGCTTGGAAGAAGGTGTGGAAGGAGAGATAGAAGTATCTAACCCAGAGGATAATGTAATATCACATTCTATGGATGCACCTATCCCATCAGATCCTTCACAAATGGTCGAACAGACTAGTACTTCAGAATATGCAACACATGCCCAATATACTGGACAAGGCCATAAAACTGGACATTCGACTGTCCCTTCTACTCAACCAATGAATCCATGATGAGGTTTAGTAGATGCCATGGGGCAGCAACTAATGTATACAATGGAAAGATGGGAAACATCCTTTTTGGATTGAATAAACTCTAATCAACCAACTGTCATAAGACAAGCTAAAGAAAACATGAATTTCCTTCAGCATAGATTGGCTCGAGATAAACAGCCTATACAAAATAATGGACAAGCTAATGGTCAGATAGTAATCAAAATCATAAGAGGTCATCACCCGTGCCTCAGTCATGGTATGAATCTCCTTCGAGACCATTAGCAAATCAAAATGTATCATTGCCCACCAGCGAAACCATACAAATTGGTGGATCTGGGCTAGCATAAGGGAATGGCATGAGGATGTTTTCAAATCCTATGTTCAAAGCCATACTTGGCACACAGGGTTTCACTAATCCTGTGTTTGAATTTGCACTCGGGGGGTTGAAAGGATTTCCTGCGGTTGGAAGAGAAATAACACCTGTTCCTCCTCCTGTAGCACCTTTTGTAAGGCCTTTCCCAGGAAAGATTCCAAGAGGTCAGCCATACCTTTAACAGTAACTAATACAAGAAGGACAACTAGTCTTGAATGTACCTATATATGGACCAAAAGGCCCTTAAGCACATGGAGTTCCTCAAAACCCTATGTTTGTTCCTCTAGTAGTGGTCCAACCAGCGCAAAATATAGTTCTTAGGGACCAAATTGCTGATATTGTTAGAGAGATGTGTGGACCTATGGCTCGGGAGGTCTAGACTCTGGCGTAACAAAAATTTACCTAGAATGGGAAGATAGGGTACATGAATATCCAAGCAGGTTTAGAATACTAGACTTTGCCATTTTTTATGGAAATGAAAACCAGTCAACAGTAGAGCACGTTGCTAGGTTTACAGGCCAGTGTGAGGAGTTCGCTAATAATGATTACATGAAACTATGACTTTTTCCAAACTCTTTAACTGGGACAGCCTTCATATGGTATATAAACCTTACACCTGGCTCTATCCAAACCTGACAACAAATGGAGGAGGTATTTCATGCCCAATTTTTCCAAAAAGAGCCTAAGGTTTCTATGGCAGACTTGGCAAGATTGAGCCAAAGACCTGATGAGAAGGCTACTCAATTTATTGCTAGACTTAAAAGGACACAAAAAAAATGTAGAGTCATGCTACCTGAGCCTGAATTTGTAAGATTGGCTCAAAATGGGTTGGAATTTAGGCTTCGAAAGAAGTTTGACGCAACTGAATTTCGGGATTTAGTAGAATTAACCTATAAAGTTTCCATATATGAAACCTTACTGGAAGAAGAACAGGATTGAAACAATACATCCTATAAAATTTATTATAGGGACCTTAACTATGAAATCGATGCAGCAGAGATCATAAGAAAAGAACCTATGACCTGTGAAGCATTGATTCAACAATACACTACAATAGATCAGCAGTTTAAAAAGAAAGACCTTCATAGGAAGTATTTGTCACGACCCAAACCCGCCCCTATAGGTTTAGCATCGTAACCGGCCAGTAATCCTTGGATTACCGAAGGCCTCTGTACAGATTAACATAAGATAAGGGGCTAGCGGAAGCAGATACGTAAATATAGTTGTCCAATGAGCTGTGTTGACTTACATGAAACAGAATATTTTAAAAACTTTATTTACATAACCATAAGTCAACCATTAACATATTATATTATACCACACACATTACAGTATCTTCCGTACTGATGTAAGCCGAAAGGTACCACATTGAGGCCGCTTAGGTTACATTTTTGGTCTTTTAATTTTATTTATTTGGTGGAGATGATGTGTTTCGTGCACTTGTACAGGTTTAGCAGGAAATATGAAAATTCAATCAAAAAGGGGCGCGAAACCAGATTCTCCGAGCGAGAGATGAAAAATCCGAGACCACCAGACCACCGCACGTGCGGCCAAGCTTTACCGCACGTGCGGCCCACCACCGCACGAGCGGCCCACCTAGGGACGCGTGCACGGACTTTTTGGTCTATTTTGCTCCGAATAAAAGACAGAAAATTGGACACAGTTAGGGTTCGAAAAATTGAGTACAGAACAAAGGGAGACTAGGGTTCCAAAGAGAGGGGAGGCTACCAAAGCTTGAAGTGCATTTTTATGGAGGTTTCTTCCTCACCTTCTTCCTCTTTCCACTCCTCCATGAGTGGCGAGTCGTCTTTTCTAGGGTTTTGATGAAACCCTAGCCATGTAATGGATTTTTCATAAGCTTTCATTGTACATTGGTTTGAATGAATGTATGGATGTTTTAGAAGTTTTTAAATAATTGTTTCGTTCTTCTCTTCAAGCATTTTACTCTCTGTGATTGTTTAATGCTTTCCATACATTAGTATTCTTTGTGTTAGTATTCAAAGTATGAGACGAGTCATGCTATGAGAGACGGATCGTTTTGCTAACATAATTTAGAGCAAACGACTCGTACTACTCGGGATGATTCATGCTTGTACATTGAATGTTACAAACCCTCTTGATCAATATTTCAAACTTGTAGTTGTGAAATATTGGATAATTCAAACCGAATTGCGATTGATGGTTGATGTTAAGTCTCATTCATGTGGTTAGTGGTGAATTCTCTACCCTAGGATTTTTCCCGAAAATTAATATCTCAAACCCTAGATTTTAATTGTCAATATAATTCTTAAATTTTATTTAATTGCTGTTTAGGTTTAGAATCAATCTTATCTCTTTTATCAAAATTAATTTAGGAATTTTGACGATTGAATTAATTTAATTTCATAATAGTCCCTGTGGATCGATACCTGGACTTGCCATTATTCTGATTGAATTTGGTAAAGTTTAGTATTTAATTTTGGTGTGTTCAACGACCCACCAAATTTTGGCGCCGTTGCCGGGGACTTCTGGCGAAATTAGTTAATTTAAAGTTACATTCTTATTTTAATTTTTAGTTTAGGATTTTATGCTTTTGGTGTTGCTAAGTGTGCAGAGCGTTTGAAATTGGAGCTCTCATTGAAGTGCAAGCGGAGCGCAGCCGAGCTTTACAAAAAAATAAAACCGCAGCACTAAAGTGAGTAAACAAAAGCAAACACTCACAAGCAAAGCACCAAAGTGCTAAAACGAAAGTCAAAGCTCAACTGGGGGTTGGAGACAACGTCTACACGTCAAGCATCCGCAAGACGAGTAAAGCGTTTTCGTTAAACCGCTGTGAGTATTTCTTCCTTTGGTATTTTGCTTTCATACTTAGTGCACAGAGTCGAACTTATTGTGTGTGTGTGGGTAGTGTATGCACGGGCGTCGTTCTTGTCGCCCTGAATTGTGGTGTTTGGACCTTGAACTAGAAAGGACCCTTAGGAGACTTAGGGCTTCTGCCCGTGTTCCTAGGCTTGAGTATTCATATTCATACATTGAGCCATTAGAGATGGCCGATCCTTATGTCCCGAATGTGCCCAACCGGACACTTAAGGATTATTTTACACCCACTGCATATACATCACCATCATGCATTCAATTGCCCAACACCACTGCTGCTCATTATGAGATTAAGTCCAGCACCATACAAATGCTCCCATCATTCCATGGACTAACTCATGATGACCCTTATAAGCATTTGAATGAATTTCTGGAAATTTGCTCGACAGTGAGGATCCAAATTTCACAAATGAGGCCTTAATGTTGCGATTGTTTCCATTCTCGTTAAAGGATAAAGCCAAACACTGGCTAAATTCTTTACCTGCTAATTCAATCACAAGTTGGGACCAATTACAGCAACGGTTCTTGGAGAAGTACTTTCCCATAGGTAAAACCAACCAACTTAGGCGAGCCATCACAAACTTTGCTCAAATGGATGGCGAGCAATTCCATGAGACATGGGAAAGACTTAGAGACCTTCTCCAACAGTGTCCCCACCACCAAGTGCCTGATTGGCAACTTGTTCAAACATTCTATTATGGCTTAACTGAGCCACACCGCCAAATGGTGGATTCGTCCTGTGGTGGGACATTTATGTCTAAAAATGATACCGAGGCATGGCAATTGTTTGAGAACTTAAGTGATAATTCCCTTCACCATGCCTCCGCAGCCCGGCAAGTCCGGCAACCCGTAGTTGGAGCCCCGAAAAGAGGGGGCATTTATGAGGTCGGGCAAAACCTAGAGTTAGCCCAACAAGTAGAGGCATTGTCTCGCAAGATGGACCAATTATTAGCTACGGGACATGCCCCTACCCAGCAAGATCAGCCTCAATTTCACGAGGCATGTGTTATTTGTGCGAGCCCTGCTCATGACTTGAGTGAGTGCCCTTCGGCATCACAATTTCCAGAGTTAGTCCAAGAGCATGTGAATGCAGCTCAAGAATTCTCCAACTCGGGTAATGATCCATACTCCAACACATACAATCCGGGATGGAGAAATCACCCTAATTTCTCATGGAGACCCCATTCACAAGGCACTTCTTACAATGCTCCACCACCAAGGCAAAATTTCAATAATTTTGCCAACCAATCATCTTACCGACCACCGCAACCTTATAGACCCCCACAACCATACCGGCAACCACAACCACAACCCCCGCCTGTTCCTCAGGGCAACTCTGCCTTTGAGATTCAGGTGTTGGAAGTTCTCTCAGAACTTAAGGGGTTAGCACCGATAATTCACTCCCACACTCACTCTATTGCCAAGATAGAGACCCAACTGGGTCAAATGGCTAACAACATGAATCGGAGAGAGGAGGGAAAATTACCAAGTCAAACTGTGGCCAACCCTAAAGGACAATACGGGACAGAGAGTTCGGGTGGGAATGGTAAGCAACATGAGCAAGTGCAGGCGGTGGTTGCTTTAAGAAGTGGTAGGAAGTTAGAGCCTCAGTCAGTTGCGTCTGATGCAACTAGAGTTAGGAAGGGTGACCACGGTGGTTCACCTAATGAGAGCAAGGGTGAGGGGGAGACAATTAAGAGGAATGACTTAGTCCCTAGTACTTCACTTGAGCCCAAGGCACCATATGTGCCTAAGGCACCCTTTCCCCAGTGCCTTGATACACCGTCCCCTTTTAATAAGAAGGCGGCATCTATGGAGGTAATGATGGATGTCTTTAAACAGGTAAAAATCAACCTCCCCCTGTTGGAGGCGATTAAACAAGTACCATCATATGCCAAATTTCTGAAGGACCTTTGTACGCAAAAGCGTAAATCTAGGACACATGTGTCCCAAAAGGTCCTACTCACGGAGCAAGTAAGCTCCATCTTGTTGAATGACACACCTCCTAAGCTTAAGGACCCGGGTGCCCCAACCATTGCATGTATTATAGGGGACCATTTCATTGATAGGGCCTTATTAGATTTAGGGGCTAGTGTCAATTTATTGCCGTACTCTGTGTACGAGGAATTTGGGCTTGGCGAGTTGAAGCCCACTACTGTCACTCTTCAATTGGCTGACCGGTCCCTTAGAGTGCCACGTGGCATGATTGAGGATGTGCTAGTTAAGGTTGATAGGTTCTACTTTCCTGTTGACTTTTTGGTGTTAGATATGGAACCGGTAGCCAGTTCTAAGAAACAAATCCCGGTGATCTTAGGTCGACCTGTCTTGGCTACGGCCAATGCATGCATCAATTGTCGGACCGGGGTTATGGAAGTTTCATTTGGCAACATGCAAGTGAAACTTAATATTTTCCAAGCATCCCAACAATCTCATGAGAGAGAGGAGTGCTTATTAGTGGATGTTGTGGATGAGATTGTGGAGGAGGCTTTGCCCTCCATTCTTGTAAAGGACCCTTTAGAGAAGGTATTAAAATTGTTGGATGCGGGTATTATATACCCCATCTCAAATAGCAAGTGGGTGAGACCCACACAAGTGGTGCCCAAGAAATCAGGCATCACCGTTGTTGAGAATGAGGGAGGAGAGTTAGTCCCCACACGAACCACTACTGGGTGGCGAGTGTGCATTGATTATAGGAGACTAAATTCCTCGACTAGGAAGGATCATTTTCCTTTACCCAGGGGTTTGATAGACCCATTTTATTATGCTTGATAAATTGATTCCTTATTTTTTTTTTATTATTATTATTATTTTTTTCTTCTTTCTTCTTTCCCTTCTATGTTATTATGTTTTTCTTTATTCTCGTTATGCTTTATTTGCGTCTAGGAGACTTTAAATCCTCTAAAGGTGTAATTCCTTTGGTGTTTGCCGTGCCCGAACGGCATCTGACGGTCTGGTATAGCCACCTAACCGTGTTTGTAGTGAGTTCCTAGGAGACCAATTGAGACGGTGGAAACTAGAGTTCGAATGGCAAAGCCTAGAACACAAAGGTTTGGAATTTCCGAGACTAGAGTCTGGTTTAAATACCCAGGGGTGTGGAGATTGCTTCAAAACTACCTCGGCTTGAACTCTGTATGGCAGCCCCATAGGTTGAGGTAGCTTTATGCGCCTCGATTCTGGATACCGAATCAACCTAGCCTGTTACCCTGTTGGAGAATAGGGAAAGTTACAGACACAGTTAGGTAAAAAAGTAGTACCCGTGGTTTTCGCGTGAAGATTATACATTTAGTGAGCATTCCGTTATTTTCTCATATGTTATATTTATTTCGGATGTCAATTGAAGGTAGAAATGGTTAAGTATACTTTGGGCGGTACTAGCCCGAAGGCTATAAACTACGTTGGGTTTTATTACCTGGGGGATTCTGAAGTGGCAACTTTATGCCATAACTCTGATGCCTTTTGTTAGGTGCTGAGAGTTAATTAAAAAAAAAAAAAAATGCTTTCATGTTTATTTTCTGTGTTTTTTTTTTAAAAAAAAAAAATAGTTGTTATACTTGTTCAATTAAAAAAAAAGAAAAAAGAGGGGTGTTATACTTGTTCAATTTAAAAAATAAATAAATAAATAAATAATAATGAAAAAAAAAATTTGTGTTATACTTGATCAAATTTTAAAATATATATATATATAAAATAAAATTTTTTAAAAAAAATGTGTGCTGTACTTGTAAAAAAAAAAAAAAAATAATTAATTTCCCGCATGTGCGGCACTGTGCACACACATGGGGGAAAATCTTACAAAACAAAAGTTGGGCACTGCTAAATAAGCAGCTGCGGAGGGCTGAACTTTGACCAAGCCGCACGTGCGGCTTGGGCCCCGCACGTGCGGGACGACGAGAAAAAAAAAAAAAAAAATCGCGAGGATTGAAATCGCCGCACGTGCGGCCTAGGCCCCGCACGTGCGGGAAAGTCGTGAGATTGAACTTTGCACCCTGCTTAATCAGCAGGTGCGGGCCATGTGCGGGTTGTGATTTTATTTTATTATTATTATTATTTTTTATTCTTTCATTTTTAATTTATTGAAGTAAATAAATTTTAAATAAATACATAAATAAATTTTAAAAATAGATAAATAAATATACAATTATTTTATTTATAATTTTTTTTTTAAAAAAATTCGAATTTTATTTATTCATTTTATTTTTAATTTTCTATTTTCGTAAAAAAAAAAAAAACTCAGATATCATGGTGCTAACAATAATCCTAATTTAGTTTTTTTTTTTTTTTTTTACTATATTTGTTTAGTTTAAATTGTTTCGTTACTGATTCTCATTAGTTTGTGAATTGTTTTATTTTTATTTTTAAATTTAATTTGTTTAGTTAGTGATGTTATTTTTATTTTTATTTTTTATTTTATTTTATGATGTAATTGTTCATTTAATTATTAAGTAGTTTAGTTTTTATTTTATTTTTTTTATTTTCTTCTCTTCTATTACTTAAAAAAAAGAAAAAAAGAAAAAAAGTTTAGTTTAAGTTATTTTATTTTATACTTTAGTCTCTTTTGTAGTTTCGTTATTTTATAGTTTAGTTTAGTTTAGTTTAGTTTATTTTATAGTTTAGTTAATTTAATTTAATGTCATTTTTATTCATTTATTTAATTATTTCTTTTCTTCAAAAAAAAAAAAGAAAAAAAAGTGCCAACTTGTGTATATGTTACTCTCTGCCTACCTGGATGTGCACCTACAATTCTGGTAATATTCTCTCATTTCTCTTTACTTTTCCATTGAGGACAATGTCATATTCAAGTTGGGAGATGAGGGTTATATTTTCTTTTGTGCATTTCTATTTGGCCCATAATTCATGCTTATACCTGTTTCACTTGATTGCATTACTTCACCTAATGTGACTTTTTGCTAGTAGGGTGATGATATTTGCATATGTTATTTGGAGATCATAGTAGACTTGTATAAAAAGGGTTTATTGGGTAGATACTTGCATGTGATACTTGCACGAGGAGAGTTGTCTGTGTTTGGGATTTTAGTACACTTGTCATGAGTATGCCTTAATTCACATGAACACACTATCATAGTGGTGATCTTTTTATTATAATCCCTGGTGTACATCATTGATAATAGCTAGAGTTGCAGAAAAAAATAAATGAGGAGCCAAGATTCTATAAAAAAAAAAAAAACAAAAAACAAAAAAAAAAACTTGACTTGTTTGGGTTCGTAACCTTTTTAACTCGAGTTATTAAGCCCGTAGGGGTGTCTTTCCACCTAATGCCCTAAAACCATCTGGTTTGGGAGTCATTGGCCCAAAACTTGCTACATAGGTTAATTAGAAAGCTTAAGGGACTTGGACATTGCACAGTTAAGGAAAAATAAGAAGAATGACTTGTTCGGATTCGTAACCTTTTCAACTCGAGTTATTAAGCCCGTAGGGGTGTCTTTACACCTAGTGCCCTAAAACCGTCTGGTTTGGGAGTCATTGGCCTAATGCTTGTTACATGGGTTGATTAGAAAGTTTAATGGATCAGGATATTGCACAGTCATAAATAAAAAAAAAAAAAAAAACTTCTGAGAATCTTGGTTGTAACAGGTTAGTTTTTCTGTATATGTTGGATGTTATTATGAGTTACACTGGGCTATTATAGTGGATAGTTAACTAATATGGAGACTGCACTTTACACCAAGGGTACTCATGACTTGTTTACTAGCATGCACAAGTACAGGGGACTTTACTTTTGTATTAACTGAATTGTGGTTTTGACTCAATAGGTTCCTTCATGCTTGTCCACTGTGCCTTTAATGACTCATGATGTCTCAATATTACACTGTAGTGGCACATAAGTTGATTGTTAAGTGGAGTAGTGTAGTCATTTGTTGTTGAGTATATATGAATATGTTAATGTTTGTGGGTATCATTTCTGGAAACCCTCACGAGCCTTTACTCGTCCACTTGGGGTAACCTTGTGGTTTAAAGGCTTGTTGCATATGCTAAATGTAACCGTTTTTCCCATGAAAGAGGAAATAGATAGATTTTGTTTAATTTTATTTTATTTTACTTGCTTGAGGACTAGCAAGTAGTAAGTTGGGGGATGTGATTAAGGCCGAAATGTACATCATTGAGGCCGTTAATTAGAATCTCTTAACTTCACTTGCTGGTCAAACTGTATAATTTATGTGTGTTGAATGTCAATCAGGTTGTACATCATCGGAGCATAAAATGGGCAAAAAGATAAAATTTGGACGGTGTTGACTTTTTCTGGAAAAGTCAAACTAATGTTTTAAACCTGTTTGGAAATGAGTAGAAGGATAAAAAGAAAAGGAAAAGGCTTTTCTGGGGTTCTGAAGTTTTTGACCTAAAGAGAGAGGCTAGGGTTTGGATAAGAGAAGGAAAACAAAAGCTCTAAGATGTCTCCCATGGTGGTTCCTTCTCCATCTTCCTCCTTCCACTCCTCCATGAGTGGCTAGTCGTCTTTTCTAGGGTTTTGAAGAAACCCTAGCCATGTAATAGGTTTTTCTTTTTGATTTTATATTATGTAAAGGTTTGAACTATTGTATGGTGTTTTAGAAATTCTTTATACATAATTTTCATTATTCTTTCGAATATTTGACTTTCTGTGATTGTTAAATGTTATCCATACAATTGTTTTCTTTTCCTTCACATTCAAGGTATGGGACGAACCATACTACGAGAAACGAGTCGTATCACTACCTTAGTTTAGAGTGAACAGTTCGTATTACTTGAGATGGTTCGTGCTCGTACATTGAATGTGATGATCTTCTTGTCAAATGCTTCGAACTTGTAGTTGCGAAACATTAATCCGTTCAAACCATAGCATAATTGATTTCAATTGGAAACCCTAATTATGTGGTTAGTGGTGAATTCTCTACCCTAGTTTTTTCCCCAATTCAGTAAACCAATTTCATTTATTATTAATAATTTAATTCCTTAGTTTAATTTATTTATTATTAAATTAGGTTATAATCATTCAATCTTTTTATCAAAATTAATTTAGGAATTTATCAATTAAATTAGTTTAATTTCACAATAGTCCCTGTGGATCGATACCTGGACTTGCCATTATTCTGATTGAATTTGGTATAGTTTAGTGATTATATTTTGGTGTGTTCAACGACCCATCAAATTTTGGTGTAATTTAGTTTCTAGTTTAGTTAATTAAATTTCATGTCATTTTTATTCATTTATTTAATTATTTTCGTTTTTATCTTGCCAAAAAAAAAATAAAAATAAATAAATAAATAATAATAATTTTGGTGGTGTGAGGATGATCCGGTTTTGAATGATTTATGCTTACATGCTATTTCTGATGAATGTTAATATACTGGTTCCACATTTTTGGTTGTGTTGGTTGAACTATTTTGTACAGATATGGCTTCATCATCCCGCCGAGCACCCAAACGGCCTCGCACAGCCAACATTGCATTCAGGGATATACCAACAGATGCTTGGGCCACCAAACCAGTGGTATGTGATACATCATTTGATGTGGACTTCTTTCGTCGGCATCAAACAACTATATGGAGTATTCAACAACTTGAAGACCGGGGCCTCCTGGGCATCTGCACTGTCACTGAACCAGCATACCCGCGCATTGTGCGCCTCTTTTATCAGCATATGTACGTCAGCGACGAGGCCCCGGGAGCTCTTTGCTCCATTGTTGACGGAGTGGAGTTAGTGGTAACCCCAACTTCAATTGCCGAGGTCCTCCACTGTTCCATGGAACCTATCAATGCAGAACGGTTCCTGGTATTCACTCGGGAACTCACCATCCCGGAATTGGTGACTGAGTTTTATGCGGGGCGTCAGGAGGATGACAACCGTACGAGCATCAGGCGGGCTAATTTACCACGTCGCCTTCTCTTCCTCGATGTGGTCCTGAAAAAGAATGTCATTTCTATTGGCCACAAGGAAGAGCGGAGAGGGGACTTCCTTCGTGCCTTGCATCGGTTTGACCACGGGTTTTGGATTGACATACCTACCTTGATCTACAATCAGATGTATAGAATCCTAAATGAAGTAAAAATCCGCACTACACGGGGTAGTTCTACATGGGCCCTCCCTTTTGCCAACCTCATTACAGCGCTCATAAAAGCCCAAGGGACATACCCACTGCAGGCCATTGAGGTTCAGCTTCCGCCGCCCCTATTTTATGGTCGAACTCACTGGCGTCAAACCACTGCTCGCCTGCCGCCTCCACTAGTTCTTCCCGAGGCTCCGGCAAATCCTCATGATGCCCCAGTCGAGCCTGCAGCCGCACCAGTGCCGGCCCCACCGCCATTCCGTATGACGAGGGCGCAATATTAGGCTATTCTGGATAATCAAGCCGCCCTTCAGCAATCTATGGTTGATCTCCGGAACGACTACCAGGCTGACCAGGATTATTCACGGGCGGCATTTGATGGGTATCAGCAGTCAGTTGCCTCTTTGCACACTGACTTCTATGCATACCGGGATTCGAGTGGGCAGCGGTTTGATCAGTTTGATCAACGCTTTGATCAGATTGAACGGCAGATTGATCAGCATGGTACTAGGGTTCATGATGAGGTGTTCGAGACTCGGACATTGATGCAGGCCCTACGAAAGTGCAATCGTGATTGAATTTAAATGCAATCGTGTTCCCTACGAAAGTGGCTGAGAGTATTTTACTTTTCTTATTTCTTTTGTTTTGCTTGAGGACTAGCAAAATATAAGTTGAGGGGTGTGATGTAAGCCGAAAGGTACCACATTGAGGCCGCTTAGGTTACATTTTTGGTCTTTTAATTTTATTTATTTGGTGGAGATGATGTGTTTTGTGCACTTGTACAGGTTTAGCAGGAAATATGAAAATTCAATCAAAAAAGGGCGCGAAACCAGATTCTCCGAGCGAGAGATGAAAAATCCGAGACCACCAGACCACCACACGTGCGGCCCACCACCGCACGAGCGGCCCACACTACCGCACGAGCGGCCCACCTAGGGACGCGTGCACGGACTTTTTGGTCTATTTTGCTCCGAATAAAAGACAGAAAATTGGACACAGTTAGGGTTCGAAAAATTGAGTACAGAACAAAGGGAGACTAGGGTTCCAAAGAGAGGGGAGGCTACCAAAGCTTGAAGGGCATTTTTATGGAGGTTTCTTCCTCACCTTCTTCCTCTTTCCACTCCTCCATGAGTGGCTAGTCGTCTTTTCTAGGGTTTTGATGAAACCCTAGCCATGTAATGGATTTTTCATGAGCTTTCATTGTACATTGGTTTGAATGAATGTATGGATGTTTTAGAAGTTTTTAAATAATTGTTTCGTTCTTCTCTTCAAGCATTTTACTCTCTGTGATTGTTTAATGCTTTCCATACATTAGTATTCTTTGTGTTAGTATTCAAAGTATGAGACGAGTCAAACTATGAGAGACGGATCGTTTTGCTAACATAATTTAGAGCAAACGACTCGTACTACTCGGGATGATTCGTGCTTGTACATTGAATGTTACAAACCCTCTTGATCAATATTTCAAACTTGTAGTTGTGAAATATTGGATAATTCAAACCGAATTGCGATTGATGGTTGATGTTAAGTCTCATTCATGTGGTTAGTGGTGAATTCTCTACCCTAGGATTTTTCCCGAAAATTAATATCTCAAACCCTAGATTTTAATTGTCAATATAATTCTTAAATTTTATTTAATTGCTGTTTAGGTTTAGAATCAATCTTATCTCTTTTATCAAAATTAATTTAGGAATTTTGACGATTGAATTAATTTAATTTCACAATAGTCCCTGTGGATCGATACCTGGACTTGCCATTATTCTGATTGAATTTGGTAAAGTTTAGTATTTAATTTTGGTGTGTTCAACGACCCACCACGTACAGACAACATAATTAAAATAAAGTCCCATGCATAAACAGAATTAATCAACACTTGAACCCAAGACACTTCGGGAACCTCCTCGTGAGGCACAAAGGCTGGCTGACAACAGAACAGAACTCCAGGCAAAAGCCTTCGGGCTCGAACTCCAAAATGCTCACCTAAATACATATATATACAAACAGTGAGCTAAAGCCCAGTGAATAACATTAAGGTAAAGGGGTTAGTGAACGAATTCCGAACATTTCATACGTGTAAAACAGATCATAGCATAATCATAGTCATTTCATATCGGAACATAATAATGGCATATCCCATAGAACATATCGAACATATCACATAACGTCTTCCGACTAGAGTAACCGGTTCCGGACACCGATTAAACACATATCACCACAATGAAGTGGCTAACGAGATCTCGTAAATGTCATGGACCCGCATTTTCATGCCGTCCCCCATGACTTGGGACTATCTATGGATGCCATAATAGATTTCAAACTTGGAATGTTCGTTCACAGAAGCATATATCATTTCAGAAAACATAACATATCATATCTCGTTTGGAACATAATTTCATATAAACGTATCTTTACGATAACGTTACTCACAGTGGTTCCCGTAAATGGTCAATCAATCCTCGAGTCTTGACCTACAATCATAAAATACATAGCACAAAATATGTCTCATTATTATTCATTCGTGTGGTCATACATGGCTTAGCTTTCTCACTTTAATTTCCCATTCATTCCATGCTACACAACTTGTTCATTTTGCCTATATACTCGGATTCAACACATATTTCCTAATTCACTTACTTATGTTATCTCTTAGCTTATTAATATTTAACGGCTCATAAATCATGCCTAAGAATGCACATAAAGAGATGGGAGTGAAGATATGTGCTTAAAACATTTTTGAAAACATGCTGAAAATAGGTTGGTGGCTAGAGCCAGCTTTTCTTGGCTAGAGCCAGCAGAAGGCAAAAACAGAGCTCGCACGAGCCAAGACTTCTTCGCTCGAGCCAGCCTTTGGCAGAGTGCAAAATTCTGAGAGCTCGAAATGTTGGCTCGAGCCACCACTTCTTCGCTCGAGCCAACTGTAAAATTCTAGGCAGCAAGCTCAACAAAAATGGCTTCCAAACCACCTCCAAACCTTGGGGTCTTGCATGATTTGATCAAACACACAAAAATAACTTTAGAAAACTTCAATACAAGACCCTTGAAACATCTATTATTCAAAAACTCATCAATTCTTGAAAGGTTTGAACCAAAACTTCTTCATGCAATATTTTTCAACTCTTCCATGGTTTTTCAAAACATGCAAATGGTGACCAACAACTCGTGAATTCTGGAACCATGGACAAGATTAAAGCTCACATGCATGCAAGGCCTTCAAAACTCCAAAATGATGAAACCAAAAGTTAATCTCCAAGAACTCACATGCAAGACATCCACTTGATCAAAGATCAATTACTTTACAATTATCATGAATTTGGCTCAAAGATATGTTAAGACCATGATGCATGGAGGGTTATCTACAGAAAATAGGTTCAAGATTCTTACCTAGATGATGGATTCAAACAACAAGAGATGGCCTTCCTAGTTCCCTTCTTCTTCTTCTAGCTTGAGCTCTCTCTCTCTCTCTCTCTCTCTCTCTCTCTCTCTCTCTCTCTCTCTACACGGGCCACATGAGTAAAGGGGGTGATACAACCCTCCTTCAACTTTCATCAGAATGTAAACAACACACACACACTCTCACATTGAGCACATACATGTGCACACACATGCACACTTCCAACACACACACACACAAGGATTAATCCTCTACACCCAACACCACCAAGGCCTAGCACACCTCACTCTTAATCACATCTTGGATTATTAATAGAATTAATTTAGGCACCAATCTTGCATTATTTAATTCAAACATAAGTAACCTTAATTTATTCGGGTTAGCACGAAATTCAATTAATCCCAAAAATAGTTCCCGTCAAGGCTTTAGTTAATCACATGCGATTTTACGGAACCGAATTTAATTTTTAATAAAATTCGCCATGGTGTTCTAAAAATTCTAAATAGTCAATCCATGTGCTCCATTCGGTTTCTAAAAGCATTTAGGCTAACAATTTCAGATTCAAAGTAGAAATCATGACAAATAACTTTCAAATCAGATAGATATGCACGAATTACTATAAAGCACATAATAAACCCATAATTAATTTTTATTCACTTAATTAAGATCCTTAATTACTGATTAGTGGCTAATTACGGATCGGGGTTATTACAGTATTCTTTTGACATAACAAAAGTAGATGACATTTTTGATCATTTGCTTGCAGCCTATTTCCTAAAGTTACCAAAGGGAGTGAAGATTTCCACTCTTGAAGAACTTAAAGGGAAAATGTACTGCAAGTGACACAATTCTTAGTCTCACTTAACTAAAAACTACATTATTTTTCGAGACAGGATCCAAGAATAGATTCGGAAGGGAAGGCTAAAGTTTCCAACCAAGACCGAGAAAGCCATGGAAATTGACACCAACCCTTTTCCAGAGATTGGCAAGGCTACAACCAATGTTGGCATCCCAGATTTCGAAAATCTCTCTTTGAGGGAATTGGAGGAAGTCACTGTGTAGATGTATGTGGCTAGCCAGGCTACTTTCAAGGACACCAGAAGTTCACCAGCCAGTGGACAAAACTCTACAGGCCAAAGGGATGGCTCTAGTGAAGAAATACTGGATGATGATTCCCTCGAAGCAGTGGTAGTGCAGAGGATGTGTCCTAGATGCAGGATGAGTTACAAATGGCTAAAGGGGCTCCCAGTTGATGGGAAACACTATTATAAAGATGTGCAGAGAGACCGAAAATCAGCCAGCACCTACAACAGAATGCCATATCCAATTGGTTCTAGACAACATTCATCCTTGGTGGGTTCACCAGACACTAGGATGCAATCAAAGAGAAAGAGGCCCCTGCATGAAACCAGGCCACCTAATTACTATAGGGTGGGCAATCAGCCGGAATGGAAGCCTGAATTTAGCTCAAAACAGGGAACCAGGCCTAGTAATTGGCCTCCAAGAACTGCTTCGAAGACAGGTATAAAGATAGGTGTAGTAGGCCCAATAGCTAGAGCAGTGGGTTCATGGGTCCTTGGGGTTTCAGATTGGTTTGTCATGCAGAGCAAACCTATAGTTATACCGGCACAAAGCAAGATTTTCGAAGACAAGGGAAGGATGATCACGCCTCCTTTGGTGGCTTCAAATAATTGGATACTGCTCACAAACTCGAAAACAAGGGAACCAGATATGGTTCCAATAATTTCCAAGTCCCAAAGGAGAAAGATCCAGCGAAGGTACACTCAGTATCAGAGGGACCCGAAACAAAGTGGAGAGAGTACTTTTTTAGCACAGTCCAAAGGCCAGATAGAAGAAAGAGAAGGTTCAAGACTTGTTCCTAAGATCAAAGAGGGTGCCAGTAGAGAACAGTTAGCCAAAGTTCATGTAACTAAAAGCCAAAGAAAGATCCAGCTTAACTGGCCTTGAAAAGGCCTTTACGGAAAGTGATGATGAGACAGATGGAGAGGTTGAACTAGGTCAAGAGAAGGAATTGGCTGAAGATAAAATGTTCAAAGCCTTCATGGCTGAGCAGACCTTCCTGGTTGAAAAGCCAATGGGAGCAAATCATAAATAAATTTCGAAGGAACCCACCGGCACTAAGGTCCTGGAGTGCAGCATGGAGGATGTCTTCCAAGCTTCAGAGCAGAGTAATATGGAAGGAGAGTAATTGCAGCCAGTGGTACAGTTTGGCTTATTCCCTCCAGTGCTAGTAAACATGGTTTATGTGCTGCCATAGGAATTCGAAGCTGAGAAGGTAAACCAAGAAGGTCAAGAAGACGACCCCATTGCTTGGTCTTATAATGAACTGCCTTGGTTAGAAAGATCATTAGTGGAACATAGGCTCCCAATGAAGCCTAATTTCAGGCCACACAAGTCGAAGCCAAAATGGGTGAGTCCTAAAGTGGTTCAAAAGGTGAAAAATGAGATTGTTAGGCTCCTTAAAGCAAGCTTCATTAGAATAGCCAAGTATGTTGAATGGTTGTCTAATATTGTGCCTATGGTCAAGAAGAATGGCAAAATGAGAGTATGCATCGATTTTAGAAACTTAAATTTGGCAACTCCAAAAGATGAGTATCCCATGCCTATAGATGACTTGTTGGTGGATAGCTCAGTAGGACACAAGATGTTGTCCAGGATGGATGGGCATTCTGGCTATAACCAGATTTGCATAACAGAGGAAGATGTGCACAAGACAGCTTTCAGGTGTCCTGGAAAATATTGGCACCTTTGAATGGGTCAAGCTGCCATTTGGGTTGAAGAATGCTGGAGCAACATACAAGAGGGCAATGAACACTATCTTCCATGATCTCATTAGGGGGTATTTAGAGTGTTACATTGATGATATTGTTGTGAAATCTTAGTCCACGGAGGAGCACTTGGTTCATTTGACAACAGCCTTCAACAGAATGAGAGAGTTCAAGTTGAAACTCAACCCTCTCAAATGTGCTTTTGGTGTGTCAGCTAGAAACTTCTTGGGGTACGTAGTACACAAGAAGGGAATACAGATTGATCAGAATAAAGCCAAAGCTATCATTGAGGCCAAACCTCCATCAAGTAAGAAAGAATTACAAAAATTCCTTGGTCAGGTTAATTTCCTTCGAAGATTTATTTCTAACACTGTAGGGAAAACTAAAGTATTTTTTTCTTTGTTAAAGCTAAAAAATGAAGAGTTTGTGTGCACAGCTGAGCATCAAGTTGCTTTCGAAGGAATTAAAGCCTACTTGGCCAAGCTTCTAGTGTTGATGCCACTAAGGAAAGATAAAACCTTGAAGCTATACATTGCTGTAGTAGAAGATTTATTGGGAGTTTTTCTAGTTGAGGACAATGAAGAAGGCAAGGAACAAACAATTTATTACCTTAGTAGGTTTTTAAATTCTTGTGAATGTAAATACTCAGCTGTAGAAAAGTTGTGCCTAACATTGTACTTTGCAGCAATGAAATTAAGATATTTTCTTTTGCCTACTGTTGTCTTGGTAATTACAACCACAGACTTGGTTAAATATATGTTATCTAGACCCATGCTAAGAGGAAGAATTGGCAAAATGGATATTAGCTCTATCAGAGTTTCATCTAGAATATATTTCCCAAAAAGCAGTAAAAGAACAGGTTTTAGCTAACTTCTTAGCAGATCATCCATGTCAAACAGAAAGTTAAGAGATAATGGATCTTGGTATGGTCAATGTTGAGCCATGGCAAATGTGGTTCGATAGATCAAAAGCCAATAGTCTGGTTGGAATTGGTGTTGTGGTTAAGTCACCACAGGGGATAGAAACCACGCATGTATTTATTGGATTACAAGCTCATGCAGTTGATATATTTGGAGATTCCCAATTGGTAATTAACCAAATAAAAGGAATTTTCAAATGTCAAAGTGCAAACATGTTACCATATTATATTGTTGCATTACATTTGCTTTCTCAGTTTCAGATAGCCAATGTGACTTATATCCCAAGATTCATGAATCACAAGGCCAATAATGTAGCTTAAAAGGCTTTGAATTTTAGAAGAAGGGGTAACACCCAAGGGGACATAAGTCAAGCAACATATCAAAAGTTAATATCACCTTTGGCTAAAAGGGATATCATGGTAGAAGTTAACTAGAATAACTTAGAAGAGTATGATTGGAGACATCCAATCATCTAATATTTAACTAGTCCTTCTTCGAAGGCTAGGAGAAAAATTAAATTGCAGTCAATGCAATTTATAGTATATGGGAATGCTCTTTACAAAAGGGGGCAAATGGACTGCTATTGGAACGTCTAGGGCCAAAAGAGGCACTAACTGCTATGGTGGAGGTGCATGAAGGCATTTGTGGCGCTCACCAGCCTGGTGTGAAGATGAGATGGTTACTTCGAAGGCATTCCTATTATTGGCCAACTATCCTTAAAGATTGTATAGAATATGCAAAGGGATGTCAGGCATGCCAAAAGCATGGCATGATAAGACATGTGTCAATATCTGATTTGCATGTAGTTGTGAAGCCATGACCATTTAGAGGATGAGCAATGGATATGAAAGGAAAAATATATCCACCCTTTTCGAAGCATCATTGTTTCATTCTAGTGGCCACAGATTACTTTACTAAATGGGTCGAAGCTAAGCCTTATAAGGTTGTGGATCAAACTAAGGTTATTGGATTTATCAGAGAATTAATCCATAGGTTTGGCACCCTACAGACCATAATTATAGATAATGGAACTGTGTTTGATGGAAAGATGATGAAGTCTTTCGCAGCAGAATTTGGAATTAGTCTTGTCAATTCTACCCCCTATTATGCACAAGCAAATGGTCAAGCTGAATCATCTAACAAATTCTTGAAAAAATGAATACAAAGAGTTGTAGAAGACAATCCCAAGGACTAGCGTAGCTTGTTTTTAGATGTGCTATGGGCTTATAGGACTTCTCCAATGTCAAGTACAGGGATCACTCCTTATGCCTTAGTATATGGGTATGACGCAGTGTTGCTTGTAGAAATTAATATCAAATCCTTGAGAGTAAAATACTAAGACCAGTTAACAATGGAGCAATATCATCAAAGCATGTTCTTAGAGATAGAAAATGTGATGAGGCTAGAATTTTGGTATTAAACAATATCCTTTTCCAAAAGAAAAAGGCAGCTAGAAGCTATAACAAGAAAGTCAAGCACATTAGTTTTGATAAAGGAGATTTAATATGGAAGACAATACTGCCAATAGGAATTAAGAGCCATAAATTTGGCAAATGGTCGCTTAATTGGGAAGGACCATATCAAATTCATAGAGTCTTGCTTGGGGAAGCCTACCATCTGAGAAATCTAAATGGGTATGTACATCCCAAAAAGATCAACGGCAGGTATTTGAAACCTTATTATCCGATTGTGTGGGAAACACAAGGAGTGTAGAAAGTGCTAGGTAAAAAGCATGGAACACTCAGATAAATAATAAAGAGTTTTCATTTCATATAGATTTGAGTACATGCAACCATAAATTAGCTCAAAAATCAGTACAATGTTTTAGTTGTTTCCTTACAATTGATTCTCTACTCCTGAGGGATGAGAACAACTAAATGGCTACAGCCATATCCCGCCTTCTGTCAGCTAGCCCTTGATTAGTAATCTGCAGCTTTTTAGCATTTCGATCCAAGGCTAGGTTGACTACTGCTAGCTCCTCTTCTAGTTGGGCCTTCTTCTCTAAGAGTTGGGTTTGAAACTGTGAGGCATAGAAATGTTGTCCCTTTAACTCAAACACCTCAACATGAATATGGGAGACAAACTCCTTGTCCTTTAGCAGCTCCTCTTTTGCAGCCTTGGCCATATGGCAGATGTTGATATAGAAATCTATAGTGGCTGCTGCCTGGGATAAGTGACTTGAGAAGGCCATGTTGGATTGCTCGAAAACTTTACAGCACTTGAGGAAACCATTTTTAATAACAGGCTTTTCTAAGGCTTCAAATGGAATCCTTGAGAATGATTACAGTAGATCCAAGCAGGTGTCCAAGTCCACTCAAGGCAAGGAGGCTTCAGTAGCAGTGGAAGAGCTCTCAATAATCTCCAAGAATGAGTCAACAAGGACCAATGGCTCAGTCTTATTGTTTGGTGCTCGAACTGGTGAAGATATGCCAAATAAGCTGGCCAGTTGAGCCTCGAAGATGTCCATCTCTTCCTCTGACATTATTAGTATAGAGGAGTAACTGGTTGAAGGAAGAGATAGAAACATGGGGACATGAGAAGGGGTTGAGGATTCCCCAGCAGTGTTTATTGTCCTGGCCACCAGCAAGTCAAAAGAAGAGGGATTGGAGTTAGATGGTGGGAGAGGAGTTGGTGAGCTGCCAGTGCCATTAGAGAAGTGACAACCAGAGTTCTCTTAGGTGATAGTGGGGAAGCCAGGACTTTGGGAAGGGTCTGTAGAGGTAAGGCGATGGAAACTAGAGACAAGTTCAAAGAATTGAAAAGGCCTGGAGTTGGTGAGCTGCCAGTGTCATCGTTGGAAGTACCAGCTGCCACTAGAGAAGTGACAACTGGAGTTCTCTCAGGTGATAGTTGGGAAACCAAGACTCTGGGAAGGATCTGCAGAGGTAAGGCGATAGAAATCAGAGGCAAGTTCAAAGAATTGAAAAGGCCAGGAGAAAGGGAATCTGGAATGCTTGGCCTCAAGGAAAGAAGGAAAGAAGGCATAGAGAGTGTGGAGCTGGGAAGGGGAAGTATCATCTGGATGGGCTCTACACTCACTAGCACTTTAGTATTAACCTTCTCTTTTTCTTTGAAGGCTGCCTTTAGCTTTACAGAAGTTAAGAAGGGCCCTTCGTTCATAGATAATGTAGAAGAAGGAAGTTTTGAGGTAGGAATGTGAAGGCTGGTTGCTGTTTCAAAATAGAAAGAAAATGTCAGAATCCATGTTAGGTCTTGAAAAAGGAAATTGTCAAAAAGGACTATAGCTTGACTTTTCGTGCTCCTTTCGGATACGATAGCCCTACAGTTCGGACTCCCATGATTCTAAATCTGATCTCACAAATGTAATGTGAAATAGATAAACACAAAAGAATCCAAATCCGGTAAATCTTTTGAAAAATCGATTTTGAATCAAAATGCCAAAAATAGATTGCTTTGCCAGATACAGAGTTGCTACCTAAATATTTTTGAAAAATTTAGGAAACTCGAGACTCGTGCCAAAGGCCACTTATCCTTTATCACCAAAGTGTCTCAGCTCGGGAACTTAAGTACGAGAGGGAAATGTCATGAATTGAGCACCCCATTCACCCGATCAAAGATCGGCCTCTACTAATCATGATGTGATTCTTATTAACATTATATGCTCTTATTTCGATTATTAGACTAACTTTACTATGTGTTGCACACAAGTATAGACTAATTTGCATAAATTGGAACACTTTGATTTCATGTATGTTTTTGAAAATTGTTTCGAATATGTACCAATTGAAAAAGTGATCTCATATGCACATTACTCAAATTATTCCAATTTGAGCAACTAGCTTTCATCCACAGGTAGTCAAACAGGTATATCACTTAAGCATTTAGCCTATTTGCAAACATGCTTGATATGGCAACAATCACACTCATGCAATATGCTAAAGTAATAAAATGCTCACCACTTAAGCATTTAGCCTATTTGCAAACATGCTTGATATGGCAACAATCACACTCATGCAATATGCTAAAGCAATAAAATGCTCACCTAATACTCCGAGGCGAGCCAAAACAAGCAAAATAATTAGAAAATATGCATGCCCCTAATTAATGCAATATAACTAATGCAACACATGCAAGATGCAATTAATAGACTTGGCTACTAATATGGCATGTGAAATCAATTTGATAGCATGCGGTTTAAGTACATTTTCAAAGAAGTAAAAAATATAATGCTTTGTTAGAATGATGAACCGAGCCTTGATGCATGCAAGGCAAGTGAATGCAAATCATGGAATATGCTAAAAGAAACATGATGTTCTAAACTACCCATTATAAGCAAGTAAATAAAAGGGAGAAAGATGTGGTGTTGGAAGACATACACATTATTACATGTTTGCCCTCGTGCAAGAAGGTCCGAATAAATGCCTAGCTAATTATTACGAATTAACTAATCTATTACAACACAAATGAAATAAACTAACTACGCTAGTTAATTATTACAACACCACGAATTAACTAACTACTTTAGCTAATTAAATAAATACAACACAAAATTAACTAGCTATTCTACTTAGTTTAATACAAAAACTAACTAGCTAATTACAATGCACAATTAATTAGCTAATTAATTAACTATTATGAGCCCCAGGGAATGAGGGTTGACCCATGCATGGATGTAGATTTCCATCCGATAATGCTCTCCGTTTTGCTACCGGAATGCCTCTATTGCACAGTTAGAAAATTGCATTGTTTTTCCACCTCATGCCTCTGCTCTGCTTTGTTGGAAAAAGAGATATTGCCTTGTTGGAAAAAGTGGCCGGCAATCCAGAAGTAGTGGCCTGCCGCCCAATAAAAGTGGCCTGCCAGCTACTAATGTTGGTTCTTTCCTGCAACAACAAAAAACAAACAGAGCACAAACCAGAGTATTCTCAGGGGATGTTTGCTCAAAGGAGAAGTAGGCTCGATTTGCAAGCCATCAATCGACAGAATTTCGTTGTGTGATGACTTATGAACTAAGGGATACAGTTTCGATAAATGCATAATGAAAGACTCGTAAACCTCCTTCCTGTCATTATTTGATCAAGGGAAGTGATTGACCTTGGAAACTTGAACCATTTCATCACTAACAAGTATGAAATGACTCAAGTCTCCATGTGTTCAATTAACGTCCGATTGAACACCAAATTATTTTATTATCTTGGTTCATTTTATCCTAATTTTAATTACCTCTTTTAATTACCTTTCCATTCCTTAATTTATTTAGTCCAAAAATGAAGATTAAGTCCTCTAATGGAAAGAAGTGTCAAACAAAGGGTTGTTTTAGGCATGAGAGAGATGTCATGGCGTTGGTAATGAACCTCTGAAGAGATTAAACCATTAAGCACAAAGACCTCAATCTTAAGCTTAAACAAACAATTGATTTGAAACTACTCTCAAAACAAAGGAGAAGCCAAGAAATGAGAGAGGTTGCAAAGATGATTAGAGGTGATCACAAGTATGGAAAGCACTAAATAAATGCTATCAACTCAAATAGGTTGGTGTCTAATGCCTAAAACACCAAACCGATGAGGACCATTACATTACAAGCATACTATACAAAGCTTAAATGAAATAAACATCTCAAAAAAGTCCTAAATTAGACTAAAATAGTGCTAGAATTGATGTAAAAAAAGCTAAAAGAGTAAGCTAAAATAATGGAAAATGTAAGCTAGTAGACAAGCATAACGATGGGTAGCTAACCCCTCTATTTTTGAGACCTCAAAATAACATTTTTAGCCTTTGAAAAACTCTAAAATTCAGTGGTAAAAAGCTCAAAAAAAGTTGAGAAAAGAAAGGGAAACACAAGGGCAAAAACTTAGAGAACAAGGTTTGAAAAAAGGGTAATTAACCCCTCCACCTTTGGTAGCTTTAAACCACAAGTTTCAGCCCATAAAAATAGTCCAAAAACTGTTCAAAAATAGCAAGAAAAGATAAGAAAGAAGTAGTGTAGAGAAGCTCAAAATTATATCTCTTGAAGCAAGGTAACTCTTTTGTTCACAAACCACAAAGCTTACACTCTCAAGGCTGAAATTTGGACTTAATAATCTCAGCAAGGAGAGCTCCAATATTGGTTTAGGAAGTGTTTTGGTAAGGTGTGTGTGTTGCATGATAGAGATAGAGAGAGAATTTCAAGTTTTGGTCCTTAAGGAATTTTTAGTAACATAAAACCATGAGGGTTGGCCTTGTATATATAGAAAAAAAGCCTCTCAGGTTGGAAATATCCGTATAGGAACATCTGGAGCTTTTGGGGGACAGCTGGCAACAAATATCTGTGTTTTACATAAGTGGCTGGCCGGCCACTAATAGTGGGCATTCGGCCACAAAAATCTGCTTCTAGGCCCGACTTCAAATGGGAATATTTCCTTCATCCGGACTTAGTTTTAGGTGATTCTTGACTCTAAATTGAAGCTACGGAAGTCTATTTTCCAATGGTGGAAGCCTCATATCTAAATTCTAAGTATAAAAAGAGATATGCCTATTTTAGTAAAGGTTGCTCATTTCTATCTTAACTGAATTGATGCCTAACTTCAAACGGCCATATCTCCCTCATTCAGAATCGGCTTTAGGAGATTCTTGAGTCCAAACTGAAGCCTCGGAAGTCCACTTTCCAATGGTGGTGGCCTCACAACTAAAGTCTAAGTGTACAAAAAGATATGCCTATTTTAGTGAAGGTTGCCCAGTTCTCTTTTAACGGTTTCATTCTTAACCATTTCTCTAACTATTTTTCTTCCATTCCCTCCCATTTCCTTCAACTCCAAACCTATAAATAAGATTTTTTAAAATATTTTTCAAAGAGTTCACCTCCCTTCCATTTATTTCCACTTTGTCCTTACTCGGTTTACCGAAAAGTGTAATATTTAACGAAATGCGAGCCTCGGAACATCGTAGAAATATTTGAAAAAAATATTTTAGAAAAGAGGGTTTTAAGGTTTCAAATAGTTTTGGTCGAAAATAGGGTGTAAGGTTGGGATTTAGAAACTCTTCTTGCTGAAGAAATTGAACGTTTGTATAGCGTATCTTTTCATCATCGAGTGATCAACCTGAGCCGCCCAAGTCTTAAGGGTGGTCAAAAATGGGGTGTCTACAGGACTGAGAGTAATTAGCAGCCTTAGTGGTTTCAATGGTAATGATTGGAGAGCTGCGAAGGACATAGTGCTTAGCAGTTTTTTTTTTTCTTGTCAGTCTCCTTTTGTAATGTTTCAGCAGCAGCAGCCTCTTCTCTTTGTATTTGTTGCTACCTTCTTTTCTCAAACCTTTGAAAAACAATAATCTTTTTAGATTGCTCCTTCTCCACTGCTTTGGCAGCTGCCTCATGAATGAGATCCACGACAAGCTCACTAGGAGAGAATGTCTTCTTTGTCCTTTTCAGAGGGGTTTTTTTCTTTTTCTTCTTCCTCCTCAGATATTGTTTCCATAGGGTCAGGCTGTAGTATGAGTTTTCTTTTCTTCTGTTGCTGCTTGCCCTTGAGGATGGTCAAAGCTTGAGCCCTCTGGGGTGAAGTCTCCTGTGAAGCATATGCATCAAATATTGAAGCTATGGGCAAACAAACAAGACATTAGAAAATAAATGAGCAAAGGGGACAAGATGCACACCTTTCTTCGAATTGGCCTGAGTGACTCTAGGAAGAGGAGATTAGGCAGCAGGAGTGGGAGCTAGGATAGCAGGAGCAATAGAAGAAGTGATGGTGACCCTAGTCTCCTTGGGCTTGGCTTAAGAAGGTACATCTAGCCCTACCAGTAGATCTTGGGGGGAAATGGCCAAGTGCACCTCCATATTTGTAGTCCACTAATTCTAATATCTCTTCAATGCAGTGCCTTGGGGAATGAAGGGAGAGAATTCAAACTCAATTAAATCTTGAATCAGCTTAGAGGTTGCTTCATCCAGCCTGGTTTTTGGCACTTTCAGCTCTCTGGTTACAAGATTTGGATTAGTTTGGCTGTAGAGAGGGACAGGAATTCCCTGAGTAAGCCTAAATTGCCTAGCAAATTGAGCAGGTAGGCTTCAGATATGCACTTGTAAGCTTGAGGGTTTAAGGTGCCCATAAAAAGCTCCCTTGGGATTAGAATGGAGGCTCACATATCTTTGTGCTGAGGTCTAGAGCAGGTTCTATCAACCAGAAAGGTTCTTAGCTAGGTTGGCCCTTTGTTGGCTTCGAAGGGGCAGAAGAAAGTGCGAGAAGGAGGGGAAGCTGGGATTTGATAAAAAAAAGAAAAAATAATAGGCAAAATTAGAAGGATAAAGGAAGATTATGGAAAATTTCATTCCATAAGTGATAGGGTCTTGCACCAGGAATCTTAAACACTTAGAGTATAAGTCTGTGAAGTAGGCAAAAAGCCAGAGTTGGAGTACCCAGAATGAGCCTCCTTGATTAGCATCTATAGGTTTTTTGCAGAATTGGGAGCAGGCTCTATAGACATGACCCAAAACATATGGAGCCAAAGCTACCCTTTTATTCGAAGCAAGAGCCTTGGCAAGAAGGGCAAACTCAGGCATGATCCTCTGAGAAGAGGTACAAAAAAGGAATTTACAAAGCCAATACAGAAGAAAAAAAAGGAATTCTCAGTCGGTCACAGGACCTTCCTTTTTATTCTCAGACTTAACAACATCACTAAATGAAGAGTTCAAAGAGAGAATGGAGAAAGAGAGTTGAAGGTCAATATAATTTGGACCGAAAGGAGTGCCAATGGGTGATAGGCCTAAGAGATTGCACATATCAAGGACAATGGGGGCCATCATGCCACATCGAAACTGGAAAAAATTGAAAGATGGATTCCAAAAACAAGGTGCAGCAGGTATAAGAAAAAGGTCTTCAGGAATGGTAAACTTGACTAGTTGAAGGGCGTCGAGAAGACAGAGTTCTTAGAGGTCCAGCATCCTGGCAGGAACAACTCGATCATACCATTCCTCCCATTCTGGCCTCAATGTAGGCCAGCAGCGATGAGGTCGGTTCATTCTCCAATTACTCCAGTCAAGGACACCCTCATAAATGAGGCGGTGATCCTCTAAACGAGGGTATAAAGTAGGAAGGTGAGTAGGGGCTTCCCTAAAGATAGGTCCAAGGATAAACTCCCCTTGAGCATGGTGATGGGGAATGAAGATACGTCCATTAATGGCGCTTCGTTCACCAGCTTTGTATTTGTCACATTCTTCGTTGATACACTTCTTTAAAGCCATGGACGGGTTAACACGCTCAGCAATTGGTACTTTTGAAGAAGAATAAGCCATCAATGAATGGTTGAAAGGGAAATGAGGAGAGTAAGTATGAGAAGGGTAATAGGTTGCAGTCGGGGGCAATATGAGTGAAAGGGAAATTTTGGACAAGCGTGTAGATAAAGCGCGAGAAAATGGGGTTTTAAACCTTTCTATCCAAAATTACCCATTTAATAGAACGAGTCAAACAGACCCAAGTTTTGACCCATGTGTGATTAAGGCTTTTATTTTAAAATCCCTGAAAACACAGGGAAAAAAACTATTTTTGAACTAGTATGTATGTACCTTATGAAGGAGGGAAACACATTTCAAATCTTAGCTTAGCTTTGAAAATAGATAGTTGGCTTCAAAGCCAATCAATTCAAGCATAGCTGAGATTTGTTCACTTCGAAAGTCTTGGAGGTATGCTTTTACACTTTCCATCAAAGGAAATTTCCTTCGAAGGGGTCTTTGTAATATTCTGCGATTAGATAGGGTTCTTGCCTGGTCTTTTAGCAGATATACGCACCATGAAACTAGTTCTTGGTCAAGCAATATGGAAAGTTCAAAGACCAAAGGACTTATCTATGCATAAAAATATTTTCTTGCACTTTTTGCCTAGATAGGACCCTTCGAAGGTAAATGTGGTCATTCTTAAGAGAAATTTCATGCTTCGAAACCCCTAAACCAGGCCTCGAAGCAAGATTGGTTAGTTCGAAGCTGTTATTTATACAGATTATATTAACCATATAATTAGAATGTGAAGACCTAAGACAAATACTATCACTCCTATGAGAAATTTTATGATTCGAAGCATTTAATATCATATTTCAAAGCAAGATTGGTTGCTTCGAAGCTACTATTCATAGACTGTGAACAAAGTAAGAATTAGGGTCATATTAATCATACAGTTTATCATACAATTGGAATACAAAACCAGATCATGCAAATGAAATTTGAAGAACCTAGTTGTATTGATATATAAAATATTTACGTTAGAGGGAGTAACAAGTTCATTGAATTTAGTCCAGCAGTGTTCTATAAACTTGTGTTCTTTCTTTATCCTATCTTCAGTTCTATCTAAACTTGGTTTTTGCAGCTGATGCGCTGTTATTTGGTAGAAAAGTTGTTCAGCCTTCACTTTAAACTCAGTATCTTTCAAACTCTGATCCATCTCGTCCATGTCTACATCATCCCAGTATGTTGAGTCCTTGTTCTTGAAGGCGTCATATTCTTCAAGGAGGTTCTCTACTTCGTACTGAGTATGAATTCAAATGGCATTAATTTCATCCAAAGAGTCACTAGTGGCCCGGAAGATTTTATGCCAGTTGAACATGAGAGGAAGCTAGTCCAAGAAGGTATGAAGTTCTATTTGGGCTATGGGGTTAAGGGTATGACCTCGAGATATAATATCACAAGCCCATAAGAAGTTCCTGTAAGGAACATCATCTCTAAGGACTTCGAAAGGCAAATGGGAGAACGCGACAAGCAGAAATTGAGCTTTATACTGCTGAAATGCAGTTGGAGGAACTGGAGATTGGTAGGAGGAAAAATGCTAACCCTCGAAGAGAGTACGTTCCAATTCCTCCATCTAATTGGGATTTTGAGGATGAGAGGGTGCAGTGGGATCCATCCCAAAAGAATGAGGAAATTAGGGATCATTCACACACTCCAGCTAGTTAGAAGAGCAATAATTTGCCTTCTTAGCCAAGAATGAGGGATTGAATCCCAATGCTTTGGTGGGGCTGGGAGTTTTTTATACTATTCTCATTGGCAGGGAAGAGGTGTACCATGCCGAAAGTAGGTTGTCCTCTAAACAGCGACAGTGATCAATGTGTATGTAGGGATATACTACTGAGCTTCGGGAAGAATGAGGCACCAGAAGAGGATCATCAAATTCAACAATTCTGTGGTGAATTCGCTCCCTTATTTGAGGTTGAACTGGTGTTGACTAAGTATCCCACATCCCATGGAAGAGTTTTGGAGTAGATGAAGAGCTTCCAAGATCCATTTGTGCAAATGCTTGGTCCAGAGGTTCATACGGTGCAAAAACTTCCATAACTTGTATAAATGGGGGCGGATAAGTGTGGCCAATAAATGCATGAAGGTTCTTTCAAGGTCGGTTATCATTATCAAACACCTCTTCGCATGCTCGATCAATATAGTAGAGGGCTTGATTGGCCATTGAAGATGTATCAGTCCCTTCGGATACTCAGATAGTGGAGGAAGCGTTTAAGCGTAAAGGAGAATTTAATGAAGTTCAGTGCTTCATTTCTAAGCAGAAGATTACATTTCTAAGATAAACAAAGTCCATGCACATCCTATGACGTGGATAGAGTGCATTGATCTACTAATATTATCAAGTATTGGGTATATTAGTGTGGGGGGTAATGTTGGCTGCATATTTTGTATAAGCCAATCCCAGTTTAACACGTAGCACGTAAAGGGTAATTTGGGGAGTTAATGTAAGCTTCCAATAAGCAAGAGACACGTGGCGGTTCAAATTGGTAATAATGGATCTGCACAATATTGAAGCAGCTAGAGGGCGCAAGATGACGTGGCCCAACGGTTACTCACAAATTCAAATTCAAATTCAAGAGAGACGCCTAACTACAAGAATGGCGTAGTCGTAAGGTCCCGGTGTCCCACATCGGGAATGGAAGGAAAGTTTCTGGGCTATAAAAGTAAAAACCTGGACCCTTATATAGTATCGAGGCCTTTTCCCGAGTGATGAAATCCCTAACAGAACTCCCCAGTTAAGCGTGCTTAAGCTGGAGTAGTTCTGGGATGGGTGACCCACTGCGAAGAACAAATCCGTGCGGACGTGGCCCAAAGCGGACAATATCGATGATATGTGAAGGGTTGTGGCGTTATAGTAGTGGAGGCTAATTGTGAGAGAACATGATCAAGGATCATGGGAGGACCTTTCGACGGTTGGAAGCCCACTTCGACGGTTACCATTGGAAAGTATAAATAGAAGAGAAGGCCCCAGAATGAATGACCCAGACTCAGATCTAGAAACCAGTCATTTACTTCATATTTTCTTTCCCGTTTTACGTTTCCAGTTTTTTACATTTCCAGTTCTTCAATTCCTGTACTGCACTTCATTTCGTAGGAGTAGTTTCAAGTAGTTGTTGCTGTAAACCTTTTTAAGGCCGGGTCATTTCATTGTAAGTTCTTATTTGCTTAAATGAAATTCTGAACTGTGCTTTGTACTTCTTATTATTTGTAAGTTTCCCTTAAACAAGCCACCAATAAAAGTTTTCTTCATTAAAGCTAAAAGAAACTTCAATACAATTGTCTAATAATTGGTTAGCAATTAAAAATTCTGTAAGGACTTATTGATCTTTGTTGGCATACTTTAAATTACATAATTAACCTTCAAAAGCCAAAAAAGCCAACAAAGTTTTTTAATTAAGTTTGGAAAACTCTTTCAAAACTCATAACCAAACAATTTTTTTCATTTCATATGTCACATAAAAAATTCAAAACTTTTTTCAAAACTCATACCCAAACAAATTTTCTCTTTTCAAATTATAATTTCAAAACTCACAAACTTAAAATACAACTCTATTCTCAAATCATAATTCTAAATTTCTACCAAACACTATCAAAATTTGTTTGATTATGAGTTTTGAAAATAATTTTGAAATGATTTGTATTTTTTTTTTTTTTGATTGATTGATGTATAAAGTGTGAGAGAATATGTGAGAGGAGAGAGGAGAGACGAGAGAAAAAAAGTGATTAATTGATTGATTAATAATTTTAAAAAAAAATAGAGAAGAAAGGAGTTTTAAAAGTAATTTTGAATTGTATTTTAAAAATTTATTTAATTATAAATTTTGATTCAAATTATGATTTGAAAATAAAATTGAGTTTTAAAAATTAAACCAAACACTACCTATAGAGGTATAAAACACTTTCTCCTGTCGGTTTTGTAAAATTTAATATGATATTTTTTAAAACACTTTTGGCTAACGAAAAATATTTATTTTCTAAAATTTATTATAGTATTTTATTTTTATTTTTTATTATTGACATTATAGATGTAAATGTATACATATGAAGTGGGCATGTTGTCTCTAAAGTGGACCTGTATTGCATACACAGTATAGTCAATATGGTCCCCAAATCAACCAATTTTTGGTGACCAACAATGGCTTGGTTTTTATGCAGGGGGTATGTATCACTTTCACTTACTGCTTTCACAAAGTCTCCCAATTGGTAGGTTCTGAATTTATGCATTCAACCTTATTGTGCCAAACAATATGTTTGAAATTGTATCGAATTAACTAATTCAACCGGTTTATCGATTCGAGTATATTCTTGAGGGTCATTTTTTAATAAATTATTTTTTAAAGTGTTTTATTCTATTTAATTCATCTTATTTTTAAGTATTTTATTAGGTCCCGTTTAATATAATATGACCAAATTATCCTTCTAATTTTTTACACATGTTTCCATTTTGAAACTAATACACAATAAAAATAATAATAATAGTCTTTCATTTTATAGAGAAAATCTCTCCCTTATTCTATAGAGAAAATTTCCCTCATTCTATAGAGAAAATCTCAAATTATAAATTTTTAACTTTTTTAATAATGTGAAAATTTTAAAAATAACGCAACAAAAAATCTAAACAAAAATCAAATTACAATGTGAATGTTCACAGTAAACAATACATATAAAATTAACTTTTAAAAAAATAAAACTCATACAAAAATACAATGTGAATGTTCATAATTTACAATTAACATATAACTAGCCTTAAAAAAATAAACTCATACAAATGTGAACATTTACACTGCAACGTGAAAACATAAAAGAAAATTAAAAAAGTAAAAATCGACTATTTTAATTGTTTAATGATAATAAAAATGATTGTTCAACCAACAAATACAGTAACAAAAACAACAAACATACAACTAACTTTCGAAAAACAAAAATCATACCAAAATATAATGTAAATGTTCACAATTTACAATTAACATACAACTAGCTTTAAAAAAAATAAATTCATACCAATGTGAACATTTATACTCTAACATGAAAATATAAAATAAAATTGAAAAAATAAAAATCAACTATATCGATTATTCAATGGTAACAAAAATGATTGTTCAACGAAGAAACATAGTAACAAAAACAACAAACATACAACTAACTATTATTTTTTTTAAAAAAAAACTCATATCAAAATACAATGTGAATGTTCACAATTTACAATTAATATACAACTAGCCTTAAAAAAAATTAAATTCATGTGAACATTTACACTGCAACATAAATACATAAAACAAAATTGAAAGGAAAAAAAAATCAACAATTCCGATTGTTTAATGGTAATAAAAAATGATTATTTAAACAACAAATATAGTGATAAACAATATACAAAAAATCATCAAACAATACATAAAAAATTATCAAATATTTCATACGTATTGGCGCACCTTTTTAGAAAAATCTGTATATAATCAACACTGGTATAATACAGGTGAATAAATTATATCTGTGGCTATACAAATCGACAAAGAGATTACGGTTTATGTGTACCAATGGCAAAAAAATGATTTTTCATCACCAGTTTACCATCATTTCTGTTGCGAGTCCATTATCATTTCTATTATCGGTCTACAACTAACATTCTCTTTCAAATATTCTTCTATGAAAGGACTGTAATGCAAAATAATAGTGAAAGAAGATCCTTGATTAAGTGAATCTCTCACATTGAGGCAAAATATATATATATATATATATATAAGAATAATAATTTTTCATATTCTATATATAATGTTTTATATACTACAAAGAAAATATATTTAATAATTGATATTCCCTCTCCTAAATATATGGTATACTATATGTTATAATAAAAGCCTATAAGGATAAAATAATCCATATAATAATTCTAATATGGACAAAAGAACGTATTAAAATATAAATTTAAATATATGACACTTGGGGCTGGTTTGACAAGTTTTAAAAAAGTCAAAAAGTTAAAAAGTTATCAAAAAAGTTAAAAAGTTATCATTATTCATAAAAAAAAAATATAAAAAAATTTAATATACAAATATACATATACAAATCAACTTTTTTCCCATCAACCGTACAGACGTCAAACCCACTGCAGGGAAAGGAAAAAAAAATTACATGGTTATATCCACTAAGTTAGATGGTAAAGTTGGACCCGTGGAGGCCCACCATGGGTCCTGTTTTGATAATCTGAACCGTTCAATATATAGAACTCGTCTAGTACTATGTGCTTGTAAAAAATCACGTCTATCGGATATCGCTAACTATATGATCTAATCAGTTTTGTATAAAAAATGAATGGTGCTATAGTTAACAGTTGACAAAAAAAAACTAACACGATCAGATAGTTATTGATATCCAATCAACGTGATTTTTTACAAGCATATAGTACTCGATGAGTTCTACACATTATACGGCTCCGATTAGAAAAACGGGACCCGTGGTAGGCCCCCACGGGTTGAACAACACCTTCCAATCAAGCCGGAAAAGGAGGCAATATTTTCTCATGTATTCACCTAGCCGATGCACTGCCATTCCGTACGCTTACTACACTATCTTCTCCTACACACTTATTTATACAATGTTTTAATACATATTTTTTCATAAAAAGTCAAAAAGTTAATCCAAATATCCATATTTTTTCCTCAACTTTTTAGTCAAAAAAAAAAAAACAAAAAATGCACTTATTTAGGACACCCTAAATAACCCCTTGATATAACATTAAAAATCTTTATGAATCTATTAAATATAATATATAAATAAATCTCTCTATTCTTAAATTGCATCAAATTAAAAATTAGTTTATTTTTATAAAATAAGGGGATGTTTTGCATGATGGATATAAGTATATTTATTTAGGTTATATTATCTCTTTATTTTTTTTATATATCTTTTTGTAAAATATATATATATATATATATATATATATTTATTTAGATCATTCCTAAATAACCTCTTAGTACATGATACAATATGATAATATGAATAATAAAAAAGATAAAACATTAATTATTTGTATTAAGTAATTGAGAAATATAAAAATATATATGTAATAAATAATAATTAGTGAGAGAATATAATTGTGTTGGAATAGCAGTACTAGTAATCTACGAAACCAAGGAGGTATCCCCTTCAAATGTGATATTTCAAAGACTATATGCACCAATTAATGAACCAATTTCAAAGGTTATATGCACCAATTAATGCACTAACTAGTTAGTACACTAATTGATGTATGCCGTACCAATATAATTTTTCTGTTAACTAGAATGGTTTAGGACGTTCTAAATAAGGCTAAGGCCAAGTTTGGGAAGACTAAATAAGTGTACTTTTTATCTTTTTGGACAAAAAAATTGAGGTTGAAAATATGGATGTTTGGGTTAACTTTTTGACTTTTTATGGAAAAATGTGTAATAAAAAATTGTGAAAATTGGTTTTTAGAGGAAAATTTGAATTGGGAGTTGTGCAGCCGTAATTGTTGACTTTTGGTGAATAGTGTTAACTTTTTAACTTTTTGAGTAACTTTTTGACTTTTTAGATTATTTAGGAGTACCCAAACTTGGCCTAAGTTTGGCATAACACAAAAAAGTCAAAAAGTTACTATCCTATTTAAGTCACATCATCTTATTTAAATCATATCACCTCTCTACCACATCATTTCAAACACAACCCATATTTCATAAAAAGTCAAAAAGTGCACTTATTTAGATCATTCCAAACAATCCCTGTGTACTTTTTAATTTTTTATAAAAAAAATACATAGAAAAATTGAAAGAGTATGTAAAAAAATAAAGATAAAATATTGATAAATATTAATTAATATAACTTAAATAAATAAATAAATATATATATATATATATATATGTAAAAATATACACTTTTTTATTACATGCCAAGGACTCAGGCTTGGTTTGGGAAGTGGGTTGGCTTTTTGATTTTTTTGGCTATTTTAGCCTGGGCTTAAAAGCTTGGTTTGGGAAGAGCTTTTTGGCTTTTTGGCTTTTTTGAGTTTTTTCGTGAGAGAAGAAATAATGATTATGGGTTAGATGTGATATTTTGTTTGTTATGACTAAAATAACCTATTTTATTTTTTGTGATTAAAATAACCAAAAAAAACCTACAAACCCACTTGCGAAACACAGTCTCAGTCTTCTTCGTCTTCGCCTGGTCAAGTCGGACTGGGACCGCCTCAGACCCCTTTTTTTTATTGGGCTAGGACATATTTGTTCAAAATTTTGAGTCGGTGGACTTATTTATTGCGTCTATTATAAGTTATGGTAAATTACACAACACTGTTATATTTATAAAAAAAAAAAATCACTGTTAAATTGTCCACCGGTTTGCACTCAGAGCCTTCAATGAGCGACCCATGAATAGACAGGTCAGCCCTGAAATTTAGGAGATCAACAGCGAACTTAAAAAATGGGGCTCAATAAAATATTTTAGAACCTTTTAAATTGATCTTAAAATCAAAAAAAAATAAAATATTAAATCTATAATATTTTATCAAATTTGAAAACTCTATTTTTAAGCTAAAATTTTAGAGCCTAAGGCCTAGGCCTTACTGGCCTTAGGCCAGGGCTGTTCCTGTGAATAGACTGGGCTTGTTTGGTTTGTGTTTGAGAGATGTGTTTTAGAGATAAAAAGTACGAAAACATGTTTGGTTTGGTTTTTTGGAAAATTTGTTTTGGAAAATTGTTTTGAGAGAGAGTTTTGAAAAAAGTGATTGATTTGATGTGTGTGTGAGAGAGATTTGTTTGGAAAACTTGTTTGGTTTGTGTGTTTTGAAAAATTTTTTTGGAAAAATTTGTTTGGTAGAGAAAATTTCTGAAATTTGTTTGTAGAGAAAATTTTTGAAATTTTTTTCAGAAACACAAACCAAACCTACCCACTGTTTTGGTACCCAAGTTTTCAGCCATCCCAAATAACCATCAAGATCGAGCAATTATTACAAACTAGAGAGAACATTGTCACATGGTGCATTTATTTTAGAAAACTTTTAGGTTCCGTTTTATTAGAAAGAAAATTTAATAAAAAGTAAAAGTAAAAAAAAAATGAAGTGAAAGAAAAAATACAAAAAAAAAAAAAAAAAATTTAAAAATATTTGATTAAGATGAAAAAATTTTGTAACAAAAAGATAGAAAAATTTAAAAATTTTATTATAAATAACTTACACATTCAATCTTTCTTATATATATATATATATATATATATATGTATTTTTGTATTTTTGTACAAGAAATTAAAAATTAGCTACAATGTTAACATGAATTGTATAAGAAAATTAATTTTCTTCTATTTTTCAGCACTTTCCGAATAAATAAACTCATAATTTTTTTTCCCCCCTTTTCCCCTTCACTTTTTACCTATTTCATTTTAAACAAACTAAGCCTTAGAGACTCACAATTTATACATAATGACATGATAAGGGAATTGAATTTTACATGATTGAATTTGCAACAGGTTAAAAGTTGATACATAATCTGTCATATTATTATAGGTAAAATTGTAAGATTTAAATTGATGGTCTCAATCTTTTTTTTTAATTTTATTTTAATTGTAATTGATGTAAATAGTAGGTCCATCAAGTTTGGGTAATAATATGAAGAATGGTTGTTTGTAATTAGCAAAAAAATATCACATGACATTGTCAGATGATATATTTTTTCTGCATTTAATATTTGTTCTTACTGAGTTATAATAATAATAATAATAATAATAATAATAATTTTTCTTTAATGAAGTAAAAATTACCTAAGTCTTCGGTTTCACTCAACCTAGATCAATTATGATGGGGCTCAACTCAATCAAGTGACCCACTAGAAAATTTGGCCAAGATTTGTGCAACTTGGTTTCCTAAAGCCTTAGGGAAAAAAAATATAAATAAATAAATAAAATAAAAATAGAACCCTCAAGTCAGTGATAAGAGGTAAGGTCTGTTTTAGAAACACTACAAGAAATGTTACTTTTGGCTACCAAAATATTGATAGCCAAAAGTCACTTATTTAGTCGCCGAAATGATTTAGTGACCAAAATTTTTCGTCGCTAAACTCGTCGCCTTTACTCTGTCAGCGATAGTATTGGCGACTAAAATTTGTTTGGTCGCTGAAAGTGTACACATTTGGCTACTAATCTTAGTTTAGCCGGCAAAAGGTATGTTTCCGCCACTAAAGTATTAGTCGCTGAAAGTACACATTTGGCTACTAACTTGTTGTGGTCGGGGAAGGTATCACTTTTAGCTACTAAATAATTGGTCACCGAAAGTACACATTTGGCTACTAACTTGTTGTGGTCGGGAAATGTATCACTTTTAGCTACTAAATAATTGGTCGCCGAAAGTACACATTTGGCTACTAATCTTAGTTTAGTCGGCAAAAGGTATGTTTTGGCCACTAAAGTATTAGTCGCCAATAGTTTCTTTCTCTCATTCTCAAATCTTTTAGCTACTAATTATTTGGTGGCAAAAACGTTTTGGGTTATGTTTTTGCTACTAAATTATTAGTAGCCAAAACTTTTGATTACCTATTTGGCTACCAAAACATTTGGTGGCCAAATAATTTTTTTTTTGTTTTTTTTTTTTAAAAAAAAATTTGTAAACAACCTGTATTCATTTATATTACAACTTTCATTTGTTTGTAAACAACTTTCATTTGTTTGTCTAACGTACAATGTGAGAGATCAAACAAGTTCCTTGAACATTCAAATCTACAAGTTTCATTCAATCTCAGGTAGATATAGCTATGCAAATTGGGAGCGCAAATCTCACATTTGCAAGAAGAAAAAAAATTACACATTAAGCACAATTTCTAAGTTATAACTCAAAAATTAAAGTAAAATCCAATATAATGGCCAAAGGGACCATTTAGAAAATACATGTACATTAAAGTGACAAAAATTGGACCATCCACTTAAATAGCAACGTGTCTAAGTAATACAAGGCATGCTACACAGCCATTACTAGCACACATTTGTTAACAGTTAACTACAAAACCAAAAGAAAGAATTGTGTTCATTTTGAGAATTGTGCTCTGTTCCCAACAGAAGGAAAGGTGGAAATGGCATGAAAGATAGATTCCATTGGGCATTTTGTTAATGACCATATAATGTCAAAAGGGTTAGAATTTCAATACACAATTCATATATTTCTATACACTTTCTACATATTCGAATCTACTTTTTACACATATACCCCATTAGATGGGGTGGTTAGCATTTCCTTTTTTGGGAATTACTTTTCCTAAAAGAAGATACCCTCAAAAGCTCGACGAAATGCCATTGCTTCTGCCTTCTGCGCTGGATCTCCAAAAATTGCATCGTTTACAGGAGCAGTACCTGTTGACTCCTTATATATCTTATCAAAAACACAAAACAGAAGTGAAGAGCAACCAAGGTCAGTTCCCTCACACACATATATTTTCCTATTGAGATTCATAAAAATTAAAAAAAGAAAAAAAAAGAAAAGAAAGGAAAAGAAAAGAAACAGGAAGGAGTGAGAGAGAGAATTGGCACATATTAAAAAAAAAAATAGTAATAATGTTGAACAATCTTATCCGTGCAAAAGAATTAAATAAATTTATATTACCACATTATATATATAATAGTTTTTATATAAAGATGTGGTTACAATATCTAAAAGCCACCAACCATAAATTATTTAAAACCCATTACATTTTTTCTTGACATTAGAAAAATGGACATAACAACCCTAAATAGGGTAATATAATAAATAAATAAATGAAAATCTGTCAGAAAGTTCCTAGAACACATGCATTTTACACAAATCTGTCAGACAGTTCATAAAGCACAGGTGCATCTTACATAAAGATGCATTTCAGTTCCTTGAGCCCTTGACCTAAGATGAGTTTTTTAACTGATTATATATGCCCCTTCATATCTCAACACAGTCTGTATGTTCCCCAAATCAATTTGCCGGTAATAAACTTTAGGTAGAAGCAACAAGGCTATAAACAAATAAATAAATAAATAAGTTAGTTAAGTTGGAGTTCAATTAGATTTTAATCAGGAACATGTAATTGGTTGTTAATGATCATCAAAAAATTGAGATTTTCGAGGCCATGATTTCAGCAATCCGAACATGTTCTCGTGGAAGATGAATTGGTGAATTACAAATTTGAGACCTAAAAGGGACAAAACAAAAATTTTCACATCTCTCAATTTCCCACATACCAAAAACTAAAATTAGTAAGTAAATTTTGACAAACATTGGAGAGAGTAAACAAACCTGAGCTAGAGAAAGTGCGTCCTTGGTACCTCGGATCACTTCCTGTATCTGCAAAACACCGAACACCATCACACATTTCTCAGGAAACAAACACAACCAAACAAACACAACCTAAAAATAAAAATAAAAATAAAAATAAAATAACTATTTTGTTTAGTCAAATTTTCAAGTGGAGACTAATGGTATTGTTATTAATAAAATAAAATAACTATTTTGTTAATTTTTTTATTTTCATTCGGCTACCAAAAAATGTAGTAGCCAAAAAAGTAGGTCTTTGGCGACTAAAAAGAATTTTGTCGCCGAAACTTAACATTTGGCGACCAAAATTTTGGTCGGCAAAGATTAAAAATTAATTTTTTTATTTTCATTCGGCTACCAAAAAATCCAAAAGTAGGTCTTTGGCGACTAAAAGGAATTTTGTCGCCGAAACTTAACATTTGGCGACCAAAATTTTGGTCGGCAAAGATTAAAAATTAATTTTTTTATTTTCATTCGGCTACCAAAAAATGTAGTAGCCAAAAGTAGGTCTTTGGCGACTAAAAGGAATTTTGTCGCCGAAACTTAACATTTGGCGACCAAAATTTTGGTCGGCAAAGATTAAAAATTAATTTTTTTATTTTCATTCGGCTACCAAATAATTTAGTAGCTAAAGGTACCTCTACGGCTACTAAATTTTCTTTTAGTCGCCAATTGTGATATGTTTAGCTACTAAAAATTTTTTTAGTCGCCAATTGTAATATTTTTAGCTACTAAATTTTTTTTAGTCGCCAATAATCAACATTCCCCTACTTAAAAAAATTAGTAGCTAAAAAGTTGACTTTTGCCGACTAATATTATTTTTGGTAGCCAATTCCGTGACTTTTGGCGACTAAATTGTTTTTGGTAGCCAAAAATGGTCGGCAAAAATGCATTTTCTTGTAGTGAAAAAATGTCAACTTATTAATTTATTAATTTATTTATCTCTATATTTTTTTACACTTTTTAAAAAAAAAAAAAAAACTAAAAAAGAAAAACCAACAAGCTAACTTTTTTTCTACTTTCCAAAGCAAGCCTAAGTGGCATTTGGCAATGACCTTTTAGGAGTACTTGGGGAGCCAAAAATTAGTTTTTTTGGATTGAAATTCATAAAAAGATAAAATAGATTAAAATAGTCAATAAAACAAAATGTGATATCAAATCCATAATTATTTCACTTTTTCTCTCACAAACATTTCATCTAACTAGCTATCAAATAAGATTTAAATTGAAGGTCACTACAAGAAAAAGTACTATTGGCGACTAAAAAATCACATTTCGTTGCTGAAAGCATAGCATTTGGCGACTAAAAATGCATTAGTAGCCAAAAGTAAAGATTTTTGGCGACTAAAAAATTTTAGTAGCCAAAAGTATAGGTTTTGGCGACTAAAAATCTGTTTGATCGCCGATATATGGTTTTTAGCGACTAAAAAAATTTTAGTAGCCAAAAGTAAGGCCTTTTGGCGACTAAAAATCTGTTTGATAGCCAAAAGTGAGGTTTTTACTGACTAAAAAAAATTTAGTAGCCAAAAGTAAGGCCCTTTGGCGACTAAAAAAAATTAGTAGCCAAAAGTGAAGCATTCGGCGACTAAAAACATGTTTAGTAGTTGAAAATGAGGTTTTTTGGCGACTAAAAAGAAATTTAGTCGCCAAAAGTGGTAATTTTAGCGCGGGAAAATTTTTTTTAACGACAAAAAAATAATTACTAGCCAAAAGTATAGAATTGGCGACTAAAATTATGTTTAGTCGCCAAAAGTGGTGTCCTTTTTTTTTCTACTAAATAATTTATTTTTACATAAATTATGTTCAATAAAAAATAATTATGTTTATATATATATATACTTTGATATTAATACGGGTCTAAGTACTATATAAATAATATATGTTGCATATAAATCATATGATGTTATGGAGGCGTAGTGGAAAGAGTGTGTTGTATAAGGTTTATGGTGTGGGAGGTTGATGGTTTGAATTTCCACAAGAGTAAGCTGTACTTTTTTTTTTTTTTTTTTTTTCCGAAATGAGCTTTTGGCGACTAAATCTGTTTGGTCGCCGATTCCTTGAGTATTGGCGACGAAAACATTAGTCGGTAAATGTATAATTTAAAAAAATATAATTGACTATTGGCGACTAAAAATTTAGTGGCCAAATGTGTAATTTAAAAAATATAATTGACTATCGACGACCAAAGTTTTGGTTGGTAAAGACTTGCTTTTTGGCGACTAAAATTTTTTTAGTCGCCAATACCTTTTCCGACCGTTTTCCAGCGACCAAACCGGCGACTAAAAAATTTAGTCGGGGAAACTTAAAAACCGACTTTTGACGACTAAAAATTAACTTTTGGCGACTAAAAATTTAGTCGCCAAATGTATTTTGTCTTGTTGTGGGTCATAATCTTATTTTATTTTATTTTAATTGTAATTGATGTAGATAGTCGGGTCCATCAAGTTTGGGTGATAATATGAAAAATAGTTGTTTGTAATTGGTGAAAAAAATCACATGATATTGTCAGATGATATTTTTTTTTTTTGTATCTAATATTTGTTCTTACTGAGTTATAATAATAATAATAATAATAATAATAATCATCATAATCATTTTTCTTTAATGAAGTAAAAATTACCAAAGTCTTCGGTTTCACCCAACCTAGATGAATTGTGATGCGGCTCAACCCAACCTAGTGACCCCTAGAAAATTTGGCTAAGATTTGTTCAACTTGGTTTCCTAAAGCCTTAGAGCATCTCCAACGGTTCACCTGATGTTTCACCAAATCTGAGTCAAAAAGTGGCCATTTCCTTAATTTGATACTTCGCGCTCCAACGGTTCAGTATCAAATCATTTTCATCAAATTTGCGTCGGGACAACCGGTTGGTTGACCGGCCGGTCAACCGGTCAAGGCAAAATTTTTTTTTTTTTTGAACTTTTTGAACCTTTTTGGTGGTCGACCAGTTAGGCAAATTTTTTTTTTTTTTTTTTTTGAACCTTTTTTGGAACTGTTTGAACTTTTGGTGGGGCAACCGGTTGGTCAACCGGCCGGTCGACCGGTTCGTCTCCTGGCAACGGTCATGTACAGTGTTTTGGTGAAATGCGGAGTCTGTCATCAGTTTGGTGAAACTTTTGCTGAAATCTCATTTTGATATGGATTTGGTGCAACCGTTGGAGCACCAAACAGTAGCTTTTTCACCAAATTTCAAATTTGATACTGGGTTTGATGAACCGTTGGAGATGGTCTTAGGGGGAAAAAAAAATATAAACAAACAAATAAAATCAAAATAGAACCCGCAAGTCAGTAATAAGGTAAGGCCTCATTTGAGAATATGAAAAAAAAAGTAAATTTATTAATTTATTGACTTATTTGAATTATGGCCTAGTTTGGCATAATTTAAAAAAGATAAAAGTCAAAAAGTCACTATTCTATTTAAGTCATATCATCTTATTTAAATCACATCATCTCTCTACCACATCACTTCAATCCCAACCCATATTTTATGTTTTTCTATAAAAAGTCAAAAAGTGCATTTATTTAGATTATCCCAAACAACCCACGTGTCTTTATATTTTTTTGCACATTTTTTTAAAAAAAAGAAAAAAGAAAAACCAACAAGCTAACTTTTTTTTTTTTTTTAACTTCCCAAAGCAAGCCTAAGTGGCATTTGGCAATGACCTTTTAGGAGTGTTGGGGAAGCCAAAAATTGGTTTTTTTTGGATAAAATTTACAAAAAAATAAAATATATTAAAATAGTCAATAAAACAAAATGTGACATCAAACCCATAATCATTTCACTCTTTCTCTTACAAACATTTCATCTAACTATAACAAAATTCAACTATCTTCTCAAATATAAATATTTTAATTTATTAAAATAGTCAAAAATTAAAATAATTTACTAAAATAGTCATTTTTTTTAAAAGGAACCAAAAAAGAAAAGGTGCATTTATAAAACAAAAAACTTTTCTTGTGTAAAAAGGTACAAAAGTACAACTTTATACCCACCTTTAAAATATACTTTGTTCCCTTACATAATTTCCAGATTATTATTAACATTTAATGAAAATTCAAACCCCTCCAAAAAAAAAATATATATATATACATATTGAAAGAATCTGTTTATTTTAGTAGCACCACTTTTCTGGAAACAACTGATAGTAAATTTTTTCCCATGAACTAATTTCTATTCAATGTCACAAAAAGAAAAGTAGGGTGATCACGGGTCGGGTTGAGTCGGGTGATATCTTATCGGTCATTCATCCAAAATTAGATGGATTAAAAAAAATCAATCCGCATCTGTCCACCGGGTTGATGGATGCAGATTGATGCGATCGATTTGGCTGTTTTGGATTTTACAAAATTTGGACATTTTTTTGAATTATAATTAATAACTTTTACGATCTTTTATAATAGACTATGGCACCGCACATATATATTTTTAAGGTATTGTTTTTCATTTTCACAAAAATATATATTTTATTATTTCTATTCTATGTTATTACTTGTTAATAGTTTATTTTTTGAGAAAATTAGTGATAAATCCAAACTAATGAGAGTATAAGATATTAGATCTATGAATGAAATATTTCTTTCGATCAAAAAAAAAAAAAAAAAAAAAGATATTAGATCTAGTGAATATTTTTTTGTTGGTGTGTGGTCAATGGTTTGTGAAATAAATTGGCGAAAAGTCTTGAAGGATATTTTGTTTTCAATTTTACCCCTTGACTTTTTTTTTTAATTTTTTTATCTATTTGACTTTTTGTTAACTATTTGCTCAAATTTATATCTATCTGTTCCAAAAATTTTCTATTTGTTCAAATTTTTCTTATCCGTTCAATTTTTTTTCCCTTTTTGTTCAAAATTTTTCATATCTATTCAAATTTTTTCCCTATCTATTCAAAATTTTCAAACTATAGTTTTTTATCTGTTTAATTTTGTAACTAATTGTTTAATATTTTGCTCTTATATGTTCAAATTTATATCTATTCGTTCAAAATTTTCAACGATGTGTTCCAATTTTTCAACTACATTTTTTTTATCTATTCAATTTTGTAACTATCTATTAAAGTTCACTAAACTTATTTTTTTTATCTGTTGAAATTTGCCAAACATATTTCCCTTATATGTTAAAATTCATCATCGTCATCATCAACAACAACAAAACAACTTATTTGTTCTCCACTCTATTCCAAACCAAACAAAAAGAAAATCCCCTAAATTTTGTATATCTGTTCAAAAAAATCTTCTTCTATCATTCATCATCATTAACAACAACTTAGTGTTAAGCAACTCAACTTTCTCATCAACCAAACAGAAAACAAAAATCTATCCACTTCAACTTCGTCAAATTTTGACGAAACCATGATTATCATCGACTGCCACAACTCTCACTCCGACGGGAAGTTGTAGGGGCTCTGAAACACACACAGAGAGAGAGAGAGAGAGAGAGAGAGAGAGAGAGAGAACTCATTCAACAAAGCAGAATCTAGGACTTTTCTAGACATTAAATATCATTGAATAAATGAAATTTCATATACAAAATCTCGAAACTATGACTCGTGTACCAAGAATAAAACCCTAGATCAATTACTTCAACAAATTTAATGCTCAAAGTTATCTTGAACAGCGACAGTGTGCTCGAAACCCTAATAACATCAACTGGTTGACAGAATCTGGATTTGCGAGCTGGAGCTCTGGAGGCGAAAGAGAAGAACTATTGAAAAGTGAGAAAGAGATGGTGTATTAGTATTCCACCATAGCTTTCGAATAATCTGGATCGTTGATTTCCACGGCTTCGAATAATCCGACGGCTAGTGATACTTGGAAAAAGGTGAGTCCTCTTCCCATCAGAGATCCAACGATGAGTTCAAAACTGAGAGAAATGATGGACCCACCGCTGATCTGAGAGACGATAAGAGTAAAAGACAATCCAACGATGAACCCACCTCCGACGGCGACGACGAAGGTCTGGTTGATTGTTATCTCAACTCTAGTTCGCGACTGCCAATGAGAAAACCCTAGAAGAGATCGAGTGAGACCATAGCGGAAAAAGAGGAGACAGGTGAGAGTGAGGGGTGGACAGCTGCTATCTATGGCAACAGAACGGAGAGAGAGAGAGAGAGAGAATATGAGTGTTTGGGATTTGGACCATGTATATGGTTTATGTAAAGAAGGGTAGGCTGGTCATTGTAAGAGGGGTTAATTTGATCCCATTAAATTAATTGGGTCCAATCAGAGCCTAATCGGAAGCCCTAAAAATTAATGGGTCTGGAGAAATTATCACCAAGTGACCTTAACGCTGTGTTTGGTTGGGGATTTGGGGAGAGATTTTGTAGCACTTGTGCCTTTTAAGACTTTTGGTAAATGTATTTGGACCCTTCATTCTATTTTGGGAACCTTTGGTGTGTTTGTTGGAAGTCCCACATCGGTTACAAGACACATTTTAAGGTGGACAAACTTCTATATATAGGTGCAAGTGCATAGGGTTAGCTTATCAACTTCTATGGTTCTTTCTTGGTTTAATGAGCCATTACGAACCGAGCTTGAGTTATAAATTTTAGTTGTGCCGAACTGGATTTTGGCCATAGTTCCATTGGAATTTTGGCCATAGTTCCTTCGCCAAAGTTGTGTTATTTCTCGAGGGCTTTGTGGTGTGTGGTGGAGATCGAGTTTCAACTCTTTTCATCTTCTCCGTTTGAGCTTCGAATTTGAGGTAGGGATAACCTACTCCTCTTTATGAGCTTTATCTTTAAATTTTAGCATTTTGATATGTTGGGGGTTGTTGGGTAATTTTGAGAAAGTTTGGGGCTTTCGTGCAATTTTACAAAAGTTGGGGTTTTATTTATAATAAACCTATATGCATGTTTAGCATAGAGAAATGTAATTAATGTTGCAACATTGATGAAAATAGGAACCTTAAGGGTTGTAATGTTAATTATGGAGAATGCCCTAATTACATTGGTTAATTAATTGGTATAATTAATTGTTAGAAATGAGGAATTGAATTGGGAATGTTGAGATTGGGAACGTATGGGATTAAAGGGTGTAGTTGAATTATTTATCGCTCACCTAATTGAAATGTTGATATATTATCCATTTTATGCATTTATCTTCTGTTTAGAAATAACTGCTTTGGGCTATCGGTGGAGGATAGTCTTGATTGTTGTAGACAATGCATGATGATTAGGCAAACTAAAACTAATCACTAGAATGTATCATTGAGTATGACGATTGAAAGAATACATTAACTTTATGTATTGATTGATGATGTGTATAATAATTGTTTATATGCATTGTGTTGTGTTGGAGGAGATAGGGGATGTACTCCACGGTTTAGGGGAAGATAGGGGATGGACCTCTAAACCGGGTGTTGTGTGGGAGGAGATAGGGGATGGACTCCGTAGATACAGCTCATATGCTTGTCTATTGATGTGATGATACAGCTCATATGCTTATCTTTGGAAGTGTGACATAGTTCTTGTGTGGGAGGAGATAGGGGATGGACTCCGTAGATACAGCTCATGTGCTTGTCTGTTGATGTGTTGATATAGCTAGTATGCTTATCTATTGTGAAATGAGGAAATGTTTAATATGAGTTACTGTCTCATATCGGTTATTTGGTCAGGTTCTGAACCATGGTTATAAATTGAGAATTTAAAAGGAATGAAAAATGAAACTGTAATGTGTTATGAAAGAATGTAAAAGTGTTAACCATCTATCAAACTGTTAATCTTTTAGTCATTGTTCATAGCTGGTTTAGTGTATTTCTATTGGGCTGTTAGCTCACCCTATACGGGAATATCATTTTCAGGTACAGGTAGCATGCCACCTCCAAGGATATAGCTTGGGAGGCTTAAGGCGGGCAGACTTTATTGTCTTTCTTTCTTTTGATGTATTACATGTGGATTTAAGCCAAGGGCTTAATGTGTAATTGAGTTAGTACTCTCTTTTTGTAACCAAGTGTTAACTTGGAAAGTTGTAAGCCCGTAGGGCATTTGTTTGTTATTAACATGTAATACATTTTGTAATGGAATACTCTGATGAATAGAAGAATGAGGGTCTTTTATATATCAATGCATGTTAAGAGTGATGGGTTTTATGTATTATTTTGAGGGCGTTACAACTTGGTATCAGAGCGTACCGGGTTTGAATACTTTGGGTACGTGGGAAGTGATTAGGATCACAATGGGTTTGTCTCGCTTGATAGAGATTTCTGTGTAGTGTCATATGCTATGTGTTTAATTGATAACATGCTTATGTGATTATGTGGGTATGGGATTTAATTTCTAGGTTGTTGATTGGATCCTTGGGTTTCTGTGAGTCTTGTTAGAAAAGCACTTGATCAATGCTGTTTCTAACCAGAACTCTAGTAACGCCTCGGGACTATCATTATCCGGAAAGGAAATTCGTAAGTGCTTATGTGTTTATATGCTTACATGGAGTGAATTAAAGTTGTCCATGCATTAGGACGTGAGAGTGTAGTTTCGACACGTTTATGAATATGCTAACGTTCTTCGTTTCCTTTATTAGGATGTCAGGATGGGGACGAGGACGTGGTAGGCGTGGTAGGCCTGGGAGGCGGGAGGTGCCTATATCGGATGAGATTCCGGCAGTAGAGGAGGGAGTTGGCCAGGCCAATGTGGCCGAGCCAGCGGGTCAGCAGGCTATGGGCGCTTTAGCCCGAGAGATAGCAGGGGCATTCAGGCAGTCAGTAGGCATTCTCAGAGCCGAGAATCAGGCCCAGGTTCATGTTGCAGATACATGTTCTTCTTTTCTGAAGAGGGAGTTCTTCCGGTCTAACCCGGATGAATTTTTGGGTGATCCTAAAGAGCCACTTAAGGCAGATGAATGGCTCGAACAGACAACAAAGACGTTTGAGATGCTAGGCATCGAAGACGGGGCACTGAAGGTGACCTTAGAATCTTTCCAGCTGAAGGGGGATGCAGGTCAGTGGTGGAAGTTCACGAAGAACCGTATAGGAGGGACTTGGGAGGCTTTTGTTAACGCTTTCCAGGAGAAGTTCCTGTCTTCAACTGCTAAGGAGAGGTTGAGAGATCAGTTCTGTCGACTTAAGCAGAACAGTTCTTCAGTGGCCGAGTTTGAGGCCGCATTTACTAGCTTGTCCAGGTTTGCACCTGAGTTGGTGGCGTCTGAGGAACGCCGTTGTATAGAGTTCGAGAAGAAGTTGAGGCGCGGCCTCATGTTGAGAGTTGTAGGGACTATGATTCGAGATTATGGGCATTTGGTTGATGCTGCAGCCCATAATGAGATCATGATGCAGGAGGAGGAGGAAGGGCAAAAAGGCTCCAAGAGGAGTCAAGATGGCCAGAGTGATGGCAGGAGACAGAGGGGTTATAACCCACAGCAGTCTCAGAGTAGCTTTACTAGATCGACCTTTCCAGTGCCGAGTGCAGGCTCGGGGAAAGGCAATCAGGGGGAGTTCACCTGCTACAAGTGTGGCCAGTGGGTCACAAGGCTTCGGTTTGCCCACAGAAGGGCAGAGGACAGAGATCAGCGTCATCTTCGGCTCGATCTCAGAGTCAGAGTCAGGGTAGAGACCAGCAGTTCTCGTGTTATCAGTGTGGTCAGGCAGGGCACATGAAGAGGTTTTGCCCGCAGTTGAGTGGCACATCTGGTGCATCTGGTTTGAGGCAGACTCAGAGTCATCAGCCAGCTCAGTCAGTTCAGGCCTCGAGGGCCAATCAGGGGGCTTTATCGTCCCAGTCTGTGCAGCAGTCTTATGCTCCTAGAGGTGAGCAAGTGGATCAGGGGACTGCAGGGCGCGTGTATGCTGTTACCATGCAGGATCTAGTACCGGCTCCGTCAGTTGTGAGAGGTACCTTTCTATTTTGCAATTCGGTTGCTAGTGTGTTGATTGATACGGGTGCATCTCATTCTTTGTATCTGCTGCATTTGCATCTGTGTTGGAGTTGGAGTTAGCACTATTGGCATCTCCTATTTGTGTTGTGTCACCTATCGGGGGTGAATTGATTTTGAAACACGGATGTAGAGGTTGTGATATAGAGGTCGCCGATCATAGGCTTCCGTTTCCTTTTGTGGTTATGCCCATGAAGGGCTTTGATGTTATTTTAGGTATGGACTGGTTATCGTCATACCGGGCAGTTATTGATTGCTACCGCCAGAGGGTCACTTGTTGTACCGTGAGCGGGGAGTGTTTCTTTCTTGGGGGACCGGGTTGGTAGTGTTTTGCCACCGGGGTATGATCCGCGAGGGCGGAGTGAGCTTAGTGGTCTACTTGCTAGCTTTGAGAGTGGCGAGTGTGATGAGACCCAGATTGTATTGCCGAGGGTAGTTTGTGAGTATTCGGATGTTTTTCTCGAAGACCTCGTTGATTTGCCACCTCACCGAGAGATTGAGTTCTCTATTGATTTGGTGCCTGGCACGGCGCCGATTTCTATGGCACCTTACCGTTTTGCTCCAGCAGAGTTGGTTGAGTTGAAAGTTCAGCTCCAGGAATTGCTAGATAAGGGCTTCATTCGCCCTAGTGTTTCGCTGTGGGGAGCACCGGCCCTCTTTGCTAAAAAGAAAGATGGTGCCTTGAGATTGTGTATCGACTACCGGAAGTTGAATCGGGCTACGGTTAAGAATAAGTATCCTATGCCCCGTATAGATGATTTGTTTGATCAGTTGAAGGGTTCCCGTTGTTTCTCTAAGATAGACTTGAGATCGGGTTACCACCAGTTGAGGGTCAGGGAGGAGGATATTCCGAAGACGGCATTCCGTACGCGGTATGGCCATTATGAGTTTCTGGTGATGCCATTTGGACTTACCAATGCACCGGCAGTCTTTATGGACTTGATGAACCGGATCTTCCGGGAATTCTTAGACCGTTTTGTGGTCGTTTTCGTGGACGACATTCTGATCTATTCACCTTCAGAGGAGGAGCACGAGGAACACTTGAGAGTGGTGCTTAAGTTACTTAGAGCCCATAGGCTGTATGCCAAGTTTGGGAAGTGTGAGTTCTGGCTTGGGGAAGTCAAGTTCTTAGGCCATGTGGTATCCGGGAAAGGGGTGTCTGTTGATACATCCAAGACTGAGGCAGTGCAGGATTGGGCACAGCCTAAGAGTGTGTTTGAGATCCGCAGTTTTCTGGGATTAGCTGGGTATTACCGCCGGTTTGTGAAGGATTTCTCCAGATTAGCTTCACCGTTGACTAGACTGACTCGGAAGGGAGTCCAATTTGTATGGAGTGAGACTTGTGAAAAGTCGTTCCAAGAGTTGAAGGTTAGATTGACCACCGCTCCGATTTTGATTATTCCGGAGAGAGGGTTGAGTTATGCGGTTTATTGTGATGCCTCACGAGAGGGTTTGGGTTGTGTGTTGATGCAGGAAGGGAAAGTGGTAGCTTATGGCTCACGTCAGTTGAAAATACACGAGAAGAATTACCCTACACATGACCTAGAGTTAGCAGCTGTGATCTTTGCCTTGAAAATCTGGAGGCACTACCTTTATGGTGAGAGATTCGAGGTGTTCTCGGATCATAAGAGTCTGAAATATCTGTTTACACAGAAAGACTTGAACTTGAGGCAGAGGAGGTGGATGGAGTTTATTGAGGACTATGACTTCGAGTTGCATTATCATCCGGGAAAGGCCAATGTTGTGGCCGATGCCCTTAGCAGAAAATCCATTAGTGATGTAGCTTGTGTAGCCATCCGGGAGTGGGAGATGTTGGGGGCACTTGGCGAGTTTGATTTGCATCTGGGCGAATCTGTTGAGGCTGCGGCCTTGTTTTCTGTTGTTGCGCAGCCTACACTTGTGACTCGAGTGTTGGAGGCACAGAGAGGTGACCTTGAGGTAGAATCCCTCCGAGAGAAGATCTCCAGTGGGAAAGTTGAGAAGGGTTTGACGGTGTATCCCGACCTGAGTGTGAGATACCGAGACCGTCTGTTTGTGCCGGAGTCTTGCCGAGAGGAGGTACTCCGAGAGTTTCACCATTCGCGCCTTGCGGTGCATCCGGGAGGCACCAAGATGTATCGGGATTTGGGTCGCCAGTTTTGGTGGCGGGGTATGAAGAGAGATGTGGCAGTTTTCGTGTCTAAGTGTCTTACTTGTCAGCAAGTGAAGGCCGAGCATCAGAGGCCAGCGGGTTTGTTGCAACCCTTGCCTATTGCCGAGTGGAAGTGGGAGCATGTCACTATGGACTTCGTTGTAGGTCTTCCGAGGACTCAGCGGGGTAGTGATGCTATTTGGGTGGTTGTAGACCGGTTGACTAAGTCGGCGCACTTCATTCCTATGCGCGTGAGAGATTCGGTAGATCATCTTGCCGACTTGTATATTCGGGACATAGTGAGGTTACACGGAGTCCCAGTGACGATCGTCTCAGATAGAGATCCTCGTTTTACTGCAAGGTTGTGGCAGAGTTTGCAGAGTGCCTTGGGCACTAAGTTGACCTTTAGTACAGCTTACCATCCTCAGACTGACGGGCAGTCCGAGCGTACTATTCAGATCCTTGAGGATATGCTTCGGGGTTGTGTCCTTGACTTTAGTGGGACGTGGGAGAGGCACTTGCCATTGGTGGAGTTTGCCTACAACAACAGTTTCCAGTCTAGCATCGGTATGGCACCGTTTGAGGCCTTGTATGGCCGACCGTGTAGGTCTCCAGTTTGTTGGGCTGAGGTGGGTGATGCACCTTTGTTGGGTCCAGAGTTGGTGAGGGAAACAACGGAGAAGATTGAGCTTATCCGTAGGAGGCTTGTTACAGCCCAGAGTCGTCAGAAGTCATATGCTGACCGTAGGAGAAGACCTTTGGTATTTGAGATGGGTGATCATGTCTTTCTAAAGATATCACCTAGGCGGGGATTGATGAGGTTTGGGAAGAGTGGGAAGTTGTCCCCTCGGTTTATTGGCCCTTTTGAGATCCTTGAGAGGATTGGTGAGGTTGCCTATCGTTTGGCTTTGCCGCCGCAGTTGTCCGGAGTTCATGACGTGTTTCATGTGAGTATGCTTCGGAAGTATGAGCCGGATCCATCACATGTATTGGATTGGACCGACTTAGAGGTAGATGAGGATGCCTCGTATGAGGAGAGACCGGTTCGGGTCTTGGATAGGCGGGATCAAGTCCTGCGTGGCAAGACCATTCCTTTGGTAAAGGTTTTGTGGAAACATCACGGAGTGGAGGAGGCCACTTGGGAACGTGAGTTGGAGGTCCGAGAGAAATATCCGGACCTATTTGTGGATGTTTGAACGTATGTTATATATGTATTGTTGTATTGTTGGACTTTAAGATCATTAAGTATGTCTTAAGTTGTAAAAGATTGTAAATGTTTTGGTTTATGGAAATATTGTAGAACTGCCTTGATATGGGAGTTGATTGTAATATTGCATATGTTGGCCATATTATATCATGAAAATTGTTTATGATATGAAATTGTGAACCATGTATGTTGAAAATGGTTGAGAAGGAAAGGAAATGCATGATGAAATGTATTTGTTATGTCTCTTGACAAGAGATGGAATGACCGGTAATGGGTCGAGTTATTAAATGATGAAATTTAACATTGTTTAAAAACGGAGAAAAACTTATTTTTCAAAAACTTGTCCTTAATTTCGGGGACGAAATTTCCTAAGGTGGGGAGGTTGTAGCACTTGTGCCTTTTAAGACTTTTGGTAAATGTATTTGGACCCTTCATTCTATTTTGGGCACCTTTGGTGTGTTTGTTGGAAGTCCCACATCGGTTACAAGACACATTTTAAGGTGGACAAACTTCTATATAAAGGTGTAAGTGCATAGGGTTAGCTTATCAACTTCTATGGTTCTTTCTTGGTTTAATGAGCCATTACGAACCGAGCTTGAGTTATAAATTTTAGTTGTGCCGAGCTGGATTTTGGCCATAGTTCCATTGGAATTTTGGCCATAGTTCCTTCGCCAAAGTTGTGTTATTTCTCGAGGGCTTTGTGGTGTGTGGTGGAGATCGAGTTTCAACTCTTTTCATCTTCTCCGTTTGAGCTTCGAATTTGAGGTAGGGATAACCTACTCCTCTTTATGAGCTTTGTCTTTAAATTTTAGCATTTTGATATGTTGGGGGTTGTTGGGTAATTTTGAGAAAGTTTGGGGCTTTCGTGCAATTTTACAAAAGTTGGGGTTTTATTTATAATAAACATATATGCATGTTTAGTATAGAGAAATGTAATTAATGTTGCAACATTGATGAAAATAGGAACCTTAAGGGTTGTAATGTTAATTATGGAGAATGCCCTAATTACATTGGTTAATTAATTGGTATAATTAATTGTTAGAAATGAGGAATTGAATTGGGAATGTTGAGATTGGGAACGTATGGGATTAAAGGGTGTAGTTGAATTATTTATCGCTCACCTAATTGAAATGTTGATATATTATCTATTTTATGCATTTATCTTCTGTTTAGAAATAACTGCTTTGGGCTATCGGTGGAGGATAGTCTTGATTGTTGTAGACAATGCATGACGATTAGGCAAACTAAAACTAATCACTAGAATGTATCATTGAGTATGACGATTGAAAGAATACATTAACTTTATGTATTGATTGATGATATGTATAATAATTGTTTATATGCATTGTGTTGTGTTGGAGGAGATAGAGGATGTACTCCACGGTTTAGGGGAAGATAGGGGATGGACCTCTAAACCGGGTGTTGTGTGGGAGGAGATAGGGGATGGACTCCGTAGATACAGCTCATATGCTTGTCTATTGATGTGATGATACAGCTCATATGCTTATCTTTGGAAGTGTGACATAGTTCTTGTGTGGGAGGAGATAGGGGATGGACTCCGTAGATACAGCTCATGTGCTTGTCTGTTGATGTGTTGATATAGCTAGTATGCTTATCTATTGTGAAATGAGGAAATGTTTAATATGAGTTACTGTCTCATATCGGTTATTTGGTCAGGTTCTGAACCATGGTTATAAATTGAGAATTTAAAAGGAATGAAAAATGAAACTGTAATGTGTTATGAAAGAATGTAAAAGTGTTAACCATCTATCAAACTGTTAATCTTTTAGTCATTGTTCATAGCTGGTTTAGTGTATTTCTATTGGGCTGTTAGCTCACCCTATACGGGAATATCATTTTCAGGTACAGGTAGCATGCCACCTCCAAGGATATAGCTTGGGAGGTTTAAGGTGGGCAGACTTTATTGTCTTTCTTTCTTTTGATGTATTACATGTGGATTCAAGCCAAGGGCTTAATGTGTAATTGAGTTAGTACTCTCTTTTTGTAACCAAGTGTTAACTTGGAAAGTTGTAAGCCCGTAGGGCATTTGTTTGTTATTAACATGTAATACATTTTGTAATGGAATACTCTGATGAATAGAAGAATGAGAGTCTTTTATATATCAATGCATGTTAAGAGTGATGGGTTTTATGTATTATTTTGAGGGCGTTACAGATTTGGAAATGAAAAGGGAAAAGGCATGTGAAACTAGGTGAAATATAGGTATGTTTTATTTACATTTCACCTATTTTTTTCATTTCCGTTTCCAAATCCCTCATCAAATCTCCTAATCAAACACAGCATAAATGAATTCTACTGAATGGACTTACGAGAAAGTCAACAAATTAAGCCAAAGAAGACCTATCGGGCTTATATCTCTGAGAAAGTCTAACAAGCCCATTCGAGGAGGTCCAAGATCATATGGGCATCTAAGAAAGTTGATCGTTGCTTTTAAAAGAAATGAAACCCTCGGAGGAGATCCACTCTCCAAGATATTTGCTTAGTCTCAAAAGGGATTGGAACTACGAACCTAGAGACTTATTTGAGCTCAAACATCAAAGGATTCGGATCCACGAACCTAAAGATTCGAAGTGCTTGGCTTTGAACGGATTTGAACGCAATCTAGAAGTTACTCCGTTAATGAGTCTCAGAACACTTATGGGTTCAGAGCTTTCCAAGATCTACACACCAGAACCATGGACGTGACGGAGTCCGAACAAGTGACCCGATCTCAAAGATGGTGAGTGGAGATAAACTCACTCTTCAATTAAATTAGCCTATACCTGGATTGAGGTGACACAGTCTAAGAAGTCCCTGAGACTTGGCGATATTTACGGCAGGGCATTCTCTTGAACTACTTCTAACCCTTCTGCGACATGGCGTCCTCTGGGGCTATCCCTAACCCTTTTGGAGATCATTGGTTAGGCGTAGCTAATAAGAATGGTTCGTCGAGAGGTTGATCTCCTCTTCGGAATTTTTCTCATCCTTAAAGACGTCACCTCTTTTGACAAAGTGGTTAGAGAGAATATGCCTCATGTGCCTTGCACATAGGCTCCGGTCTATATCATGAGGTGCCTATAAATAGCACCCACTCATAACTTTATAATGGAGAAATTTTGGAGAGACAATTTTTGGGAGATAACTAATTTCCTTTCTCCATTATCTACCTTGAGAATGAAAGTGAGAGATCCATGGGAGAGCATTGCCATTATTCTCTCTTCAACTATTTTTCCTTTTTCGTCACCCAATCTCTTATCTCTATCATCTTTTTGCTATTGTGTTTCTAATTGTGACCATTGAAAAATCTAAACCTCTCATTATTTCTAAAGAATTCGGGTTTTCTGGCGATCTTTGAAAAATCTTCAAATTTTCCAATGGACATTCAAAATTTTCGACGACATTCGAATTTTCCGGTGACCTTCCCAGACTCTTATATACAATCATTTTACATAAGCTTGTCCTTATGGACAAAGAAAATGAGCACCTGGATCTTTGGACCAAAAAAATCTAAAATTGGACTTCTCGTCGAGTGCCTTTTTTTTTTTTAAACTTTATCCACGGATGGATCGCGTTGATGCAGTGCGGGATGGTTAATCCGCCATCCGAACCGTATTTATGAATTTTGCAATATTTCATCCACACCTGTCCGTTGAAAAACACGCATCCGCCCAAAATTAATCAAGTCGGATCGGTTCGGTCGGGTTGGATGGATCTATGATCACCCCTAAAGAAAAGATAAACAGCAAAAACAAAAAGAAATGATTAAATCCATAGATTTTTATTTAATCTCCAAGAAAAATAAAAAAATTATTTATTTATATTTATTTTGGTACAAGCCACCCAATTAGTGAGAAACCCACTTATTTATGTATTTATTTATTTATTTTTATAATTATAAAGATGGAGTTGCTTCTGAAATTAGGCCCATGTTAAATGAGCGGCCCATATATTTAAAGTTGCCAACGCAAGCATGGCGGAAGGCCCATGATTGAGCAGGCCCAAATGAGTATGTACTATATAAACATGACTTGCCATTTAAAAATAAATAAAATTATTCATATATATATGGAGAAAAATTAATGAAACACCTCTCTAATTTTGGATAGTAGGAGAGATTCAATATGTTTTTTCTTACTAGTTAAGGAGAGCTAAAATTTCTCTGTGAAAATGTTGAGGGATCCCAATTACTATGAAAATGTTTCATGTCCTTTATTTTATAAAAATCCTAATATCTTAGAATTTAAACTAAAAACCATATATATGTGTATAACTCTATAGTGTATCCCACTAACAGAATAAACTCTGGGTTTTAAACTAAATCCTGCGCATGTTATGTTAATGGAGATGATTAATAAACAAATTAATGGGTGGGGGATTTATTTATTTTTTTGAATTGAAAAAAGGACGTTTCGTGGGGGGTATCATGGCATCCATAGGCCTTGGCTTCAAGGTAACCGGTTGTCGGCCAGATCTAAACCAACTCAAAGCAAGGAACCCACCACCGGGACAAAAAAAGAATACACCACAAAAGGTAGAGTCACATTACAGTACAGCATAGTCAAGGGTGGAAGATTGAATTTACAATTTTTTTTGTTTATATTTATAAAATTTTGAAAGTTGTAAATAAAAAATCATTTACTATCTATTTTTATTTTTAAAACTTGTAAACAATTTAAAATTTTACTAAATTCTTATAACCACAAAAAATCTTGAAAGAATTTGTTTACTTTCTTAGCACCACTTTTCTAAGGAATAAAAATAAAAAATTTATTTCCATGAACTAATTTCTACTCAATGTCACAAACAAAATAAATACATAATATAAGCGATCTATTATAAAAAAAAATAAATAATATAAGCAGCCCAACCTATTCCTTGAAAAATATAAAAATTAAAATTTTAAAACAAAAAACCACTTTTACGAAATTTTGCCCAAGTTAACATGAGCGGCCCATACATCTAAAGTTGGTAACGAAACCTTGGTGGGATTGACCATGATTGAGTACGCCCAAGTTGAGCTTTTAAGGCCCTAAATGAGCGAAATCAACATGGTAAAAAAAGAAAAAGAAAAAGAAAAAGAAGAAGAGATTACACCGACATCTCATGAGATTTGGAGAAAATATAACAAATTTCATAGCTTTGGCATATTGCTGTAAAAAGATGATGTTATATATTTTATACTAAAATGTATATTTATTATTATGATTTTACATTATTTGCATTAATTTCGTTCTTTTTAATCTTTTTAGAAGGAATGCCAATGTAATTATGTCAAAACTGTGTATTTTATCCCAAAAAATTCAAGAATTTTATTCCAATAACTAATAAAAAATTAAATCTTAAATTAATAATTTTATCAATTTAAATTCTATATTTCACGTAGATACATCAATACTACATGCATAGATGGAACTTAATTAGGTACTGAATACTCTAATTTGATTCACAGGGGAATTCTTCTTCCAACTTAATATATATATTCAACCAAATTCATCTTCCATATTCAGTACAACTGACTGTGAAAAACTAAGCCTCCGTTTTGCAGAGTTTTCAAAATCTAATTCAACACTCAGTTTTGAGTGTTGTGTTTGTTTAGGGTTTTCAAATCACAATTCTACACTCATTTCTCAAAACTCATTTCAAAACATAATCATTACTTTTCAAAACTCATAACCAAACACATAATTCAAAACTCTTTTCAAAACTCCATTCAAATCAATATTCTAAAAATATTTTAATTTTGTTAAGATTTACGATTTTTTTAATTTTTTAATTTTTTTAATTTTTTGAATATTTTTAAATATTTTAATTTTTAAATATTACAATTTTAATTTTTTAAATTTTAAAATATTTTATAAAAATAAATTCAAACTCTATTTTATAAAAATATTTTTAAATGTTTTAATTTTGTTAAGATTTACGATTTTTTTTAATTTTTTAATTTTTTTAATTTTTTGAATATTTTTGAATATTTTAATTTTTAAATATTACAATTTTAATTTTTTTAATTTTAAAATATTTTATAAAAATAAATTCAAACTCTATTTTATAAAAATATTTTTAAATATTTTAATTTTGTTAAGATTTACGATTTTTTTTAATTTTTTAAATTTTTTAATTTTTTTAATTTTTTGAATATTTTTGAATATTTTAATTTTTAAATATTACAATTTTAATTTTTTAAATTTTAAAAGATTTTATAAAAATAAATTCAAACTCTATTTTATAAAAATATTTTTAAATATTTTAATTTTGTTAAGATTTACGATTTTTTAATTTTTTAATTTTTTAAATTTTTTGAATATTTTTAAATATTTTAATTTTTAAATATTGCAATTTTAATTTTTTTAATTTTAAAATATTTTATAAAAATAAATTCAAACTCTATTTTATAAAAATATTTTTAAATATTTTAATTTTTTGTTATGTATTTGGTTACGATTTGAGTGTAGAGTTGTGAAAGTAGTATGGAATTTCGAGTTATGTGTTTGGTTATGAGTTTTAAAAATAATTTTTTAATTGAGTTTTGTTTTATGTGTTTGGTTAGGATTTGAGTATACAGTTGTTTTTAAATTTAAAATTTTAAAATTTTAAATTATTTTAATTTTTTGAATATTTAAATTAATTTTTTACTTATTAAATTTTTTAGATTATTTAAATTATTTAAATATTTATGATTTAAATTTTTTGAATATTTATTTTGAAAAAAAATTATTTCCTTTGTAGTATTTTTAATTAAAAATTAATTAATGTTATTTTTTGTTAATAATAAATTTTTTTAATTGAATTTTAAAAAGAGTTTGGTTATGAGTGTTGATCAAAATTTTCAATAATGTGAAAATAATGTATTTTGTTATGAGTTATAACAATTTGAATTAAGTTTTGAAAACTCTTTTCAAAACTCATAACCAAACAAATTTTCTTACTTCACATGTCAAATCAAACTTTCAAAACTCAATTCTACACTCAATTCAAAACTCAATTCCACACTCAATTCAACACTTTATTCAAAAACCATAACCAAACAAATTTTATACACTCAAATCATAATTCTAAAACACACAAACTCAAAATACAACTCATATTCTCAAATCATAATTACAAAGCTCTACCAAACGGAGCCTAAAAATTCTCATATAGATCTGGAAGTGGATTTTTAGCTTTTTTTTTTTTTGGGCTAAAATTTACAAAAAGACAAAATAGACTAAATATAGCTAATAAGACAAAGTGGGTGTTCCGGAAGTTGCTATTTTAGTTTTTGGCTATTTTAGGAGGCTAAAATTTTTATGATTGGGAAGATAGTTAAATTTTTTTTGTAATTGAATGTGATGTTTGTAAGATAAAAAGTGAAATGATTACGAGTTTAATGTGACATTTTATCTTATTGCTTATTTTAGCCTATTTTGTCTTTTAGTGCTATTTTAGCCAAAAAATCCAAAAAAGTTGCTTCCCAAAGACCCTCAAAATGTCACATCAAAATTATAATCATTTCATTTTTTTCTCACGAACATCATATCCAACTATAAAAAAATTCAACCATATTTCCAAACACAAAAATTTTAGCCTACTAAAATAATTAAAAACTAAAATAGCCGACTTCTGAAACAAGGCCATTGTTTGATGTTTTGTGATTTGTTCACTATGTAAGTTAATGTCTTTTGTTATTCAACATGATATTCATCGAAGTAAAATAATTATTCTTGAAAGTCCATGTCATTTATTATTGAGCAGACACACAACCAACACGATATTCACGAAACACAAAATAATTATTCCTAAAAAACACTTGTTCCGTAAGCGTGTGAACTCAAGTTTAGAATATATCGAGAGCAGCCTTACTCTTGCTTCTCTTCTCTTCTCTTCTCTTTTATTTTCTTTTTTCATCATGTTAATCTAAAAAGTTGATTATTAGTTCAAAACGTACAAGCAAGAATCTACAAATGGAGCTATTTCCTTTTCTTGCACATCTCAGCTGATAGATCCCTAGTTTATAATTGACAAATTACTATAAACTGGTCATATCATGAGTAGCTAATGTACAATAATATATATGATATGATATAGTATATTCAATTATTTGATTATTAAAAGAATTTAATTTGATTTCCCATTGTGAGTGCAAAGTGAGATATATATATATATAGTGACATCTCTTTTAATAGCCATAACTAACATTTGTTGATTTACAATTATTGCCATTAGGTGACCCAAATTTCAAGTTCTTCGTGGACATGCATGATGATAACTCTTTAGTCTGGTCAATATGCTACATTTGACAATTTTTTAAGAAAAATTCTAATTGCACATAATTCAGAACTGAAACAATTCTTTTATATATGGGTTTCATGTCATGTAAAATATTGTATCTAGTTCCGTGATTAAATTTTATTTACGTAGAAAAAATTAATTTTTTAATGAGTGATTTTTTATTAGATTTTTATTTTTATTTTTTATCACTTATATAAAGTAATGGGACCCATATTAACAAATACATGTTTTTGTGTCTAGGGAAAAAAAATTATGAACAAATTGTTTTATTTACATATTTTTTCTTTCTTAATACTATATTGAAAATAAAACATATAAACTCATTTTTTAAAAAAAAAAAAAATCATATTCTTACTGATAGATACAGACAATGGGTAGTTATGTATATTAATGTTTTTCATGATTTTAATTTCTAACAGATTATGGACTTTATTTCTCTTAAACTCTATCCAAAATGCACTTTTCTCTCCCTAAGAAGATTTTTTTTTTCTTTCTAAAGCAGTCAAAAAAAAAAAAGAGAGAATAACACATCAGCGGGAGCAGCAAAAACTATTTACAAAAAAAACAAAAAAAAACTCTTATGATTTAATTATTCATATTTATAATATTTTTTAATTTTTTATAAATATTTTTCACTGGCATAATGTCAGTGTAATTCCCCTTTAAAAAAAGAAAAAGAAGGAAAAAGAGAATATATAAATAGGTTAAGTATGAACAAGAGTCAAAGAACAACAGTTAACAACCTACCACTACTGCAATATTTAAAACATAGGTCTTCTTTGACCATCACCAACTTGTAACAATCTTATCAAAATCATTTCGTATAAATTGGATTTGAAATAAACAAATGTGATGCATATGGTTTTGTCATTTGATTCATAGTATATATTAAACCTTTCATTAATCTGAAGGTAACAAACCTACTGACTGGTTTTTAATTTATTTAATTTGTGAGATAATATCGATGTCATGATGACGAAGCAAAATCTTGGGAAATTTCTCTTAACAAGGTTCTAAGAAGAAAAATAAAATAAAAAAATGAGAAACCAAAAAACAAAGTACTTGCAAATCAATAAAATAAAAGCAAGAATTGTGATCCGAAAAAAAGCTCCCGGCAGATTCATCACTTGAATCATACAGAGACACATTATTTTTTTACCATGAAGTGGGGCAATACTATGATGATATGTGAAACTCACTTTCATTGTGAGTAAACGGTAAAATATAAGGTAGAAAATGATTTGTCCATAGCCAGACTTTTATTACTTACCCCAGAAAAATGTTTCCCTTGCATTTGCAATTTCTTTTCCCATTTTCATTTATCTAATATTATATCCCACCCAAAATGCTTGATGGTTTTTTTTTTTTAATTATTATTATTTTTAATTTAGCAATTGAGAGTCTGACTTTGTTTGGTTTTGAGGTTTTAATCAGTAATTTTTTATATAATAAAGGTCGTATAAATCATTTTAGACAAAGCTAAAAATTAAAGCATGCATTTTGATTGTATGAATTGTGTATTAGAGGAGTTGTAATTATGAACTAACACATGGAGCTTTTGTAATTAATTTCTAACTTCTCTTGAAGCAAAGTTTAACCAACTTTCATGGAGTCACCGAGTGTCATGTCACCCGTGATATCATGTAAGACTTAGCTAAATATCATAGTCGGCAGAGAATTTATTAATAATTAATTTCTCTAGACTTCATTATTATTTAATAATTCCCTACATAAAAGTATTTCTTTGAGTTTTTGTTTGTTGTTTTGTAATCAAGAAAACCAAATTTTGGACATGCATGAATTTCCTCACCTTTCTACAAGTTGAGAATGAAGACAGAGTAGGTAGAAGCTATCAATATAAGACAATCTTAATAGTATATTTAAATGTTTTTTTTTATAAAAATAATGAATAAATAAATAAAACAAGTTTACAATAGTCAATGGTTTTGATTATTGAAATAGATACATATCCCTTCTTGTATTGTTTAAGCTTATGGAATTTAGGGTTTCCAGCCATTGATAAAAAGGAATCATTTGTTGTAGCAACTAGTGTCTAGGTTCTTATTGCTAGTAGAGTGATGATTCAACACATTGTTTTTTGGCCAATTGTATAGCGACCCCATCCACATTCAAAGGGGATGCTATTCAACTCATCTGATTTGCCATTCTAATTCCAATTTCTAAACATTGATTGTATTTTTTATTCAACTTTAACTTTAAGTAATTATACTGATCTCTTTTAAAGTTTAAAAAAAAAATATAACTAGTTTTTATAATTTCAACATAACTACAATATCTAATAGCTATAAGACAAACAAAACTAACAGAATTTGTGAAATTATATTTTTACCTTTACATTGAGATCAAAAAGACAAAATTGCACACCTAACCCAACCCCTACTTCTCTCTCTCTCTCTCTTCCATGAAAACCCTATTGATAGACTCTGATGGCAGATTCTACCCAACTCCCATCTAACGATTACCAACCAGAAGCCCCCATGGTGGTGGTGTTTCGGCCATGGATGGAGTTGTTTCGGCCATGAGTGGTGTTAGATCATGGAAATCTTTAGGCCATGTGTTAAATATAGTAACTATATATTCTATCTACTATACATACCATATTATATTTATTATCATATTTATGATTACCATACTAAGATTTCTCTTCTCCTAGATAAAGGAGTCTTGTATACATTGTTACAAATAATTATTTAACACAATATTAAATATAATACAGATCTCTCTTTCTTTTTGTTAAATATTGTAACATGGTATCAGAGCTAGGTTAAATACTTAGTAATTTTGCTTCACTACCGGGCGACAGCCTTGCCTTGGTCGCCTGTCAGACCTCAACCTATTCTACTGCCATATTTTCTTTCAGTATCACTTTGTGGTGATCTCTTCTTCTATCCACTAGTTTATTCCTATCCCAAATATCTCTATCATATTTTTTTTTACTCGCAATCCATTTTTGTGTGTGTGTGTGTGTGTGTGTGTGTGTTTTTTTTTTTTTTTTCCCCTCTATTTCAACCTCAAATAGATTTCTATCTTCAAAACTATTTGAGTTTGAGAGGGGGGTATTATACCTACATTATGTTGAGCATGTTTATACATCATGAAAACCACCCAAGCCGCCTCCTCTGGTGCACAACCTAAGTCGCCCCCTGGTACACAATTTCATCTGTTGCAATCACCGTTTAGCACCACGGCATCGTTACGTGTGTGCCACGTTTGTTGGTTCAACATCCAATTCTCCTACAACAGTTCGGTATGACTCCTTAAACTGTCTTGACATTGATTCCGGTCAGTTCCTACAACGGTCCAGCATGACCCCGTAAACTGTCTCGACATTGATTTTGGTCAGTTCCTACAACGGTCCAGCATGACCTTAAATTGCCTCGACATTAGTTCCGACCAGTTTCTACAATGGTCTGGCACGACTATAAACTATTTTCCGGCATTAGCTTCGGCCTCTGATCTATCTCAAGCACCCATGTGCACTCATCTGGACTTTGCAATCTATTTGTCTCGGATCTATTTATATTTTATTTTATTTTAGTTTTATTTCATGTTTTAGTTTTTCTCTCCAAACTCAAGTTGATATCCCTATTTGAGTTTGAGGGGGAGTGTTAAATATAATAACTATATAATCTATCTATCATACATACCATATTATATTTAATACCGTATTTAGGATTACCATACTTAGCTTCTCTCCTCTTATATAAAGGAGTTTTGTATACATTGTTACATAATTATTCAACATAATATTCAATATAATACAAATTTCTCTTCTTTTCTCTCTCTCTCTCTCTCTCTCTCTTAGATATTGTAATACCATAGATGGTTTGTTCGACCGCGGTTGCGTGAGATGAGGTGTTTCAGCCCTGGAAGTCGATGTGTTTGGCCATGGGTATGTCCAGCTAGCGGTGTTCGATTATGGAGGGTGATGTTTTGGCCATGGGAGTTTTTGGCTAGCGGCATTCTGCCTTGGAAGGCAATGAGATGCGTGCGGCCGCGGAAGGTGATCGGCGGTGTTCTTGTTCAAGGTGATCGGCAAATGGGAGACCAGAAAAGTGGGAGGTAGAGCTTTGCTTTGGCAGGTGAGGAATAGGCGTGGGTGACAAGATGTGTGGGGAATTATTAATTTTGGGTGTAGTGTAGTTAAGATCTACTTAACTATATGTGTGTGTCTTTTTTCTTTTTCTTTTTTAAAAAATGGTGAGGCCGAGGTTGAATGTATAGATGCGAGTAGCAGTAGTAGAGGTAGATTGAACTTTATGAGTCTCTTTCGATGTATTTTATCGTCTTGTATCTTTAATTCCATATTTTTAATGAAAATTTTATTTTACTGATCAGAAAAAAAAAAAAAAACCCCATTTCCAAGTTCCAACAAAATCACCTCTAAGCTACCCACAATAATCCTGAAGCTCCATGAAGTAGTTTAAGGACTAATTGATCTTCACAAACGCCGTTGTTGATGTCGAAGATGCCCCCAATAACCTGGGTTTAGTAAATTTGAATGATTCTAGGGATGATTTGTTCGGGGAAATTGATAAGGCTATAGGTATGAAGCAGAGAGAGTTTGTTAAATAAAGCATTGAAGACAAACCCTGAAGAAAGCGAAGAAGATTCTAGAGAAATTTGGCTAAGGAATCAAAGAATTGGTTGACTTAAGAGAAAATTAATGAACTTAAGGGGTTTAATTTAATTTCAAATAATTCAAGTGAAGGAGAGTCTTAAAATTTAGAGAATGAGTTAAGTGATGATATGGGTAATTTTTAACTATCCAATTTGTCAAGGTTGGATCTCTATTTTTTTGTATGGGATGTGCAATGAACATAGAAATGTTCAAAAACAGAATACACAGATATAAAATAAAAAATATTTACATCTATAATTATGAACATATGCGTCATAATTATACATTCCGTGTTTGGAACCTTATCTATTTTTAAACTTTTCTTTTTTGTAATGGCTAGGAGATAATGGATTGTATGGGCTCCACCAACCCATCCTACCAAGCCTCCATGTTGAGGAGAGAGAAAGATTGAATGGTTTAATTGACTTTTAAATTGACGTGATCTTGAAGGAAAGACCAGAAAGATTCTGAACACGATTGCTAACACTTGCAAAATGATAAGTTTTGAATTAAATGATCAAATCAAGTTCTTGCGATGATCATTCTAGAAATTATTTAATCAAATCAACAATGCTTCCGACCCCAGTGATATCCCCAGTGACGTGTCAGTCTTTCATTGGCTGAAAATAAAAAAAAGAAAAAAAAGAAAAACAGTTTTTTTGGACCAATCACAGCCGACCCCCAGCACCCCACTGGGGTCCGAAGCTTTATCCTAATCCAATATTGTTGTTTATGTACAAGCATACTCATCAATCATTGAATTATTTGCACCAAGAATTCTTCATCAATTTCGGAGATTCAACAAATTAAATGACACTCACCTTATATTTTTAATCATAAGTATTTATTAATAATAACTAACATGTAATTTTTCAAACTTCACAATTGCCTGTCTAATTATTTAAGTCTTAGTCTGATATAGATAGGCATTAAGTTATCGTTCGACTCTTTCCCACTTGTATAATCGTTATGTCCATTTTATGACCAAGTAATATTGGTTTTTATTTATTGTTATTATTATTATTGGGCTAAATACAAATGTTGAATTGACTTGATCATCAAATTCTAGCTACTTGATTATTGCAACTTTTTCTCCAATAGATTGGAGTCACATGCAACAATGGTACATACTTAAAATAATTTAGAATGGACAGATCAAAATTTCATTTATGGACATTTTTCTAAGTATTTTGCTAAATAAAGTTATTAACATATTTTAAATTATGAATAAATTAAATCAAATCAAATTAAATCTTGTGTCCCACTCAAGTGAGTTCAGTTACATAAATTTTTTTTGCTATATTAATATGTCAAAATTTATATGTTTTAAATTCTGAATATTTTTTAAAAAATCAACTCTTCTCATGTCCTTAGTTGTGGATAGGACAGGACAATCTAGTTGCGTTCATAAGGTCCATTGCAGGTCCACTTCAATTTATAAAATGATGAATAAATTGAATCATCATAATTCGATGCTGCCCCATAGTAGGGCTACAAACGATTCGAGCTTTTAAGTGTTTAGACTTGTTTATTAAAAATTAGTCAAGCTCAAAGTTGAGGCGAACTCAAGTCGAGTTTAAATAATTGAGCTCGCTCGATTATGTAAACGTGTAGACTTCGAGCTCAAGCTTGAGCTTAAAAAAAATTTAAAATTTAAATTAATTTACTTATTAAGATAAAAAATAGAACACTAAGAGAAAATATAAAAGAACACTTATATTAATACTAAATTTCATCAATTAAGGCTTCGTTTGGCAACATCACTTTTTAGTCTAAAAGTCAAAAAGTCACTAAAAAAAACTAAAAAGCCAACAGCCTATATCAAAAAGTCAAAGATTCTACTTTCTCTCTACTTTTTACACATCTTTTCGTAAAAAATTAAAAAGTCATCCCAAACATATTAATTTTTTTTACATTATATTTTAGCAAAAAAATTACTAAAAAAGCCTGTTCACAAACGAGGCCTAAATATATAAATTTACACAAACACCAAATATAAATAAAAAAATAAAATTAATTATTGAAATTTTTTTAATATATTATTAAAAGTAAATTTATTTATTTAATTTTTATATTCACGAGGTTTATTGAGCCAAGCTTGGACAACTCGAGCTCGGCTCGATTGACAAACGAACTTAAAAATCAAACTTGAGCTCATTTATTAAATAAATGAGTTAAACTTAAGCGAACTGTTCATAAACAATTTGATTCATTGATAACCCTACCCATGGGCCATTTATTTGTTTATTTATTTATTTTTTTTTCACACATTATACATTAACAGGTTAGTTGTTAGTATGGAAAGGAACAACAGAAAAAATATTAAATTCATTTCCATAAAATTTGAATTCCGAAACTCACACTAAGGGTTGGTTTGACATAAATTAAATAATACAAAAAGTCAAAAAGTCACTATCCTATTTAAGTCACATTATCTTATTTAAATCAGATCACCTCTCTAACATATCACATCAAACTTAATCCAAACTCAACTCATATAAGCCAATAAGCCAAAAAATACACTTTTTTAGAACATCCCAAACCAACCCTAAAAAATAAAAAAGCGATTAGCCCGGGCTCAACTTGGACCAAAGACCGTCTAACTCTTTGTTACGTAAATATACAATCTTGAATACCATAACGCATGAACTTTCAAATGTATGACAGTTCCATGAGCTGATCATAAGTGGGACCTCTCCAAGAGAGATTGTCAAATAAAAAGCACTACTTCTACTACTACTACTAATTACAATGACTTATATATAGAAATTAAGCTACCAAACAACAATATAACTTCATCAAAACAGCCAAATGGGAGCTACCCATCACCTTCCAAAACCCACACCCCCACGACCTTTTCAGCTAGCCTTTTTCTCTTCCCCCGGTAGATTCTCTAGTACTTTCATTGCATTCAATTTGAATATATTGAAATATAGATACATATACACCATCTCTCTCTCTCTCTCTCTCTCTCTCTCTACTTCATCTATAATACCAACCTCTCTCCTCCTCCTTAACATAACAACCATAAATCAAAGCTCATCATCTCTCCCTTGCTTCCCAATTGTTGTTTATGTCTTTCTCTGCTTTAAGATCAATGGAGCAATATTCTCAGTATTTGATGTGGATGAATAAGAGCAAACACATGCTTAATGTGCATTTTCAAGATCAATTCAACAGTTCTTGGGAAGAACAGGCATTCGCGGATGATGCCGTGGGGCCTCTAGGGGGATTTGCATGGCCTCCAAGGTCTTATGCTTGTAGCTTTTGCAAAAGGGAATTCAGGTCTGCTCAAGCCCTAGGAGGTCACATGAATGTTCATAGGAGGGATAGAGCTAGGCTTAAGCAGCAATCTCTCACTCCACAAAATGAAGTTCTTCATCATCCCCAAAATTGTAAATCATTGAATATTGCTTCATACCCATCTCAGGTTTGCTTCACAGATTCCAATAATACTAACCCTAGTTCTGTTCCACCTTCTAGGGTTTCAGTTTCAGCCATGTCTAACCAAGAGAATTTTAGTGAACATACCTATATGTCTCCTTTTTCTTCTACAACTGTTTCCGAAGACCGGCTTGGTCGCCGTTTTAATGATTTGGATTCAAAAACAGCGTTCGGAAAGAATGCAAGGAAAGAAGATTTTATGATTCTTAATGATTCGGATTCAAAACCCATGTATCGAAAGGATGAAAGGAAAGAATATTTTGTGTTTCTAGGTCATGATGATTGTGTTGAAACCAGTTTGTCAATGGGGTTGAATTTGAATGTTTTTGAAAATCAACCATCTGGGTTTGGTGGTGATCATCATGAGGTGATGACTTGTAAGAGACATAAGACCAGGGGGTCAGTGGAGGATTTGGATCTTGAGCTCAGGCTTGGTGATCCACCAAAGGTGAAGTAAAGCTCTTGGATGACAATATTATTGGTAGACATCTTAGGGAAGAAAAAAGAATAATTTATTTTGCTGTTCTTTAATTTCTTTCTTGTCCTTTTTGATCTTACTAAAATCTGACATAGTATTGTTTTTTTTGATACATTTTGGGTTTGTTTAATGCATCATGAAAAAACATGGTAATAGTTGGGTTTCATTACTGTCTTCCTCTTTGGCTTGTGACTTGTGATTGTTAGAGATAAGTGATATTTAAGCACTCTTATCTCTATCTCTATCAATTTATAAAATTGTGTATTTCTATTGTTCTTCCATTTTATACATGTCATGTTTTAGGTTGCTTCCATTCCTTCAATTGATATAATTGGACTTTGTTCCAGAAAATTTATTCACATTTGAAACTCAGATAAAATATAACAAGTTCTATCTAAGTTACCTTGATGTTGTCCAATCTATTAAAAAAAAAAAAAAAGGAGGTTATCTTGATGTGCACTAATAGGACAATGCTTACCATAGTTCTAAATCGCGGTATCGGCTGACGTAACAGTATCGATCGCGGAGTATCGGTATCGGTAGTGTCGGCCGGTATGTATCGGGAATCGGGTGTCGCGACCGTGAAATTTTAAAAATCATTAGCAATCCCTCTAAAATTAAATTTTATGCATTTTTTTGACTCTTTTAACTTTAATTTGTTACATTTTAATCGAAATTTCGTTATGTAGGAACATTTTTGACTCATTTTCAACTAAATGATATACATTTATTTTTGGCATATGTTAAACTTTTAATAAAAAAATTGATTTGAATATTTATTTTTTCTTGTACTGAGAAAAAAAAAAATATATATATATATATATATATTAATATAAATAGAGGTATAGGTGTATAAACAAATAAATAGAAAAAAAAAAAAAACCCCTTAAACATTTGAATCTACAAATCCACCATAAACCCATGCACCTCCATGTACCCAAGTACCTCTCTCTTCTTACCCATCTACAAATCCACCAAACCCAGGCACCTTCAGCTTTAGATCGACGAAAAAAAAAAAGAAAAAAAAACCAGAAACAGAGCACAATAGCCCTTCATCATCAACAGGATAAGGAAGGCAATACTGAGGATAGTAATTTTAGACTCAAGACCTTTCTAACAATGGCAAGATCTGAACGATAACATTATCGGACTCAAGACCTTTCCATTGTTATCGCTCAGCACATCAAGAAGAAAACAGAGACTATATTCACGCCGCTGCACAACAACAACAAAAACAGAGACCGTATCGGACTGTATCGGCCCATATATCGGATTCACGCCGCTACGTACCGGGACTCGGACGCTACGGCTGTGAATTTCATTCTCACCGGTATACCGGTGAGTGTCCGAATCGGAGGTATGATTTTTCGGTACTATGATGCTTACTTATTCGAAAGAACAAAAATACTCATAAAAGTGTCAAAATTTTGAAATGTGTGATTAATAAAATTAATTTTAGAATGACTTGTCTAAAACTTAAATTCAATCTATAATACTCCCTCCGTCCCAAAATATTAGTCCCTTATTCCATTTTTCATTGTCCCAAAATATTAGTCCCTCTTCTAAAATCAAGTACAAAAATAATATAAATTTCCTATTTTACCCTTCTTTTAAATTAATAAACAATATAAAAAGTACAATTATGCATTGATATTCTCAAAAAATGTACTATCAAAAGGGTAATTTTGGAAAATTAACTTTTTTCAAATACAATAATTGTACTACCAAAAAAAGTTGGATTCCCCTAAAGGGACCATTATTTTTGGACGGAAGGAGTATATTTTTTTAAATTATTTTTGTATGACATTTCTAGTATTTCAAGATGTCAACACCATCATAGGTTAGGACACAAGTTTGTTCAATCAGCCAAGTACAGTTAACAATTACTTTGACGGATATCCCTCTGAATATTATTTTTTATTTTCGTACAATAATGAATGAGTTTAAAAATGGCTCGTGACCTGGGGTGGACCCGGCCCGATTAGGCCTGGGGCTGAGCCCAGCCTGGGACCTTGGGCCTTGGGAGTGGGCTATCATTTTGAAGCCATGCCCGTGGGCCCGCTCAAGGCTCACTCAAAGCCTGTCCCGTTTGAGGTCTAATGTCATTTTTTGTGAAAAAAATAAAATTTTGATTAAAAAAATAGAAAAAAAAAATGTTCAAGCTCAGGCCCACTGACCCGCCCAAGGCCCGAATACACCTGGGCCTAATTTTTTGGCTTATGGCCCAAATCGGCCCAAATGTTGGTGGGAGCCAGTGAGACCCGACAAGGGTCGGGCCGGGTCAAATTTACACTCTTAGATGAATCTAATGTTTGATAGGGGTACTAGAATGCAAGGTCAAAAGTTCATTAAGCTTCACTGGACAAATAACTATTTTAGTGAAAAAGTTAAAAAATTATTTAAAAAAAACTAACAAATTTTTAACAAAAAAATCAAATATTATCCTAGTTCACTAAAACATTAAAGAGTCACTTTTCAAATTAATCCTGAATGATGTACAGGTAAATATACGCTTTTGTTACTGAGTGAGAAAGACAAAATGTGCGGGGAGTCTAGAGTGATGGTTTGGTGGTTTTGAAATATTATTTTACGCTCTATATTTGATACTTGTTAAATTATCTCTCAAATTTTTAATAAAAAATATTAGATCTCACAATTTTAATTAATAAATATCAAGTTGAGACTACATAATTTTTTGAGGAAGTTGCAATTCAGTTGAAAGATAAAAAAAAAAAAAATTACAAATCACTGATAAAACTTGTCAATTTTAATGATTAAAGTGATAATTTTTTCTATGATTTTACAAATTTGTTTTGTGTTTCAACTGATTTGTAATTTTCTTAAACTTTTTTGGGATGTACGGGATAAAACAACTGACGGTAACTGACATAAAATATCACTTCGGGGTGTTTTGGGAAGATGGTTATAATCTGATTTTTGGTGAAAAGCTGATTATAAGCAGATTATAATCAGCTTTTCTGTGAGAGAAGAGGTTGGTAATAATCTGAAAATCAGATTATTACCATGTTGCCAAAAGAGGCCTTCGTCGACATCCCATATGACTAACAGTAACGGATCTATATCCACCGACACAAATATGGAGTACACGCATAGATTAAAACCAACCAACCCGACACCACCCCCCCCCCCCCTCTTATCAATAAAAAAAAAAATGAGTAAAATAAATCAATTCCAATTACGTTGGCATTGATAAATCTACCCAATCATGTGCTAGCACACCATCAAAAATTAATGAGTAACCAACCACAAACAGAGAGAAAGCGAAAACAAAGGAAGAGCAAAACAAACAGCCATATTAAAACTTCTATTTTTACACATGTATATATATAACTTCATGTATTTATATATATCAATGATAGTCTTTTGAATTGTCAATAGTATTTGTAGATGTATAAAAACAATATTAAAATATCGGTCTTTTTTTGAGAATCTAATTTTTTTAATAGTATAATTATTACACTTTAAAAATATTAACTTTTTAAAATTATCCTTTGACTTTTTTTATTAGAATATCAATTCTCATAATTAATGAATTTAAAAGAAAGGCAAAATAAAAAATTGATGTTATTGATTTTTGAAATGAACTAATATTTTAAATCAACGAAAACTGAAATAAGGGAATAATATTTTAAGACATAGGAACTATAAAAAAATAGGTAAAATTAAATGTGTAAAAAATACATAAAAAAATGTTATAAAATCAATTTTTTATACAATTTTTTTTTTTGTTCTTTTGGTAAATTTTTGTGGTGTGCAACAACAAAGTATTGAAATTTATAATGAACTGGCTAAAATTAAATAATAAAAACTATTTGACTTAGTGTTGCAATGAAAATTATTTTAAAAGTGAAATTAAAAGCTTCTATGTTTAGTGTATTTTCTTATTTTTATACGTTTGATATTCATCAATAAAATTCCTTTTGTTGATAAAAAAAAAAAAAAAGCTTCTATATTTGGTTGGGAAAAAAAATATAGCTACCCTGAAAAATTACAATGGAAATTATTTTAAAAGTGCAATGCGTGGTGTAGATCACTCTTAGAATGGATGTGATCCACACGATATATGTTGTATGAGAATTTTTATAGATTTTGCATTTGACAAAATTCATTTTACTCCCCTTATAATTTGAAACCAGACAATTTTTCTTCTTATATGGTTTTAAGCCAAAATATAACTATTAATTCTGTTAACTATAAGTGTAAAAATACCTTCAAGCCATTTAATACATTCAATTTAAATTCTGAACAATTTTTAAATTTTTTTCTCAATACATCACATTAGGGTATATATGGTTATAACCTTTAAAAAAAAATAAAAAATTGCAGTATACAACGACCAGCCCTAGCAGCCTACAACATTCAACAATTCTAAAAACAATTATTAAAAAAAACTAGACCTGGGCTATGTAGCATGTTGACAGACACTGTTTGGTACGTGTTAGTACCGAAGGTTCTTGCAGAATACACGGCGATCTCTCAGTTCTGTCAGTTTTCTTTCCATTCTATTCTTTATTTAATCGATGTAACGTAGCTTTTGACTTAATGGATTTCCCAGAGAAACTGAGAAAATAGTTTATATGTATGTAGACAGAATTAAACTGACCCATCAAATGCATATTCCCATTATAGGCCAGCCAGTCATTGAAGATATTGCTTTGATGTTTCGGATCTGATTTTTGAGTTGGGTTCTTTGTTTTTCCACTTGGGTATGAAGTGAGGGAGACTTATAGGGTTTAAAGTAGACAGAGAAAGAGACATTCGTTATAACTTACTTTTTGAGTGGGTTTGTTTCTGCCAAACAACTAGGGTTTAATGAGTTGAGTTTCTTATGGAGCAGGTTAACAACTAGCGAGCTCTGGACATGTATGTGGGGTGTCTAAAAGAGTGCAGTGACAGAGTCAGAGTAGCACACGGGGTTTTGAAATGTCTGTTCCACTAATGTTTGAGAAGTTTTTATTTTAGGAGGTTATTTTAATTTTTGGTTATTTTAGGATGTGTTGGAGAAGATAGTTGGATTTTTTTTTAATTGGATGTGATGTTTGTGAGAGAAAAAATAAAATGATTATGAATTTGATGTGATATTTTGTTTTATTGATTATTTTAACTTATTTTGTCTTTTAGTGCTATTTTAGCCAAAAAAGCTAAAAAAACTTCTTCCCAAACACCAATTGGTTTGAAAAGTGGATTGATTTTTTTAATTTTTTTGCTATTTTAGCTCGGAGTTAAAAAATCTCGTTTGGGAAAGATTTTTTGATTTTTTTGACTTTTTGTAAGAGAAAGAATATAATGATTATGGATTGGATGTGATGTTTTGTCTTATTTGGCTAAAAAGCCTATTTTGTATTTTTGTGGTTAAAATAGCCTCAAACCCAATCCAACCCAACCTAACCCAACCTATTTTAGCCACAAAAATACAAAATTGACTTTTTAGCTTAATAAGACAAAACATTACATCCAATCTATAATCATTACATTCTTTCTCTTATAAAAAGTCAAAAAATCCTTTTCAAATGAGATTTTTTAATCCTAAACTAAAATAATCAAAAAAAAATAAAAATAAAAATAAAAAGTCAAAAGGGGAATCCACTTCTATGGAAAATAAGGATGTATTGGCTTATGGTGTCAATGCACAGCAACCATTCTGTCTATTAAAATTTCTGTCCACTTTTATTATTTTTATTCTTTGTTCATAGTCTCAAAATTTTCTTATTACATTTTTATTTTTATTTTTTTTATGATTGAGAGTGCATATGAACATCAATTTTGAAAATAGAGAATTGCTAAGTGTAGGGACATATTTTGTGAATGACTGCACGTGGCCAAGGTGACGCCGAACTGTTAGCCGAGGTGCCACGTAGCCTGGTCTTGATGTCGAGGTTATCTACGGAAATACCGGAATCCGAAGTAAGCAGATAAGGGACAAGTGTCCTAGAACTGGGGAGGATCTTAGTCTGGATAAAGATAAAACTCTTAGGGAGTTTATTCTATCTAGTTGAGAGTCCAAGATGAACATTGAGTCTGAGTTCGTTGAGGTTAGGCTTCTACAGGGATCAGGTCAGTGTTGACTATAAAAGTAAGGCACCCTCGTGGGTCTCAGGTAGGTGTGATATACTAAAAGCATTAAGTTCTTTCTTGTGAGTTAAGCATAATTGGTTATCTTTAAGAGATAATTACTGACTTGATCATCGGAGTAACCCCGGGTGGACGAACCATCGTCGGATTCTTATATTTCTGATAGGTTGTTCGTGCTTAATCTATTATGTCGGTGCTCTCCTGCTGAGTTTCCCTATTTGGTTGTGTGGTCAAAAATCAATACCTACAATTTGGTGCCATCTGTGAGAAAGTAAGAAGAATAGATGGCCAACGACGGGCAGAAAGAAAAGGACGGGGACGACATCCTAAGTGGGAGTGGCAAACACGCCGATCCTAATGTGGAGAAGGAGAACTGTAATGAAGGACCTCAGGATCAGAATCCCGGGAAAAAGGATGTCGGCCAAGAAGGAGACACACCTTAGAAAGTATGTCAAGGCGGGTATTACAATGAAAACGACTTCTAGGTATGGAAAGATAGATGCCTGAGGAGGGACGGCGAGATGAAGGGAATGACAAACAAGTTGGCAGATTTATAATCGATTGTCAACTTTATGATGCAAAACAACGTCATGCAACCACCGTTTCCATTGAAGGACATGCCAATTCCAGTGGCCAAGAACGATGCCTAGAAAGGGGGGCAGAAAGCCGTCCCAACAGTCCCTCAGTATGACAGGGTGAAAAAATGCACACATCAGCCTTCACGAGACGCTGGGCGAGTAGAGTCAATGAGGGGAGCGTCTTAGAGGACTCATCGTACCAAAGAAACGTATGTTAAGGAACATCGGCGTGTTCAAGGGAATGAACTTTGTTTTGATACGATGAATGAAGAGAAGTTCAAGAGGACTCTTAACGACGTCGAGAGTAGTGCACCAAAAGGCTGAAATCTGTTGACAGTCGAGCTCTTAGTAGGACTAAGGAGGATTTGAGGGACTACCTCTAGAGGAAGTGGCAGAATGCTGAGGTCACATCCCCGGTTAAGCCGAGAACACCATTCTCAGTGGAGTTGGATAAGTTCGAGGCCCCAAAAAGGTTCCATATGTTGAGGTTCTAGATATATGACGGTAAGTCTGATCTGAACTTTCACGTCGGCTTATATTTGAATTCAATGGCACTGTATACCGGGAACGAACCATTGCTCTGCAAGGTGTTCCGCTCATCCTTTGGAGAAATTGTATCAGATTGGTTTCACAGGTTGTCGAAAAGAACTGTGAAGAGTTGGGAAGGCCTAGCCGAGATGTTTGTGGCTAGGTTTGTTACAAACAAATTACAGCCGTTGAGGGTAGACTCCCTAATGGCTCTGAAAATTGGCGAGGGTGAAAGCCTCAAGGCTTACGCCAAAAGGTATTACGAGGTGTTCAACCGAATACCAGGATATAACCACAAGTTAGCAGTCGTATCTTTTAAGAACGGCTTGGAGGATTACTGCATGCTTCGAAAGTCACTGGCAAAGACTCTGTCGAAGAGTATGGAGGAGCTCATGGCCAGGATCGAGAAATATGCGGGAGTAGAAAAGGATACGCCAGGAATGAAGGCGTCAAAGCAAGAGAAGAGGAACAGCTCGCCGAAGCGAGGCTGAGGTAATACAAATTTTAATAGACAAGAAACAGAATTGTGGGCTGCACAAGTAATCACCACTGTGTTCCGGATCCCGATTTATAAAGTCTTGGAAAGGATCAGGAACCAGCTGTATTATAGAGCACCAAAAAAGATTCCTGGCGAATTTATGAAAGAAGCCTTGTGAAGCACTGTGCCTACCATAATGAGGATGTGCACCTGACTTAGGGGTGCAGAGCCCTGAAGACGTATTTGGAAGATCTAGTTAGACAAGGTCACTTAAGGGACCTAGTATATGAGGCCAGAATGAGGGAAGAGCAAGCAAGGCTGTCCCAGGCACCGACAGCACCACCTCCACCAGCACCACAACTGCAAGCAGACGGACCTCGAGTGATCAATGTGATTCACTCGAGCGTCAATGAGAACAAGGTATATGGGAAGATTCAGAGGATGAAGCATTTACAGCATGCGTATCAGGTCCAGCAAAAGAGGCCTAGGACAAACAAGTGCTAGGGACCAATGGTGTCCTTTACTGAAGCAGACTTAGACATGATGCAGCATCCACACAATGATGCTCTAGTAGTAACCCTTAAGATTGGAGAATGCCAGGTAAGGCGCATTCTGATTGACCAAGGCAGCTCTTGTGACATCATGTATGTCAGATGTTACAAAGAGCTCGGCCTTTACCGAGATGATTTGGAGCAATCTAACATCCCGATGGTCGGGTTCAATAGAACGCCGACATGGCCCCTGGGAGCAATAAATTTGGAGGTGCAAGTAGACACCAAGAAGGTAAGCATAGAGTTCACAGTAATTGACACCCCCCCTTACAATGTTATCTTAGGAAGGCCATGGTTGCATGCAGTGAGGGCTGTTCCCTCAACACTGCACCAGTAGTTGCGGTTTCCAACGGAGCATAAAATTGAGGAGGTCAGAGGGGATTAGGTATGGGCAAAGAATTGCTCCATGGCAGCAATAAAATCTATCTGCAACGTGCGAGAAGTAGAAACAATAGAGATTAAGGACAAGGACATGGAGGTCCTGGAGGACGTCGGCAAAGAGCCAACTGACAAAAGCGAGGAAGCCTTGAAAAAAATTCTAGTCCAACAAGGGATGAAGAGCGCTTCTTTCTTATTAGCTCAGGCTTGGCCGAGGAGGAGGAAAGAGAGTTAGAAACATTCTTGCGAGCAAACATAGAGGTGTTTGCCTAGACGCCATATGAGATGCCTGGCATTGACCCCGAGGTCACATGTCATAGACTAAATGTAGACAGGTCGGCTAAACCTGTCATTCAGCGAGCAATGAGGCCGACGTTGGTTCATGTAAAGGCAGTAGATGAGGAAATGGACAAATTGTTGGAGGCCAGAGCCATTCGGGAGGTAAACTACCCAACTTGGTTATCAAACACAGTTGTTGTGAAAAAAAAGAATCGGAAGTGGAGGGTCTGTGTGGACTTCACCAGCCTGAATAAGGCTTGTCCCAAAGACAGTTTCCTTCTCCCCAAGATCGATCAATTAGTGGATGCCATTTCAGGGCATGGAAGGATGAGCTTCTTGGACGCTTACAGGGGATACTATCAGATAGCAATGTATCCCCCCGACGAGGAGAAGACTGCATTTATCACCCCAAAAGGGCTGTATTGCTACAGATTGATGCCTTTCGGGTTAAAAAATACAGGAGCAACCTACCAGAGGTTGGTGACCGAGATGTTCAGACACCTGATTGGGAAAACATTGGAAGTGTACATTGATGACATAGTTGTGAAGACCAAAGAACCTGAGAATCACTTGGCCAACTTAAAAGCAGTTTTTGATATCCTTAGAACATATCGGCTCCGACTTAATGCTTTGAAATTCTCATTCAGAGTTGGATCTGGTAAGTTCCAGGGATACTTGGTTACCAGAAGGGGCATTGAGGCAAGCCCAGATCAAATAAAGGCTATCCTGGACTTGAAAAGCCCGACATCGGCAAAATAGGTACAGATGTTGACTGGAAGAGCCGTAGTTCTGAACATATTTATAAGCAGAAGTTCAGATAAGTATAAACCATTTTTCAGTTTGTTGAAAAAGGCTATAGATTTCTTGTGAACAGAGGAATGTGAAGTCGCCTTGGCCGACTTGAAAAAGTACCTGACAACAGCTCCAGTTTTGTCAAATCCAGTACTTGGAGAGGAACTATTTTTATACTTGGCTGTTTCAGAGCACGCAGCAAGTGCGGTGATAATCAGAGAAGAGAAGGGAGAACAAATGGTAGTATACTATGTGAGTAAAACCCTAGCAGGCGTTGAGACCAGGTACTTACCCCTGGAGAAATTGACACTGGCCTTAGTGATGGCTTCCAAAAAGTTGAATCATTATTTCTAGGCCCACAAGATTGTGGTGTTCACTGAGCATCCCTTGAAGTCCTTGTTACAGCAAAGAGATCTGACAGGCAGGGTAGCCAGATAGGCAGTGGTGTTGGGCCAATATGACTTAGAGTTTAGGCCCAGAACGACAATGAAAGGCCAGGTTCTGACCGACTTTGTGGCTGAGTTCACACCTGGTGCCATCCCACGTTAGGCTCCGGTGAGTCGCGGCTTAGGGTATCCAGGGGAACAAGAAAAGACCCAGTTGGGAATGAAAAACCCTACAGCAGAGCAAAAGAAAGAAGAAAAACCCAAGCACTACGACATCTACCTCGGCGACTTCTTCCGCCTGTTTTTTAATGGGAGTTCAAACCATCAAGGAGCAGGAGCAGGGGCAGGAGTGGTGTTGGTATCACTAGATGGGCGAATGTTGGAACAATCTATCCGTTAGGGTTTCAAAGCCTCAAACAATGAAGCAGAATATGAGGCACTAATCGCAGGGTTGAAGTTAGTAGCAACAATGGAAGCCGAAGAGGTGGTAGTCTTATGTGACTCCCAACTTATTGTGAACCAGGCAACAGATGAGTATGTAGCCTGAGATGAAAGAATGATAGCCTACTTCAAAGAAGTTGTTAGGCTGCTAGCCTTATTTCAAGATTGCCGACTATAGCAGGTTAGCTGAGATGACAACAGCCATGTCGATGCCTTGGCTAACCTGGCTAGTGCAATGAAGTCAGGGGAGGCAAGAACAATAATGGTTGATTATTTATCAGGCCCAAGTGTGGAACCACTAATCACAGAGTATGAAACAATGTGTGTGGAGATGGGTCCAAGTTGGATGGATGCAATAGTAATGTTTCTTAGGGACGGCAAGTTACCAGATGATCGCAAAGAGACGCACAAGACCAGACTGAAGTCGGCAAGGTTTAGCCTAACAGCAGAAGGACATCTCTACAGACGGTCTTTTACTAGCCCCCTTTTGAGGTGTGTGCATCCCTCTCAGGTTGAAGACTTTTTGTATGAAATCCATGAAGGGAAATGTGGCAGCCATACTGGAGGTAGATCACTTGCTCACAGGGCTATTACTCAGGGGTACTAGTGGCCTTACATGCAGAAAGATGCTGAAACCTACGTCAGAAAGTGCGAGAAGTGTCAAAGGTTTGCACCTTTGATACATCAACCAGCAGCAGATTTGAACCCAGTGTCCAGCCGTTGGCCATTTTTCCAGTGGGGCATGGATCTTGTCGGACAACTGCCCCGAGCAACTGGGCAAAGGAAGTTCCTGCTGGTAGCAACTGATTATTTCACAAAGTGGGTAGAAGCTGAACCCCTTGCGAAGATTTGAGATATTAATGTGAAGAACTTCATATGGAAGAACATCATCACCAGGTTTGGGATCCTAAGAGCAATAATAACAGACAATGGTACACAGTTTGACAGTAAGCTAATTAAAAGCTTCTGTGCAAAGTAAAAAATCAAGAATTACTACTCTACTCCAAGTTTTCCTCAGAGTAATGGTTAGACAGAAGCATCTAATAAGACTATCTTGGATGGGATCAAAAAGAGGCTAGAAGCAGTAAAGGGAAAATTGGTGGAGGAGTTGCCCAATGTACTCTAGGCATATCGGACTACGCTGAGAAAATCAACTGGGGAGTCTCCGTTTGCCATGGCTTGTGGCACTAAAGCAGTTATCCCACTAGAAGTCGGCATTCCAGGGATCAGAACCCAGGAAGTGGAAAATGGTACTAATAAGGCATTTCTTGCCCGAGATCTAGACCTTCTGGAGGAGAAAAGAGAGAGAGAGCAACAATTCGGCTGGGGGCATACCAACAACAACTTGCTAGGGCTTACAACAAAAAGGTCAACCCAAGAGAGTTCAAAGTGGGGGACCTTGTGCTAAGGAAAGTGGTCGGCAACAAGAAGGATCCTAGGGAGGACAAGCTAGGCCCAAATTGGGAGGGGCCTTATAGAATATCTCGGTCGCCGGCAACGAGGCATATCGGCTTGAGGATAGTGATGGCAAAGACTTGTCAAGATCCTGGAACACTTGCAACTTAAAGTTTTTCTATCATTAGATTTTTGTTTTTCGAAGTTTATGTCATTAGCCGAAGTAATAATGAAATCTTAGTTTGATTGTTATGAATTTGAAATTTGTGTGATAGGACTGACCAGTCCCATGGCGATGTTTCTAAATGAAACATGACGAATAACTTAGATTTATTATATGGCAGAGTTGAATTATACTTGCATATAATAGAGTTGAACCAAGTTGGTGATGTTTTTAAATGAAACATGACGAATAATTTAGACTTATTGTATGGCAGAGTTGAATTATATTTGCATATAATAGAGTTGAACTAAGTTGGCAATGTTTCTAAATGAAACATGACGAATAACTTAGACTCATTATATGCCAGAGTTGAATTATACTTGCATATAATGGAGTTGAACTAAGTTGAATTAACTTGGACTTGCCATGTCGGCAGAGTTAAACTCAGAATGGAACTAAGTGCATAGATTAACAGAGAAACCAAGGTTGTGAACCTCGGCTAGTCTTTGTTTGAATCTGACTTCGGCAAAAGACCATAGACACATGTTTAATGTGAACTTAAGTGAAACTTAGGTTCACATTAGGGGGCATGGAGTAGGAATGATAAAATAAACTTGAGAGCAAGAGCTTGCGACTTGTCGAAATCTTGGACTTGTCGAAATTTTCAGAAAAATTTACAAGTTAGAATGGGCTTAACACTTGTTGAAAATTCGGAGAAATTTACAAGTTGGAGTTAGCCGAGGTAATTATGAATAAAGTATCTGAGATACATATTACCCAAGGTAACCAACCAGGTTGTCCAAACTTGGAAATGGTGAAGTCTTAGAAGATAGCATATGAAGGTAAAAAGTAATACTGAATAACACTTGTAAAAATATTTTGATATTTTTAAACTGTTAGCCGCGGTATATCGATGGTTGGCCGAGGAAAACATTCAAGGTTTATATCCGAAGTATTATATCCCGGAGTTATTATACAGTTAAGGTATACTTGGAAAGAAATACAAAAATATTCTGGAAGCATGAAAGGAAGGAAAGAAAGCAGTAAGCATGCATAGAAGAAAAGAGGGCATACATTCAACACTTGGAAGAAAAAATAAGACTTGCATTCAGAAAAGACAACTTGTTCAAGTACAAAAAGGGACATCGGCCAAACTGAAGTTAAAACATTGTCCAAAAGGTTACAATTACTACAAAGGAAAAAGTACAAACAAAGAAAAGATTCTACACAAACTATTCTGCATCGGCGGTTGGCTGTGTTTCGGCCTCAGCAGACAGCTGGGAGAGCTTCTCAGCATCCTTTTCGGCGTCGATCTCGGCGTTGATCTCAAGAAGAGTCTTCTCGGTGCTTTCAACCTCGGCTTCAGGCATGTTCTTAGGGACCTCGTCTTCGTCGTCTTGAGTCAAGTCCACGGCTTGCTCATTAAGAGTCGGGGACTTGGCCCCAGCAACTTCAGTCTTCCCAGCCTTGTCGGCCTCAACTTCTTCATCATCCTCAGGCTCATCTTTAGATTGACTTGGAGCGGGAGGGAAGGGCATGACAAGTCGGCTCTCGTCCTAGAGGGCCGAGGGCCGAGTCGTCAGGGACAACCAACTCCTTCACAGCAGCCATCTAACCAAGGGTGTAACCCCTATTGTATGCCTGTTTGACTTGTTTTTTGTATTCGTCATGGACGTCGGCTGCCCCTTCGGCATAGCCTTCTCGTCCGCCTCTTTGATTTCGGCTGCCTTTGTAGACAGTGCTGTTTGGAGCTCAATTTGGGCTTGGGCCTCTTTCTCCTCGGCCTGAGCAACCTCGGTAACATTTTCTGCAGCCTCGGCACGGTCATCGGCTTTCTTCAGGGCCGACTTAGTAGCCTTGGCTTGATCCAGAAGACCTCGGATATGGGCCTCCACCTTGTTTAGTGAGGAAAGGAGTTTGGCTACCTCCTTTGTTTTTTGGGTTAATTCCTTCTTGAACTCATCGGTCTTGACTGCAAGGGAGTGACCTTGCTGGATAGCTTGCAAATAAAATTCGTTAAGTATGAAAACAAGAGTTGAAATTAAAAGTTACAAGTGTTGACACTTACCAAGACACAGTGCTGCATCATCATCACATAGTTTTCATATTCGGAAAGCTAGGCCATTCGATTTATGTCGGCTGGGAGCAGAACGGCGGTGAAAATGGCGGTACTGACTTTCAGATTGTCAAGCGCGCTGTCCCTGGCAAGAAGAGGTCGGTCTCCGACTATAACAGATGGAGTCTAGGGAGCATCGACGTAGAAACCAGAAGGATCAGAGAACCCGCTGGACCTCGGCTTTTTGGATTGCGGTGGGTTAGACGCCTCGGCCTCAGCTGGCCTCTTGTCAACAGCAGGAATACTCTTTTCGGACTCGGCCAGTTTTGAGATCGGTACAATGTCCTTAGAATCAATCTGAGTCACTGTAGCCTTGGTCTTAGCTTTTTTGACTCTCTCAGGCTTTGGCTTGGGTTGAGAGGGAGAAGAAGAGGACTGAACAGTCACTACCCCACGGATATCGGCTAGAAGGTCCTCGACGACGGCTGGTTTGCGGCCTATTTCATCGACAGTAGCAGCAAGTGTAACTTTGGTGCCGAAGTGAATGGTGGGAAGGGCAATGGGAGGATTGGTCGGATCGTAGGTCGACACCTCAGAATCTTGTCGTTTGCGGCTACGAGTTTGGCCCGCTGGTACGTTAGGTAGAGCACGATGTCGACGTCGGCATCGGCGTCGGCGCTGAGATGGTGGAATTAGTTGAGGGCAGAAGTAGATGGTTACTCAACTGGGGCAGAGGAAGAGGCCCGATCTGGCCTTGGAGATGAAGTTGTTGGTGGAGTTGTGGCAGAAGGAGGAATCTTGCTTCGACAGGGAATGTCGGACAGGGCCGACTTGTAGGTCAGAATATAGTCAAGCAGTAACGGGGCCTTACATTTTTCAACTGGCAAGTCCAGTAGCCTTTTTAGGTCTTTGTTGGGGAAGAATGTCTGGCTAAAGTCTTTTGCTGGCTGAGGAAGAGCTACAAATAAGAGAAACATTAGCATGAACAGATAAAGGTTAACAAGCCTTGAGCAGAGATAAAGTTGGGAGGTGACTCAGTTTCTTACCCTCATCCTCTCTAAACACTCCTTGGCATAGTGGGAATAGATGAAGACCGTCGTCTGGTGCAAACTCCCAGTTGCCCGAGACGATCAGATAGTCATCTCCAGCACCCTTGTTGGAGTCAGGAAGGTCGGCTACGATTTTGTAGGCGGTGAATTTGGGCTTGAGGTAATATGTGTAGCCTTTTTCAGACTTAAGGCCACACATGGTGTAACAAAACTAGATGTCGGCTAACGCGATCCTAGCATTTTCTCGGCGTGCTAGTTCTCTGATGCCATTGATAACCCTGTATGAGTTGATGGTTAGTTGCATGGGGTTGAGTTTATAATAATGGAGGATTTCCCTAAAAAGGATGTCTAGGGGAAATCTGAGTCCACACTCTAAAAAGGCAACTACTGGGAAGGACATAAAGTTTCCATCATACATAATGGAGTCCTCTTCCCAGCCTATCTCATCTGAACGTCGGCTAGGATAGAGAACTCCCTCCTAAAGTTCTCAAGTTTTTCTGGGGTGTCTACCCTCCACTTAAACATTCCCATGATGTCGGCTTAGGATGGATTGGTGCAAAATTTCAAAAAAAGAATATTTGGTATGGGTTGGAAACCTTGGCTAAACCCTATACTGGCACTGGGGCAAGGGTTTTCAAGATCTAGGGGAAATTTGTTTCAATTTTCCTAGAGATTGTGATTTCTACCAAATCCCAAAACCTAAGTCTATACTAAATTAGGAATCAAAGGCAAGAATTTGAAGACAAAGTAAGACAAAGCAAAAAGGAGCGCGAATCAGAATCAAGAAAGCAACATCCAAGAAACATGGAGAGTACAAATTTATGAACACTAAGTGAGTGTGTGAGAGACAGTGTGCAAAAGTCACAACAAGAAAACATGATTGGCATCTTCAAAAGATTACACAGATTCAAGATTCGAGAGCAAGAAATTGATTCATAATTGAAGAAAAAAACAGAGCGCAACCATGAAAACAGATTCAATAGCAACAAAATAGACAAATGGTAAAGAAATGACATATTCAAAATCATGGAGGGCTAAAACTAAAAATTGAAAGGAACTAAGAACCCACCAGTTGGGTCCAAGGTCGAGGACACCAGTTTGAGGTTCGCTGGAGTCAGACAATGACAACGAGTGGAGCAGAACAGTAAATGCTTCACTAGAGGAGGTGAATGGAGCACAGTTGCAGAGAGCTCGAAGAAACGACAATGGAGGTTGAGCAATTGTTAGAGAGAGGGAATCATGAGCACTGAGAGAATGCGAGAATACGAAGTAAGAAGAGAGAGAGAGAGAGAGAGAGAGAGAGAGAGAGAGAGAGAGAGTTTTATTGAAACTCGAAAATGCGGCAAAAGGAAATGAATACGCCTTGGATGACGTGTCTGTCAGGCGGCGTGTGCAGAAATGACGCGACTTGATGGTGCGTGTCAGGTACGAACTAATGAGAGAAGGACACGTGGTGGAGATGGTTGAGAAAACCGTGCGTGACAGCTCATGCGCAGATTAAATTCTTGGAGTTCTTGGGATTAATGAAGCAACAACCTCGGCTAGAGGAACGACCTTGATTGGAATATCTGAAGAACTTGATTCTTGGTTCTTGACCCTTAATAAAAATGGACAGTTAAGTATTGGGTACTTGAAGCCGACGAGTCATGATCTCAGTCGAAGGAAAGAATGAATTTTAGCCGACATAATATATGAATAAGCAGTGTAGGTTCCATTACCTCAGGTTACCGAGGTAATAGAACCTAGGGGGCAGTTGTGGGCACATATTTTGTGAATGACAACATGTGGCCAAGGTGACGCCGAAATGTCAGTCGAGGTGCCATGTGGCCTGGTCTTGATGTCGAGGTGATCTCGGCTAGGCCGAGGTTATTATGGAAATACCAGAATCCGAGGTAAGCGGATAAGGGACAAGAGTCTTAGAATTAGGGAGGATCTCAGTCTGGATAAAGATAAAGCTCTTAGGGAGTTTATCCCTATCTAGCTGGGAGTCCAAGATGAACATTGAGTCTGAGTTCGTTGAGGTTAGACTTCTACAGGGATCAGGTCAGTGTTGGCTATAAAAGCAAGGCACCCCGTGGGTCTCAGGTAGGTGTGATATACTAGAAGCATTAAGTTCTTTCTTGTGAGTTAAGCATAATTGGCTATCTTTGAGAGATAATTACTGACTTGATCGTCGGAGTGCCTCGGGTGGAGGAACCACCGTCAGATTCTTATCTTTCTGACAGGTTGTTCAGGCTTAATCTATTCTGCCGGTGCTCTCCTGCTGAGTTTCCCTGTTTGGTTGTGTGGTCAAAAATCAACACCCACACTAAGACAACACAACATGTATATATATGTATAGAGGTATATTGGGATTGGCTGGTGCAGTTTATATTAGCTATTTATATATATATATATATATATTATTTTGAGAATCTGTGCTAAATTATTTAATGTAATTTCTTCATATAATTTATTAGATAAAAACAATAAGTTAAAAAAAATTAATTATCAAAAAAGTAAAGGACAAATGATTTTGACATTTGCTTATCAACTTTCAATTTATAATAAATTGTATCAAATAGTCCATTGTCTCCGACCCACTTTATCAATTAGACAATTCAATTGAACCCATTAGGCTCACCATGGGCCCTTTACAATGATTCTAGGGAAAATTACCAACAAGTCCTCTTTGAAAGATGTGTGGCCTGTTTATTCTCATAATCTTTTGTTTATATCCAAAAGTCCTGTAGCATTTTTTTCTTCTTCTCTGCTTTCATTCTTCTTTGTCTCTTTCTCTTCTTGATTTTCGGCGATTGATGACCTATGACCACGTCTTTCTTCTTCTCTTTCTCTTTCTAATATATATTCACCACGACTGATGATCACCATCGATTGGGGTTCATCGGCAGCCACCGACCACCGACTACTTGTTCCACCCTCATTGATGGCAAAGGAAATGAGTTTTTGGCAAAGGAGATGAGTATATTAACTCAAATCTGATATAGATCTACTCAGATCTACATCAGATATGAGTAGATTTAAATAAAATCCTGCTAGATCTAAATAAAAAATAATTGCCGGAATACAATCCTCTCTTTATATTTGTCTCAATCCTTTCATCTTTCAATTTTTCTATCTTTTCTCTACTACACACTTTATTTTTCTTGTTTTAATGGAGAAAATTTTCAAATTTTGAACAAGTTATTTTCGAGTTTTAGTTACAAGCAGTAAAAATTGTAAAATTTTACAGTTTCAATTTTTTTTTGTACTGAAATGAATCATATTTTAGAACTACAAAATTTTGTAGTTTCATAATATTCTTTAGAACTGTAAAATTTTGCAGTTTTATAACATGTTTTTCAATTTGATTAATAAGAATAAATGATTAATAGATTTTTTTCTTTGAAACTGTAACATTTTACAGTTTCAAAGTTTTTTTTTTTTTTTTTTTTTTTTTTTTTTTTTTTTTTCAGTTTGATCAATATTGTAAATTATTTGATTAAATCTTCCAAAAATTGAAAAATAACATATTTTTTCCTATTGTTACTGTTTGTTGTTGTTACGTTTTTTTTTCCCCTCTTAGTTTATCAATATTTAACACATTTTGCTATATTTTTTCACTCTAATTTTTTCATTTATTCTTTTTTTTTTCCCGGTAATATTTTGGACATTCCAGTGAGTTTCAAACGAAATTCTTAACGTCTAACGAACGTTCTGGACATTCTGGTGACTTTTAATAACGTTTAGAACACTCCAGCGATATTCTGGTGACTTTCCGATGATGTTGAATATTCCGACGAGTCTCCGATAACAATCTAATGGAAGTCGGACGGTAATGAAATATAGCAGCGTCTATGTAGACCCGACTTTCTTCGCGTGCCCCTCTTTCGGAGAGGCGCGAATTGGTCTTACTACAGTTTGGACTCCTGTCACAGTTCTGAATCTAATCTCACAAAGTGCAATGTAAGACTGATAAACACCAAAGAGTCCAAATATGACAAATCGTTTTGGAAAATCGATTTTGAATAAAAAAGCGCCAAACATGGATTGCTTTGCCAGATTACAGAGTCACCACCTAAATATTTTATTTTTGGAAAATTTAGAAAACCCTAACTCGTGCCAAAGGCCACGTGTCCGTCATTACCAAAGTTGTCTTGGTTCGGGAACTTGGGTACGAGAGGGGAAGGTCCTGAAATGAGCACCCTTGCTCGCCCGATCAAAGGATCAGCCTCTACTAATCATGATATGTTGTTTTATAAACCTCATGTGTTCTTATTCGGTTATTAGCTAACTTTACTATGTGGTGCACATATACAAGTATAGACTAAGTCGCGAGACTTGGAAAAAATCGATTCATGTTTTTTTTCGAAGATGGTTTGAAAGTGCTACTCGCAAGTAGGCTAAAGCACGGATTTGCCACCCTCAAGTGGGCTTAAAACATGATTTTGCCACTTCGCAAAGTGGGCTTTAAAACTCACAATTATTGATTTGTCCCATTCAAGCAACAAAGCCTTCATCCACAGGCATTCATGCAGTTTAGCAAGTAAGCAAATAGCCTCATGGCAAGCATGCGATCATGGCAACACTCACACTCATGCAAGTATGCTAAAGCGTAACACTTACAGTGTACTCCGAGCCGAAACAAAAGCTACTTAGAAATATGCATGATCCTAACTATACAAGATGCCTAATGCAACACATGCAATAATGCAACTAATAGGCTCGGCTATCTAAGATGGCATATGAATGCGACGATTTGATACACGTATTCAAATAAGTATTGAAATACGATGTAGTTTAAATGATGCGTCGAGCCGGTGCATGCAATACAAATGAATGATGTAAACATGCAAGAATAAGGTATGCTAATCAAAACGTGCCCTAATCCAACCACCGAAAGCGGATAAATAAAATGGAGAAAGAAGTGGGGTTGGAAGACATGCACACACGCACGCACGCTTATTATAACATTGCGCCCTCTCGACAGAGAGTTCGAATAAATAAGCTAAGCTATACTAAGCTAAGCTAATTATTACAAAACAACTAATCAACTATTCTAGCTAATTAATTATTACAACACAATTGAATAACTAGCTATGCTAAGCTAATTAAAATGTTACAAAAACGAATTGAACTAATTAATTACAACACATGTAATAACTTGCTACAATTAGCTAATAAAGCAATGAATTGGCCTCGCGGGCGAGGAAGACATGCATGCTCGGTTGTGTCCTCCCGAAAATCCACCACCTTGCCTCTAGATGCCTCTGTTTGCACATCTTTGGACCTCTGAAAATTATGCCAACTTTCAGATTGCTTCTGTTTTATCTCAAGAACACACTGATGGCTGATCGGCTATGATTGGTGGCCATCGGCCACTATTGGTGGCCGGTCGGCTAGTACTGGTGGCCGGTCGGCCACTGCTTTCCTGAATTTCCTCCTTTTACTGCAATAGAGAGCAAATAGAGGCATGGCAGTGTATTTGCAAGGAAATGTGTGTATTGCCATCCTCTTTATCATTTCTGAAGCTTAAAGGAGTGTGGCACTTGGCTCTTAAGCCACCAATCAAGCATTTTCAATGCATGATGGCCAAAGAACCAAGCTTGTACAAGCTTAGTGAATGCGCAAGTAAGACTCAAAGGGCCACCACCCTATCATGCATGATCAAGGGTGTCGGCGACCAAAATACGTGACACGTTTCATCACTATGAATATGAAACGTCTCGCATTTCTTGTGTTTGGATTAACGTCCAATCCAAACACATGCAATGCAACACAAATGCTTATCTTACATAAGTTTTACTTGGTCCAATTCTTGTTTACACATTTTAGCTTACCGATTAATCTTTTAACCGATTAAGTCCCATGTGAAAGTCCTCTAATTGGGAAGATGGCCTAAGCCTTGAGTGCCTTGAGCATGAAAGAAGTCTCATGCTGTTGGTTAGTAGAAACCCTCAAGAGAGGATTAAAAACATTAGGCATGAGTGCCTCAATTTCATGCTCAAGCCAACAAGAGGCTCAAGATCACTTTCAAGAGCAAATTCAAAAGTGAAGAACAAAGAGAGGTTGCAGAATTTTCAGTGCTAAAATGGCATGAAAAGTAGTGCCACAACACGCAAGCAACACATGCACAACATGTTAAAGCCGAAAGCATGAAGGCTAGTGAAGAGCATTACACTAAAGGCATGCAATATCAAACTCTAATGACCTAGCCAGCTCTGGACAGAGCTAAAACATGCCAATACAGTGGCCAAAACATGCTGAAATTTAGGCACAAAAGGCAAGAAAATCATGCGCACATGTTGGCTCACAAGCAAAACACAAAGCACAACTCTCAAAAGCAATGAAAGAGTGATATATGTGAGAGTGTGAGAGTGATATATGCACTAAAATTACATGCTAAATGATGCTATGGCATGCATACAACCCAAGCAAAGCATGTTAGAAGTCTTAAATCACAAAGCTAGTGAAGTCAACTGTACTATAGCTATGCAAGGCAAAGCATATATGACCAAGACCACCCAAAATAGAGCCAAAGCATACTAAATCAGTAGCAAAAATGTGCTGGAGTTAAGCTAACACAAGCTGGAACGATAGGCTAAATCATCAAACATACTAGGCTAGTAAGCAAAATTACACTACAAGTGCAAGATGTAAGCAACAAGTGATCGAACCAGCTGAAAACAGAGTTTAAATAGGTTAAAATAGAGCCTAAAACATGCTTGAATTAAGCCAACATAAGCCACAAAAACATGCTACTTTGTAATGCTAACTAGGCACGGCATAGAGAGACAAGGAGGAAGGCCACCCCCTCCTATTTTGGATCTTAAAACCAACTTTTTATCACTGAAATTCCCCTGGAATTCAGTGGTTAAAAGGCCAAGAAAAGAGTGTTTCAAAAGCTTTGAAAGATGGCTCAAAAGGTTTTACAAGCCAAAGAGCAAAGGGAGGTAACCACCTCCTAACTAAACAAGGCTCAAGCCACCATTTTAAAACCTTAAAAATAGAGTTTTTTAGAAGGTTAAAAATAGCCTCAAAGTAGTGTAAAAAGATGGCCAAGCACTTAACCAAAACAAAGCTTAAAAGGGACAAGTCCTTACCCTTAAAGCACAACAGCAAAACAGGTGTAATTCTGAGCTAAAACCAAGCTTTAGACCTCAAATAGGACCTCCAAGAACCTCAGCTCAAGATGAAGGTGTTTGGCTAAGTGTCTTAATGCAAATGTGTAGAGAAAACTCAATTCTAAGCACAAAATAGGTAGAGAGAGAGAAAATTCTAGAGAGAGAGGTAGATATTTTTGCTTTGAATTTTTTTCACCCTCAAAATGGGGGAGAGACCTCCCCCTATATAGGAATACAAGCTAACAGCTTGTATTCACCCCTCTATACACGTGTATGGAGGATGCATCTAGTGACCAACAGCTGGCATAGCTGGCACATCAACTATCTGAAAAAGGAGAAAAATGGCCGCCGACCATCATTGGTGGCCGACCGGCCACCACTGATGGTCGATGGGAACAAGCCCTGGCCGATGGGTTGTAGGGCTGGCCGATAGGTCACCCTCTTCCCTAGAAGCAAAGCTACAAGCTCTTGGTCCACAACCAAACATAAAACAGACAGGTTTCAAAAGCTCAAAGGCAAGGCACTCCGCCAAGAACTTCGGGCATTCAAAACGAACACAAACATGGATGATCATCGAGTGTTCAAACGATGATGTCCAAGTCTTGAGGACGGTAAAAAATGAGGTGTCTACAGTCTATAAATTTAAATATATATATATATATATATAATTTTTTGGTAACAATTAAAAATATGTATGAGTAATTGATACAAGTATTTTATTTTGGGATTAGATGAGTTTTGAATTCTGTGTATAAGACTTATCGGTAAGTTTGCCGTGAATCTATTTGTTCATTTTGTAAGTTATTATAGTCATGTTTGATAGTACTTATAAATCAATTTATTGTGTTTGGATCCTCTAAAGTTGAATATCTCTAAAGTTTTTCTGAAGTGTACAAAACAACATTGTTTTGTGGATTGAAACAAAAATAAAACAACAAATTTGGGAAATTAAAAAAAAAAATTCAAGGTTTAGTTGTGTATCAAAATAAATTTTCAACTTTCTTAATTTAAACTATAATATTTTAATTTATTTTCAATATAAATCATTCATCTATTTTTGTTAAGCAAAATTATCACCAAAATATATATATATATATATATATATATTGTATTTTAGTAATTAAAATACTAAAAAAAAATTGGTATTTTAGGCATTTTTTGTATGCCTACACAGAGTTTAATGATTAAAATATACATTTTCAGCAATTTTACTTAACAAAAATAATATAATAGTTTAGATTAAAAATAAATTTAAAAATTTAAATTTAAATTGACAAAATTAAAAATTTAAGATTTATTTTATTATGTGACTTAAACTTTAAGGATTTTATTTTATTTTTTATAATTTTTCAGAGAGAGAGAGAGAGAGAGAGAGAGGAGGCACATGGGTAAGTAGGGTATTGTGTTGGGTGATTGGGAAATATGAGGGAGTATATTGAATGATGATTGGTTAGGGAGTATAGACACATGGTACTCTGGGAATATTTAATAATTTCCCATTATATTGGGTTGGGTATTTTTTATTTCTTTTTTTATTTTGTTGATTCCTCAGCATATATTCTTTTAGGCTTGATTAAGAGATTTGGAAAGGAAAAAGAAAAAGGTAGGTAAAATGTGAATAATATATATATATATATATATATATATATATTTTGATCGGCAAAAAAAGAAACTTCATTGATGTAGAGCATAGTACAAAGTACAAAGCAAAAAACATCAATAAAGAAAGGCAAGTGCAAAAGTATCACAATGAGCTAAATCATCCCAACTATGTTGGCATTAAAAAGCCCATCCTATCATTTGCTAACACCCCCAGAGTTGGTGAGCAACCAACCAAGGAAACAAAAAAAAAACAGAACAACCACCTACAAATCAACACTAAACCAGAGCACCAGACAGACTTATCAGTGTAGCAATGCAGACTCAACCACCAACACAGACTCAACATCAAAACAGACTCAACATTAGTGCAGTAGTGTAGATTCATCTCCAAACCAGATGCCAGAACATCAGATACCAGTAGTGTAGACTCAACACCTATTCATCAATTCAGATCCCAGACATTAGTGCAGTAACATTAGTGCATCAGGGTAGACTCAACCACCAGCATAGACTCAACACTAAAATAGACTCAACATTAGTGCAGCAGTATAGATTCATCCTCCAAACCAGATACCAGAACATCAAATACCAGAGACATGTAACACTGCAGAACATCAGCCACCAAAAAACAGATACTACAACATCACTGCATCACAGTGCATCAATTCAACAATCCAGATACCAGAACATCAGATACCAAAGCAAGTATCACTGCAGAACATCAGCCACCAAAAACAGATACTAAAACATCACCGCATCACATTGCATCAATGCATCACATTGCTGATTAGCAATACCAGGCTCATAAACCGAGTCTTGCAAAGGCTTAGTCACCATAGGTACTGCAGAACCAGGCTTTACACACTCAACCACCAAGCCTGAGACAGAACTTAACTTGCTGCATATTGTAAACCAAATCATGCACAGAGGCTGCCACAGGTAATGGTGAAGCCTTTACCCACAAAGCTACTCTCATTTTCACAATATCACATAGAGCTTCAAAGTTTGGTTGAGATCCATTGAAAACACACTTATTTCTATGCCTCCATGTAGACCAAAGAGTTGCAAAAGGGATGACCATCCAAATCTTCTTCTCTAATTTTGACATTTTGTATCCATACCACCACTGTAGTAGCCCATCTACTAAACCTGGCAATACCCACTGGAAGCCCCACCATCTTACAATGTTTGACCACAACTTCCAAACAAAAGGACAGAATAGTAGAATATGCTCCACAGTTTCAATATCCTCATGACAGAAAACACATGCCAGATTAACACTCCTATCAAGTATACCAATTCGATGAAGAAAGTAGGAAGTTTTCAACCTTACCAAGCCATGCCAACCACCCAAAAAATTGCACCTTAGGAGGAGCAAAATTATTCCAAATAGAGCTTGCCATTGGCTGAACAGGACCAAGAAGGGATTCACTCCATTTACAAGCTGATGCTACACTAAACAATCCAGATGAATCTGCTACCCACTTCAATGCATCTGGTTTATCAATGCAAAGAGCTGGTGCACATTTAAGCAAACAGGCTAATCTATGGACCTCTTCCTCCTCCAAGACCAATAGATTTCTTCTAAATTGAAAGGTCTAAACAGCATTTGCACTCCTCTCCTCAAAAACACCCTGACCATCCCATGCTTATCATTAGATAGAGAGAAGAGTCTAGGAAATTCTTCCTTCAAACATACATTGCCAATCTACTAATCCAACCAAAATTGAGCTCTACACCCAACCCCGAAAACAATTTGAGAATTATGAAGATAGAAATTATGTAAGTCTGGGTTCAACAAAACTACATTAAGAATATCCTTCTAGATTTTAGATCCTCTACCTTCCAAAGTTGGAAACCATTTCCCATTCCGAACATTATATTTTGAGCAGATCACTTCTTTCTAGAAAGTTTGATTCTCAGCACCAAACCTCCACCACTATTTTAGCAACGAACATTCATTAAACGTTCTAATCCTCCTTAAGCCCAAACCACCTAAATTCTTATTCTTGGCTATCACCTCCCAACGACCAAATTCACTTTTCTTCTGAGGTCAGATCCATCCCACAGAAAAGCAGATTGCATTTTCTTAATCTCTTTAGCCACCCTTGTCGGAATTTTGAACAATGATAAATAGTATACATGCAGATTGGACATCACAGCCTTGATTAAGGTTAATCTTCCAGCAAAAGAAAGTAGCCTTCTCTTCCAGTTAGCTAATTTCTGCTTAAATTTGACCAGAACCGATTTCCAAGTACTTCTCTTACCTGGGTTGACCCCCAATGGCAGCCCCAAATACATTATAGGCAACTTCTGATGAAAACAATTTAGATTAGAGGCCAACTCTTGCAATAGTCTATCACCAACCCCAACTCCACAAATAATACTCTTATGATAATTTATTTTCAGCCCTGATGCCATCTCAAAGCATCTTAGAATTCTTTTAATATTACCGACTTCCTCCCTTTAGCTTCACAAAACAAAATCGTGTCATCCGCAAACTGCAAGTGAGTTACTCTTAGGCCATTGGACCCCACTTCTACCCTTTGATTAAGTTTAACTCCTTCGCCCAGCTCAGCAAGATATTAAGTCCTTCTGCTACAATGTTGAATAAAAACGGTGACAATGGGTCACCTTGTCTAAGTCCCCTTTGTGGTCTAAATTCAGATGTTGGCGACCCATTAACCAAAGTAGATATCTTAGCAGAGGTTACACAAGCTTTCATCCAACTCACCCATCTAGAGCCGAAACCAAAGTTTGATAGCATTCTAAAGAGAAACTCCCAATTTATTGAGTCATATGCCTTTTCAAAATCCAATTTAAGTACCAAACCTTTCTTGTTGGATCTTTTTTATCCATCAACAATTTCATTAGCTATAAGAATTCCATCCAGAATGTTCCTACCATCCAAAAAAGCTGACTGGACCTCACTAATAATCATGGGTATCACCTGCTTCATCCTATTTGATAACACATTTGCTAGAATTTTATACATGGAACCAATCAGACTGATAGGCCTATATTCATCCAAACAAGAGGGGCTATCAGTTTTAGGAATTAGAGCAATAAATGAGCTATTAATCCCACCCACTAAGCTTGCATTCTGATGAAATTCCCTCATAAATTGTAACACATCAGATTTCACAATGTTCCAACATTTCTTGAAAAAAGCCATGTTGAATCCATCAGGTCCAGGTGCCTTATTCCCTTCACATTGTTTGATTACAGTACTAATTTCCTCTTCAATAAACTCTGCCTCCAATTGTTCAACAACTTGTGGTCTTCCTATGTTCTTAAAATGACCAGATAATTTAGGTCTAACCTTCCAATCCTCGGAGAAATGCTTCAGAAAATGAGTCTTCACCTCAACTTTAATTTCCATAGGGTCCTTAATCATTAAGCCATTCACGACAATGGAGCACAAAGAATTCCTACTATTCCTGCTGCAAGCCATAACATGAAAATATCTTGTATTTTTATCCCCTTTAAGTGCCCAATTCACTCTGGATTTTTGCAACCAAATCCACTCCAACATTTTACTTAGCCTCCAAACTTCTCCCCTCACTTCCTTTCTTCTACTCAATTCTGAAGGAAGCAAATGTTTGATCTCAGCAAGCAAATCAATAGCATGAGCTTCTTCTTCAACACTCTTAAGCTGATTTTCCACTTCTCAAAGACCTCCACATTCCATTGTTTTAAAGCTTGTTTCAGGGCTTTAAATTTCATGAGACACTTATATCCTGCCCAACCCCCCACTACAAACCCAGACTAACTTTGCTTCACAAAAGGTAGGAAATTCTTGTAGAGTAACCAAGCATTTAGGAACTTGAAGGGGTTAGGCTCCCAATCCCTATCATCCTCCATTAATATGATAGGGCTATGATCAGATAATATTCTAGGGAGAAACCAAAGTTTGAAATTAAAATTCTGAACCCACTCATGGTTGAGTAGAAACCTGTGTAGTCTACTCCATTTTGCCCTATCTTGAGAGTTACACCAAGTAAACTTCCTCCCAAGCATAGGCATATTTATCAGCTCAAGATGTTCAATCATATCATTGAAATCTTTCATCCCTCTATCCCTTCTCAAACACCCAATTCGTTTTGATATAGTCTTAATTTCATTGAAATCACCCCCCAAACACCACGAGCCTAGAAAATTAGACTTTAAACTTACTAAGAGATCCCACAACTTTTTCCTATTCACCACCTCACTAGGCCCATAGACATTAATAATAATGCAATCAAAGCTATAGAACAAAGTACCTAACAGCAAGATGAAATTATGATTACAGCAACAGTCTTGCAACTGGAAAACTGCAGGGTTTCACATGGTCGGCAATTTTCCAGCTTTACCAATCGCATCTGTTGCCATAAACTCCATTTGGTCCCCAGGCCACAAAGATTTTACCAATTTAGAACTGATTGCAGAGATCTTAGTTTCTTGAAGAAGAATTATATCCACTTTTCTAGCAGCAAGGCTTTTCTTTAAATATCTTCTTTTTTCTGGTTTGTCGAGCCCCCTCACATTCCATGATTATATCTTCATTAACACATTAGAACACTCTAACTCACCTTGAAGTGCTAGTCTAGATAGCAGCTCCCTCCTTATGCCTTACTTTCTCTTTGTCCTTGTCTTCAAGTGCCTTCAATTTGCTGATTACCTCCTCCTCCTTACCTTCACAATTAAGGTCAAGAGCTTTGCCAATTTGAAGTGAAGCTACTCCGATAACACTCTCCTGCCTCTGCTGGTTCCATTAGCCATTGATAGGGGAATGGCAGCTACAACTGACCAGGAAACAACTCCCTTTCTCAAATTCAGTGATGATGCCCTCAGTTTCTTAGTAGTTACACACTTCCCCTTCTTCTTCATTTGTTTTCTTTTGCTTGTCTGACATCTCTCTTACACAATAGCTTTCCTTACTGGGCCTGTAGTTGTACCTTGCCCCCCCTTTGGTCCCTATGATTGAGAAGACCCACTACTTGGCCTGAAATTGCCCTAGACGAAAATGACCCATTACTGCCCATGTGGGCTAGCCCCACCACTCTTTGATTCGATTCATTACGATTGAGATAGGCCTTATCAAGATCTACTTCAATTTGAATCCCAAGCCTATTCCTTGCTGTGCCACTTAAACTTCTCATAAACCTAGGAGTGTAGATGTCTCCATCTAACCTACGCCTACCACCTTCATTGGTAAATTTAGAGCTCGTCCCCACCTTTGCAGAATCACCCTTGCATGTGCCTTCAACCTCTGACACTACCTTCATTATATTTGTTTTAGCCACCACAGAGACATCCCTCAACCTATCCTCCCCCTCCTTGCTATATTCACTGCTTGTGTCTATACACTAATTCTTGTCAACCTCCTCAGAAGGATAATTGTCACTAGTCTTCCGGTCATTTGATTTGTAGTCACACTACTCCTTCACAGCATTTGACACGATGATTTGCTCTTCACATACCCTAACAGGGTAAGTTATACCTTTACAGTCTAGCTGGATAGTTTGATTAATGGACTCCATACAACTTATTGTTATCTTCACTTTCCCACACTGAAAAGAAATCTGTCTACTAGTCTCTTCACCCATGCCTATCACTTTACCCCAAACCTTTCCAATGCTACTGAATGTAGTGTTACTCTACAAATTCAATAGGACTCCATAACAACTAAGCCAAACGTATCTTTCATGTTCAATGGCTATCCCTTGTCACCATTCTATTACTGATTCGCACCAGTCATACAAACACTCCTTCATTAACACAAGTTGTTCCTTCATAACTACTGCTGATTGGAAGGATAAAACAATATCTCTCCCACCTCCCAGTCGCACTATTATATCCCCATAACCTCGCCTAACCAGTTTCTCCCTAAAATCATCCACAGAAGCTGAGGCTTTGAGTCGCAGTACTGCACTTTCATAAAGCCAGCCATTACCTTCCTCATATACCTTAATGGTTCTGTTTACTGATAGTTCAGCACTCCTACCTCTCACTACCTCAGCAAATGTCTTGATTCCCCTATATCTAGCATTGTATGTGTTATTTGTCTCCATTTTTTTCTTGGTCTGTGGTACATTGACCATTTTGTGTTTTGCATCACCATCTTTTCCAAACTCTGCCATTTTAACTCTCAAAGCACAATCCCCACACCAGAGCCCATTGGCTTTTTGAACTGCCATATCCGCTGCTACAGAGCAGTTATATCTTACGAAACCAAAACGAGACCGAGTCATCGTCCTTCTCTTATTTGGGATAAACGTATCCATCACTACTCCATAGTTAGAGAATAGTTTGTGCAACCCTCTAGAACCCATGGATTCTGGTATATTATCCACAAAGACAGAGTGAATAGAGGCTTCCTTCCTTTTGCTTCACACCCTTCGGCCTCCATGTCTACGGATCACTGGTTGCCATCCTCCATGTCATTGTTGACAACTTCTCACCATTCTTCTTATAAATCAAATATCCCCAAATCTATGAGAAAACCTTTAGATCTGAAAAATAGGGACAAGAGATTTAACACACTATTCGCTGGATCGCTACCACCATTGAACCAGTCGCACCACTATTGATGTTCGCCAGCTTGATCTCCGTCTTGAGTAGTTTCATACCTTTTGTTTCGACAATTAAAATGTGAATAAAATATACTTATATTTCACATAATTTCATACACCTTTTCTCTTTCCTTTTCCAAACCCCCCATCCAAATACAATGTTACATGTTAATTGTTCGACAAATCAAAAGAATTATATGAACAGAAGCCAAAAAACGTTATCGTTACTTTGAAATCAATCATGTTGGAAACTAATTGTTAGTTACTCCATTGAAAACTAACTAGTTGTTTTTCCAATGTTGAAAAATGTGTTGGAACAATCTTCTGTGTAAAATAAATAAATTGAAACAAATCAAACAAATAAAATAAACTGCGTACCGAATTTATTTTACCGAACTGAATAAATATTTAAAAGATCAAGTCAAGTGTGTGACACTCTGTCCTTAAGACAGATTCGTCCCGCTACGGTGCTTACGGATAAAAGGCGTCTATCTTCCAAGATACAATGATCTTTAAAAATTTTAGTAGCATTCCAAACAATTTGTATGGCAAACAAAAAAACCTGTGTTCTAATACTCTTTGAATTTTTCTCTAAAACTAGTATAAAGAATAATAATGCAAGAGAGCAAAATAAAGGCAAGAAAATCAATTTTTCTAAATCGAATGACTGCTGGAAATGGCCTGCTATATATAGACCCGAACAAGTAGGTTTTTTTGAATTGAATAGCTGCAAATTCAAATTGGACAGATACAACTTCAACTGGGCAGATCTGTTAAATGCAGCAGTTATAAAAACTGTCCAGAACTGCTGAGCAGTTTTTCCTATCTATTAGAATATTTTGAACTTGTTGAACCTTAGTTTGAATCTGTTCAAATCTGCCTGGGTAGATTTAAATATGTTTGAAAAAACAGAAGTTGTCCGAAACTGCTGGGCAGTTTCTGGCAGTTAAAACCTGTTAAAAACCAGTTTATCTGTTGGGAATTTTGGACTGGAAGTGGCACAATTATGGACAAAAAATTTAAATTCAAATTTGGTGCAAAATTTTGAATTAATTTCCCGCAATAATTTTTGAAAAAATTTAAACGAATTTTGTCCAAAAAATTAACATTAAAATCGACCCGATCCCCCATCCGGCATGGCTCGGCTCGGCTGGACGACGGACGGACGAACGGACGGCGGCGGCGGTGGCGGTGGCGGTGGCACGCATGTGTGGTGATTTGAGCCAAGGTTCCAATTATCCATAACTCCTCCATTCTACAAACTTAGGGTGCCCCTTGGGGCCTAACCTAAGTGTTACCACCTAGAACTTATATACACACATAAGTTCTCTTAAGTTTCTAATGTGGGACAAGCCTTACATGGAAACCCACTGTAGACGTCCCCGAACGCCCCGGAGGGAAATCCTGTTTTGTTCATTTGGGCTCACTACAGTTCGGACTCAAATTGTCACGGTTCTAAATCTGAACCAAAGAGTCCAAATCCGGCAAATCGTTTTGAAAACAGATTTTTTGTAAAGAAGTGCCAAATATGGACTACTTTGCCAGATACAGAGTTGCCACCTAAATATTTTATTTTGGGGAATTTAGGAAACCCTGACTCGTTTACCTAAGGCCACGTGTCCGTCATCACCAAAGTTGCCTCGGCTCGGGAACTTGGGTACGATTGGGGAAGGTCAGCTATGAGCACCCCCGCTCGCCTGATCAAAGATCGGCCTCTACTAAACATGATATCTTGTTTTTGAAAACACATGCGTTCTTATTCCGATTATTAGCCTAGAATTACTACGTTATGCGCGCAGCAAAACAAGTATAGACTAGATCGCCTAATTTGGAACAAAGCATTGCATATCCGCTTGTTTGGAAAGTGGTTTGAGGTTTGCTACTCGTAAGTAGGCTAAAACACGGATTTCAATGAATTATTCCAATTCAAGCAACCCAACCTTCACCCACAGGCATTCAGGCAGTTATATCACATAAGCAATTAGCCTCATGGTAAGCATGCTATCATGGCAACACTCACACACATGCAAGATGCTAAAGCATAAATACTTACTGAGTACTGCGAGCTAAAACAGAAACCAGTTAGTAATCATATGCATGATCCTAGTTCATGTTAAGATGGCTAATGCAACACATGCGAGATGCAACTACAATAGGCTCGGCTATCCTAAGATGGCATATGATGATGCTACAGTTATCACGTATTCAATCTTGGAATTGAAATACAAGGTAGTTAGTATGATGCGCCGAGCCCGGTGCATGCAAAACGAATGAATGTATGCAAACATGCTATCATGCTAATTGAAACATGCCCTAAACTAACCATCGAAAGCTAGTAAATAAAAGGGAAGAAAGACGTGGGGTTGGAAGACATACACACACTCACGCACACTTATTACACAATTGCCCTCGCTCGGAGGGTCCGAATAAATATTACAGAATAAATAAATAATTAACTATTCTAGCTAATTAAATATTACAAAAACTTCTAATTAATTAACAAATTAAATGCAGAAGTAAAGTGGCCACAGCCCCGCCTCGGAATGATGGGATGATGCATGCTCGATCCGTCTTGCCCGAAAACCCGTACCATGCCACTGTTGCCTCTGTTTATACTGCCTTACCCCTCTGAAAATTATGAAAGTCTCCAGGCCCCTTTTGAATCACCCCCTGAGTGCTCTGGGATGTCACCGGCCAGAATAAGAGGTCACCGGCCATGGGAATAGGCTTACCGGCCAAAACTTGTGTCATCGGCTGGACATTGATAGTCGGTCGGCACTGTGTATGGCCGGCCAGCCAAACATTCCTGCAGAATCCTGTTTTTGACAGCAGCAGAGGGCAGACAGTGTATGGCAAGGAAATTCAAAGCAATGTGTGCATGGCCACTCTCCCAATCATATTATGGACTCAAGGGAGTGTGGCCCTTGGTCCTCGGGCCACCAATCACGCATTTTGATGCATGATGGCCCAAGGCACCAAGCTTGCAACTCAATGTGAATGCATGCAACAAAACAAATGAATGCTAACGCCCTATCATGTTGAGATCAAGGGCATCGACGACTGAGGATTGAGGCACGTTACGTCACTTTGAGTACGAACACATCTCAATCCTCATGCTTGGTTTGACACCCCAAACCAAGCAAAATGTAATGCATGTATGCAATGTGGCTCAACTATGCAACATGGGTCAAATATGCAACATGAAGCTAAAGTACAAAACATGCCAAATGCAATGTGCCAAACATACAAGATGCCATGCAAATGTGTAAACATGATACAATGCAAGCATGAAACCATAGTAATGCAACATGATCATGCAATGGCGGCCTTAAACCTCAAAGGGGCAGACCTCAGTCTAACCCAAAACAGTGGCCAATGATGATGCAAATGGTGGACGGATGCTCATGCAAACATGCATATCAATGGGCCTAAGACTAAGGCATAAAGAGGAGCATTCTACTACAACTATCATGACCACTCATGGCATGGATTATACAACCAAAAACAGAGTTTTAATGCATCAAAATACATCCCAAAACCCACTGTTATGGCAGCTCAAAGACTCAAACACATAAGCATGCACAATGCTCATTTCAAGGCACAAAAGGACACCTCTTCAAGGCATGGAAAGGATGATGAATGCAAGCATACAAGCATGGGTTATGGACTGAAATATGATCTCCAATGATGCCAAATCATGAGAATAAGATAAGCTAAGCATGTTAGTGTCTCACACACTCAAGGCTCACAAGCCAAAATGCAAAGAGGCTATACCAAACATGGCAAGCATGGCCAAATCAGCACCCAACAGACCTCAAGCATGGCAAAATATGACCAAGAACTTCACAAAGTTAGGCCAAAACATGAGAGCATGGTAGGCTAAATGCATGATGCACTTCTAGGCAAAATAGAGGATTACAAAGCAAGTGTATTACATATGCAAAGGGTCATAAATCCGACCAAAAACAGAGGCATAACATGACCCAATAACACCCAAAAACCTCTGAAATGGAGTCAAAAACAACTAAGCGTGCATGCTATCCTTATGAGCCCAGAACATGGACAAATGAGACACAAAGGAAGAGGGGTGTCCCTCCCCTATGAAAGACTTCAAAACCCCTTCTTTACCACTGAAAATCCACTGGATTTCAGTGGTGAGAAGGCCAATGAACAAAAGATTCCAAGGCTTAACAAAGAAAGCACAAAAAGGGCCAAACAAAGCCTAAGAGGGGGAGGTCGACCCCCAACACTAAAATGACCTTAATGAAGTATCTTAAGCATGCAAATACAAGACTTTTTTTAGTTATACACAAAGCTTAAATCAATATGAAAGATAGGTTAAAGACTAGTGCAAGATTGGGGAAAATAAAGCAAAAATGTTACCCGTGAAGAACACTTTAAGAACAGCAAGTGCAACCACCTTCTTCTGATCAAAACCAGCTCAAAACTTGAAGAACAAACCCTTAACACCTCCAAAGTCGAAATATGGTGTAATACTATGTGTTCTAGTGCAAAACTAAGAACAAACTACACTTTTAGGCCCTCAAACACACACAAATCAAGAGAGAGGTGGAGATATAAAGAAAGAGGGTGATATATATTAAAGATATATGTAATTAGGTCTGGTTTTTGCTGAACCCCTTCAAAGAAGGAGGGAGGCCTCCTTATATAGGCAAGGCAAAGTGTTAAGCTTCCAAGAGAAGCTAACAAAAAAGGGTAAAGGCTTCTAAGGGAAGCTAAGGCAAAGGGGCCAAGGCTTCTTGAGGAAGCTGGGACAGGGGTGCAAGCTTCTTGAGGAAGCTAAGACAAATGTCCAAGCTTTCTCAAGAAGCTAGACCAAAAGGGTGCAAAAGGGGCAAGTTCCTCCATACAGCTGTATAGAGGACAATTCCGTGCACTCCAGCTGGCACAACTGGCATGCACTATGCCTGAAAGAGGCAAAAAGGTGGTATCGGCCAGAAAAGGAGTCCATCGGCGAAATAAATGGTCGGCCGACCACACAAAGAGCCGACCGGCCATCACCAATGGCCGGTGGAAAGAAAACAAGGCCGGTGGCCCTAAGCCATGGCCGGTGGGTTTAAGGGATGGCTGACAAGCCACCTCCTACCCTCAGGAGCACAAAACACAAGCCCTTGGTGCAAAACCAAGCACAGAACAGGCAAGTTAAGAGATCCTGAGGCAAGGCGCGTAGCTGAGACCTCCGAGAACTCAAAACGAACACAAACATGGATGATCACCGAGTGTTCAAATGGTGATGTCCAAGTCTTAAGGACGGTCAAAAATGGGGTGTCTACACCCACATTTAATTCTTTAAATGTCCATTTCACGAACCCAAAAACGACGTCAAGTTCCCATTCACTCATAAATGGTTTTGTCGAACACTCTTCACCGTGTGACTTGCTATGCGGCAAGGAATACGTCACCTTTTTGAACCCACCCCAAAAGACGTTTGGGACCCACTCAAAATTGGACTCAAAGTTGGCCCAAAATAAGCATATAAAACCAAATTTTCTAACAATCCCCCACATGAATGGAATTTGACGAAGAGAAAATGCAACGACATGATCTAATTACAGAGAGTACAGATATTGGAATTATTCTGCAAAGGATAGGTAGCTTTTGGCTTTGAACATTTCCTTGTGAGACACTATCGAATTTACTGGCTAATCAGTGAACATGATATCTTGAACTGTTCAGCCATTTGTGTAAACCAAGATAATAGAACTCACACAGTATATCCCCAGACACAGTTTAGTTCTCAGTATTGTGTTCATTTTGGCCCTAAACAACCTGGTTTTTCATGAGTGCTCTAGAGAATTGTAGCCCTTCATAAATCTCATAGAACCGGCCTAGTTCACACTCACATAGGTGATTCTTATGAAAAGTATTCTGTCATACTCCACTAGGTTTACCTAGATATAAGAATCATTAAAATTTTACTTAACCTAAAATGCTGCAGATATCACTATTTTATCATAGAAATGGGTAGGAGTTTGACTCTCCAGTGATCCTTCTGAGTCATACACAACTCGGTTGTCCCTTTGAACCTAGATCTTGGGATCTTCAGTCAACTAGGTTGGGTTGCCGTTGTGGTAACTCTTATTTAATAGGCTTAAGTCCCATTCCCCTAGATGAATTCTCAACCAACTCTCTTGCTAACCCTTTGGTTAGTGGATTCGTTATGTTGTCTTTAGAATTCACATATTTAATGGAAATAATTCCATTAGAGAGTAGTTGTCGCACGGTGTTATGTTAACGACGAATGTTTCGTGACTTACCGTTATACATATGACTCTGTGCTCTAGTTATTGCTGGTTGACTATCGCAATGTATGCATATAACAGGCACCAATTTTGGCCATATTGGAATATCTTCAAGGAAGTGGTGAAGCCATTTTACCTCTTCCCCAGCTTTGTCTAAAGCTATGAATTCTGATTCCATAGTAGACCCAGCAATGCAAGTCTATTTGGAAGATTTTCAAGATACAGTCGCACCACCAAGAGTAAAGACATACCCACTGGTGGATTTTGAGTCTCTAGTATCCGATATCCAGTTTGCATCACAGTATCCTTTAAGTACTGCTGAATATCTAGTATAATTCAGCCTAATGTTACGAGTAAATCAGAGATATCTTAGAACCATTATAATTGCTTTCCAGTGTTCTACTCCTGGATTACTTGTATATCTACTTAATTTACTTACTGCATAAGCTATATCTGGGCAAGTGCAGTTCATCAAGTATATTAAGCTTCTAATAATTTGGGCATATTCTAATTGAGAAATACTTTCCTATACATTCTTAGAAAGAAACAAATTAACATCCACAGGTGTTCTAGCAAGATGATCATCATCTTTGCTGAATTTGTCAAGTATTTTCTCAATATAATGAGATTGTTACAAAGTATAACCTTTTGATGTTTTGGTAATTTTCATACCAAGAATCACATTAGCAATCCCCATGTCCTTCATGTCAAAATGTTTATTCAACATTTTCTTGGTAGTTTTAATCATGTCATTATTACTACCTATGATGAGCATATCATCCACATAAAGACATACTAAAACATAGCCTTTGTTTGTGTTTTTAATATAAACACATTTGTCACATTCATTAATTTTGAATCCATTTGACATCATTGCTTTGTCAAATTTCTCATACCATTGCTTTGGCGCTTGTTTTAAATCATATAATGATTTAACCAATTTACACACTTTCTTTTCTTTTCCTGGAATAGAAAATCCTTCTGGTTGTTCCATGTAAATTTCTTTATCTAACTCATCATTTAAGAAAGTGGTTTTCACATCCATTTGATGAATTTCTAGATTGTACAACGATGCAACAGCAATTAGCATTCTCATGGATGTTATTCTAGTTACTAGTGAGTATGTATTAAGGTAATCAAGACCTTTTTTTTTTTTTTGTCTAAAACCTTTAACCATAAGTCTTGCCTTGTATTTGTCAATTGATCCATCCGCTTTCATTTTTCTTTTGAAAATCCACTTGTACCCAAGAGGTTTACAACCTGGTGGCAAATCTACCAATTCCTAAGTGTGATTTTGTAAGATGGATTCAACTTCACTATTGACAGTTTCTTTCCATAAAGGAGCTTCAGGACTGGACATAGCTTCTTTAAAAGTTAAGGGCTCATTTTCTAACAAAAATGTTAGGAAATCTGGACCAAAAGATTTTGAGGTTCTAGCACGTTTAGTACGCCTAGGTTCCTCTACATCATTTTGATCTATCTCTTACTCTTGTTCTTAATCATGTCTAGGAATAGCATCATAAGATCTTTAATTGGTACTAGTCTCTCGTCCAGTCTTGTTTGGAAAATACATGTTCAAAGAATGATGCATTTCGAGATTCAATAGTATTTACATGTATTTTGGAATGTTTTGACTTATGAATCAAAAATCGATAAGCACTATTATTCATGGCATGACCAATGAATATGCAGTCAACTGTTTTAGGACTTATTTTAGTCTTTTTAGGACTAGGAATAGTCACTTTAGCCAAACCCCCCCCACACTTTTAAATATTTGTAGGATGGTACTCTCTCATGCCACATTTCATAAGGTGTTTGATTCACTTTCTTTCGGGGTACTTTGTTAAGTATATAATTAGCAGAAAGTATTGCTTCCCTCCACAAGTTCTGAGGTAATTTAGAACTTATTAACATGGCATTTATCATTTTTTTTAGAGTCCTATTTTTCCTTTCAGCAATTCCATTTTGCTGAGGTGAGTGAGGAATGGTGGTTTGATGAATTATTCCATGTTCTTTACAAAACTCACCAAAAGGTGATTCATATTCACTAGCTCTATCACTTCTAAGTTTCATAATTTTCTTACCAAGTTTATTTTCAACTTCATTCATATATTGAATAAAAGTTTCCGAAGCTTCATCGTTGGTTCGAATTAAATAAACATAACTATATCTAGTATAGTCATCTATGAAAGTGATAAAATATTTTTTCCCACCTCTGGTTTGAATTGATTTCAAATCACAAATGTTACTATGAATTAATTCAAGTGGTTCCGTACTTCTTTCAATTGTATGAAAAGAAGTTTTGGATAATTTTGCCTCAACACAAATTTCACATTTATGATTTAAATCAATGTCAAACTTAGGTAAACATTCTATATTAATTAATCTACGCAAAGATCCATAATTAACATGTCCAAATCTACTATACCATAAATTTGAAGACTTAAGCAAGTAAGAAGAAGTTGTATTTTTATTAATAACATGGGGTATAACAATTATTATATTCATTTTGAAAAGGCCATCAGACATGTAACATTTTCCTACATACATCCCATTTTTGATAAGTACAAACTTGTCACTTTTAAAAACTACCCTAAACCTATTTTTACTCAACGAGGATCTGGAAACAAGGTTCTTGCGAATGTCCAGTACATGCAGCACATTGTTGAGAGTGAGTTCCTTTCCAGATGTCATCTTCAGAATAATCTTTCTTTATCCTTCAACTTTAGAAGTCAAGGAGTTGCCCATAAAAAGTTGTTCACTGTTGTCTACTACAGAATAAGATGTGAACATCTTTTTGTCGGCACAGATATGGCGAGTAACACCAGTGTCCATCCATCATTCTTTAGGATTTCTGACAAGATTTGTCTCGAAAACAACTGCAAAAAGATTTATGACATCTATACCATTGAAATTTTGTCTATTTCGGTTATATTGGCTTGAGCAGGCTTCTTGCTTGATCTTCCTTTGTCTTTGCGTTTGGAACGACAATCTTTGGCCCGATATCCTTTTCTGTCACAAATGTAACACTTGCTATTAAACTTGTGCTTCTTAGTTTCCCCTCCTTTAGATAGCATTTTCTTCTGCCATTTTTTAAAATCAGTTCCTAAGAACTTCTCTGGTTTTTCACCATCATTGATTGGTACAGTCACAACAGGAGGAGGGGTTGGTGCAGTTGCAGCCACCATGCTAGTACTGGTTTGAACATTAGTGTGACCAATTTCAATAGCCATGGATTCTAAATTATAAAGCACAATTATAATTAGAATTTATACTACACAGAAAATTTAAACCAAAACCACAGAATTAAATTCTGTAAAAATAAAAGAAACAAGAATTATAACTTTTATTTTCAATTAATTTGAAAATAAAATAAAATTTTATTTAAACAAATTAATTCCACACAGAAAATTAAATTTCTGTAACACTGCAAAAATTAAAATACTGAAAACAGAATTTTAATTAATGAACACTCAGAAATTATTTCTGAAAATCAAAATTAATTTCTGACAAATTTCACAAATAAATATTCTGAATTATTAATGACACCAGTATATTACTACTAGTTGTCAAAGAAAATAGACAGTATATTACTACGATCTGTCAAACAGTATATTACTACTATTTGTTTTTCTAACCAGAATATTATTTTGTAAAATCATAGAAAATAATTTTTGTACGAAGAAGAAAAAAAGAAGGAAACAAACAAAAAACTCTGTATAAACAGAATTATTCAATTATATCTTAAGATTGTTAGAACAATCTTTTGTGTAAAATAAATAAATTGAAACAAATCAAACAAATAAGATAAACTACGTATCGAATTTATTTTACCGAACCGAATAAATATTTAAAAGATCAAGTCGAGTGTTTGACACTATGTCCTTAAGATAGATTCGCCCTGCTACGGTGCTTATGGATAAAAGGTATCTATTTCCCAGGATACAATGATCGTCACAAATTGTAGTAGCACTTCAAACAATTTGTTCGGCGAACAAAAAACCTGTGTTCTAATACTCTCTGAATTTTTCTCTAAAACTAGTATGAAGAATAATAATGCAAGAGAGCAAAATGAATGCAAGAAAATTAATTTTTCTGAATCGAATGAACCGCTGGAAATGACCTGCTATATATAGACCCGAACAAGTAGGTTTTTTTGAATTAAATAGGTGCAAATTCAAATTGGACAGATACAACTTCAATTGGGCAGATCTGTTAAATGCAGCAGTTATAAAAACTGTCCAGAACTGCTAGGCAGTTTTTCCTATCTATTAGAATATTTTGAACTTGTTGAACCTCAGTTTGAATCTGTTCAAATCTGCCTGGGCAGATTTAAATCTGTTTGAAAAAACAAAATATGTCCGGAACTACTGGGCAGTTTCTGGCAGTTAAAATCTGTTAAAAACCAGTTTATCTGTTGGGAATTTTGGACTGGAAGTGGCACAATTATTGACAGAAAATTTAAATTCAAATTTGGTGCAAAATTTTGAATTAATTTCCCGCAATAATTTTTGAAAAAATTCAAACGAATTTTGTCCAAAAAATTAACATTAGAACCGACCCGATCCACGACCGGTACAATTCCGAGGGACAGACGGCGGTGGCGGCAGCGCGTGTGTGTGGTGTTTTGAGCCAAGGTTCCAATTGTCCATAACTCCTTCTTTCTATAAACTTGGGGTGGCCCTTGGAGCCCAACCCAAGTGTTACCACCTACAACTTATATACATACATAAGTTCTTTAAGTTTCTAATGTGGGACAAGCCTTATAAGGAAACCACATTTAATTCTTTAAATGTCCATTCCACGAACCCGAAAACGATGTCAAGTTCCAATTCACTCATAAATAGCTTTGATGAGCCGTCTTAACCGTGTAACTTGCCATACGACAATGAACACGTCACCTTTTTGGACCCACCCCAATAGACATTTGGGACCTACTCAAAATTGGCTCAAAGTTGACCAAAAATAAGCCTATAAAACCAAAATTTTCAGCGAAATGATCATTTAATTGTTTCTTCGATTTCAATAAAATAGCCATGTTAATTATTTTTCAAGAACTCCGGTGTGACGGAGAGGTGCTAGAGCTCCGGCTCCGGCAGTCTTCGATCACTGGCTGGCTGGCTGCTTTGCTAGCGGTCATGCAAAGACGTGGCAGGGATCTTCAACTTTAGATGATTATTTGTTTTTTAAAATTAAAAAAAAAGTTAATTAATGATATTTGATTGCAATTTCAACTTATAATTTGTATGACTTTTTCACCTTATATAAGTTACGATTTATAACATTTTTAGCTTATTCAAAATTCTTAAATATATTTGTCTTAAAAATCAGATTGACTCATTAATTACCGCCACATTTCTCTTATATTTATTTTTAAAATTACTGTTGTTGACCATTTTTAGTTAAAATATGATTAAAAAAATGTGAATATAATTATTGGCTAAATTCAATTCATAAACAATCTATATATAAAGTCTTATAAAATAGAGTAATGTTAGAGATCACAAATTCACCCATAATGATATGGCGTGAGAGTTTGGCACATCATCATTAAGGCCTTGTTTGGAAACATACTTTTTTAGTAATTTTTTGATTTTTTGGCTAAAATATGATATAAAAAAAATTAGTATGTTTGTGATAACTTTTTAATTTTTTTACGAAAAGATGTGCAAAAAGTAGAGAGAAAATGAGATCTTTGACTTTTTGGTATTAGTTGTTAGCTTTTTGATTTTTTTAGTGACTTTTTAACTAAAATCACCACTGGCTAAACGAGACCTAAATTTGTAAAATATAAAAAATTAACACATACTCTACCATATTATTGTGAGTATTTTTTAAAGGTCTCAAATAATTTATTATTAAATAAACGGACTAGACCATCAAATAAAGTCGCTGCAACCCATGCCATCAAATAAAGTCGCTGCAACCCATGATAAGTCCCACAATTTTTCAAAATTGTAAATCAATGAGAGTAATTTGTGGTGGTCAAATGAATGAAACGAGTTCTTTGTTGAGGGTATCGTCAATTCAAACTTAGATGTTTCAACCCCACAATTAATTTAAAAGATTAATAAATTAGATTAAAAATGTGACATCAATTTATTTCAACCATTGACAATAATATATGCACATGAAAATTCAAAGAAGTCTTTGTGGGTTATATTTGTTTTCTTGACCATGCAAGTAACCCAACCCTTTGTTTTCGTTGAATCATGATGGGCTTCCTTTCCTAGTGCTCTCACTTGTGTCAATCTGACTTTACAGCTAGAATTAGATGAATATCATGGTGAGCATAGTGTCACAATCAATTAATGTTGTGACTTTCTCACTATGAAAATCATTTTTTATTTCATAACAGTTTATTTGTACATAAATTAATCAAAAAATTGGATATAATTCTCTCTCTAGAACTCACAAAAAAATAGGATACCTTTCATATATATGATATAACTGTCTAATTTCTGCATTTTTAGACTTTTCAGTCATGTTTGATTCACAAAACAGACTAATAGTGAAGGTATCAATAATCTCATCAAATTAGCGTGATATTCACCCTCCAATTGGATTAGTAGGATAATTTATCCATTTGTCTATTGTTTGATTTGCGTTCAATAAGAAAACATATAAATGTAGGATTACAACTATATTTATCTTCTTTTCTAATCTTATCCTCCATCAATATTTCTTCACAATCTTTACTTTATCAAAATTTCTTCATAAACACGGTTTTGAAAAAAATTATAAATAAATAAATAAAAGCAAAATAAAAATACAAATACAAAGGCCATGTTTGGTTTGTTTTTTAATTTTTTTATATAAAAAATATAAACTAATTTGATAAAATAAATATCAAAAAATATTTTTAAAAATTTAAAACTTATTTTTAGCCTTCTAAAATATAAAATTATATAAAAATAATAAGTGTTTTAATTTTTAGTCAAGGGTAAACGAGTATTTTTATTTTATTTTCTAGCTCAGGATATATAATCTTACCCCTACCCCATTATTAATAATCTTACAAATTTGTTAAATTAATTATCTATTAGATTAATAATCCTAAAACAAAATTTCAAAACAAACACAAAATTATTAAACTCACGAATTAATAATTTTAATCCCATACTCTAATCTTGTCAATCAAACATGCCCTTCATGTTATGATGCTTTGGATTAGAAGATAACTTATGACATTGGTTCAATACAACCTCATTATTAAACCACAAGAGGAGAAAGTCAAATAAATAAAATGTTGACCATAAAGATGGGTGGCTTATTTTTCAATCGCATTAATTTGATACTTAAATTATGTTATGTTACCATGATTTTATGAAGTGATAGGTTGAAATTTTTCTATGAATCTCACTTTTCAGGTCCTGATATGCTATGATTGATTCTAGTTAGTCAGAGAGACCCCTAATAATTTGTTTTGGAGTAATGACATATTCAGCGTAAGGCCCATAAATAAGTGTAAGAGGGGCATACAAAAAAAAAAGGCCAATTACCGAAACTTGAAAGACCAACTACTCATTTTCAGGTTGGGAGGAAACAAAAAATTCACCAACCAACTCAATAGATCGAAAAAGAATAAAGATCAGCAAAAGAGCCAGTCACCTCTTGATCGGACATTATGGACACTGGGCAGCGGTGTGGCGCCACCTCGCAAACGGTTGGTGGTGCGTTCTCTAGAAAGCACTCCGACCAAATAGAAGTCTAATGACAAATGGTTTAGATTCATTTTGATAAATCCAAACAAACAACTTGTTGAAAAATAATAATTTTCGATAACTTTAATTCGAAATTAAAGTATTATCGGTTGAGGTGGATCTGAGTGGTTTTGGTATTCTTTTAAGTGAGAAAATTGCAATACAAAAATAATGAGCTGAAACCATTGAGTTGTGAATAAGAATTGTCTCATAAAATGGATATTAATAAAGTTGGGTTTAGATTTGGACTTAGTATTGGTTTGGACTGGACCTAGACTTAAACTTGTGCATGTGCGGGGTTTGGTCTTAGACTTAGACTTGGACTTGGACCTGGACCTAGTCTTAAGCTTTAGGTTGAGCTGTGCTGGGCTTAGTTTATGCATGTGTTTGAGATTGAGCTTGGATCGGGTTGTGACCCAACACCTGTATCTATTTTGTAACCCATTTAGTTTAATTTTCAAAACTTATACATTATATAAACATTATGATTTATATAATGATTTTAGAGTTTTGAACCTTTATAACTTTAACCCTAATGGCTAGAGTTGATGACATTTGATGACCCCATTGATGTTAGCCTTCATGGCTAAGGCTTTCCCCTACTAGTATAAATATAAGCCTTTCCTCTAACTTAGTAGGTTGTTTTTTAGAGAGGTTTTGTGATGAAAAATGAGATGGTATTTTGAAATAAAAAGTTGGAGATAATTTTGTTAGGAATTGATCATTCCTAACCAAGATCGGTGAGACACGAAATAAAAATAAAAAATAAATTAATGAATCAAACAAATCACACACACAAGCACACAAGGATTCACATGGTTCACCTCAGAATAGGGCTACGTCCACAGCTGCTACGGTTTTCACTATGATTAGAAAAATACAACTCTTTCTTAACCTAAAAGAGACGTTTTCTCATATATTTATAAGTATAGAATTAGAGTTTCACGGAAGCACATGGGAATTACAAAAGTACCCAAAAATTTCGGCCAAAGGGGATAAACTGCCTCTAGACCCCCTTCCCCCTTGGAGGGAGGCCCCCCTCCCCCAAACTCCCCATTGGACCTAGTGTTTGAGTGAACAGTACTTATGAGGGTTCACTGATCCAACAATCTCCCACTTGGAACCTGATAACACAAGCTCTCCATCATCTTCATCACATAGAGGAACGCCGCAACAACTCGATCTTCCTTCATCAATCTTGAAGGCCAACGGAAGTTGCACACAACTTCAATTTGTCAATGGTGACTGTCTTAGTCAACATATCTGTTGGATTCTTACTACCTTGGATATTCTTAAAGAGACAAGACTCCATCATCTACAAGTGAACGAATGAAATGGTATTGCAGCTGAATGTGTTTTGTCCTAGAATGAAAAGCCGAATTCTTTGCAAGATGAATAGCACTTTGATTGTCACTATGCAAAATACTCATCTCTTGCATCTTACCCAACTCTGCTAGGAAATTCTATAACCAAGTCATCTCCTTCCTAGCTTCAGTAATAGCAACATACTCAGCCTTTGTTGTAGAAAGGGCCACAATCTTCTGTAACTGTGAAATCCAACTCACTGCTGTACCACCCAATGTGTAAACATAACCACTAGTACTCTTTCTGTTTTCCATATCACCAGCCAACTCTGCATCAACATAACCATGTAATCCAATGCCGGTTCGTCTGAAATAAAGTGCCATGTCTGTAGTACCACTCAAGTATCTAAGGATCCACTTCACTGCCTCCCCATGCTATTTGCCTGGATTACTCATGTACCTACTAACCTCTCCCACTGCATGTGCAATGTCTGGTCTAGTACAAACCATAGCATACATTATGTTACCGATAGCTGAAGCATATGGAACATGTTCCATATAAGCCTACTCTTCTTCGGTCTTCGGAGACTGTTCTTTGGTAAGTTTGAAGTGGCTAGCCAATGGAGTGCTCATTAGTTTTGCACCATCCATGCTAAACCTCTTGAGAACTTTCTTGACATACTCAGCCTGTGACAACTTCAAAGTACCATTTGCCTTGTCCTTGTGAATCCTCATACCAAGGATTTTGTTTGCGACTCTAAGATCCTTCATCTCAAATTTGTTAGACAAAAGTTTCTTCAATCTTTCTATCTCTTCAATGCTAGATCCCGCGATAAGCATATCATCAACATATAAGAACAAAATAATATAACTTTTGTCAAATCTCTTGGAATAACAACAATGATCTGCTTGACATCTTGTAAAACCACTGCTACACATAAACCTATCAAACTTCTTGTACCATTGCCTTGGGGCCTGTTTTAAACCATACAAGCTTTTTTGAAGTTTGCATACAAACTTTTCTTTGCCACGTGCCAAGAAACCTTGTGGTTGCTTCATGTAAATTTCCTCTGCAAATCACCATGGAGAAAAGTCGTCTTCACATCCATCTGCTCAAGATGCAAATCTACAACAACCACAATTCCCAGCACCAATCTGATAGTGGTCAACTTCACAACTGGAGAGAAAATTTCAGTGTAGTCAACCCCTTCTTTTTGCTGAAATCCCTTTGCAACCAATCTGGCCTTGTAGCGTTTACTCCCATCATGTTCTTGTTTGACCCTGTAAACCCACTTGTTGTGCAAAGCTTTCTTACCCACTGGTAATTCAGTCAACTCCCATGTCTGGTTTTCCATGAGTGAATTCATTTCATCCTGAATAGCTGACTCCCACTTAATTAAATCATCAACCTACAAAGCCTCATCATAACTTTCAGGTTCACCTCCATCAAACAACAACAAATAATGTAAAGATGAAGACCAATGCTGTGTAGGTTTAGACTCTCTTTCTAACCGTCTCAACTTAGGAGTAGGAGTATGTGGCTTAGTTTGTGGAATAAATTTTTCAGGATTATTCTGAATCCTACTATTCAAATCACTCTCACTAATCTTCTCTAACTCAACATGCGCATGACAAGTAACAGATTCAGATTCAGATTCACATGCAGACTTATCCCTATTTTTATACATTACTTTCTCATTAAATATGACATCTCTACTTCTGATTATTTTTCGATTTTTATCATCCCAAAACCGATAACCAAATTGATTAATGCCATACCCAATAAAAGTACATTTAACAGATTTTGGATCAAGTTTACTTCTATCAGCAAAATCTATATGCACATATGAAACATGACCAAATACATTCAAAAAAGAAAGATTTACCTCTTTATGGCTCCAAGCTTCTTCTGGTAACTCTCCATCCAATGGAATAGATGGACCACGGTTAATCAAATATGCTGCAGTGTTAACTTCATCTGCCCAAAACATCTTTGGTAATCTGACTTGTATCCTCATACTTCTAGCACGTTCATTCAGAGTTCTATTCATGCGTTCTGCAACGCCATTCTGTTGAGCTGTCTTTCGAACAGTCTTCTCCATTCTAATTCCACTGTCTGCACAATATTTCTTGAACTCATTGTCTTCATATTCCCCTCAATTTTCTAATCTCAAACACTTAATTTTCAAACCTGTTTTAGTCTCCACCAAGGCTTTCCACATCTTAAAAGTAGTATAAACTTCAGATTTATGTTTTAGAAAATAAACTTATACCTTTCTTGTTGAGTTGTCGATAAATATAACATAGTATGATGATCCTTCAACAGATGAAACTAGTGCAGGTCCCTACACATCTGTATGAACCAACTCCAATTTTTCTGACTTCAGTTTCCTGTTATCCTTTGAAAAACTGCCGAAGATGCAATCCTCACAAAAGTCAATGTCCACTGATTTCAAATCTGACAGTTTTCCCTTAGATGTAAGTACCTTCATCTCTTTTTGACTTATATGCCCAAGCCTTTGGTACAGATTTGAGTCTTCCTTCTCACCAGCAACTGCTACTGCATTCCTATTGTTCGTAGTCATGTAAAGGGTGCCTTCTTTTTGACCACGAGCAACAACCATGGTTCCTTTGGTGATTTTCCACAAATCACCCATGAAGGTTACAACATGACCTTCATCATCAAGTTGTCCAACAGAAATCAAGTTTGTTTTCAAACCACGCACATGTCTGACATTCCGTATCTTCCAAACAGATCCGTTTGGCAACCTAATTGTTACATCCCCTTACCACAATCTTCAAAGGTTCATCATCAGCCAGATAAACCTTCCCGAAATCACCACCAATGTAATTGTCCATGATTTCCCTCTGTGAAGTAGAATGGAATGATGTCCTAGAATCTAAAATCGAAGATTCAAGAGGGCTGTCAATACTCAAGATCAAGGCATCATAAATCTCATCCGTTGCAGCATTAGCAGACTTCTGATTTTGATCACCTTTGTTTTAATTCAATGTCGGCAATCACCTTTCGATGTCCTTTTTTCCACAATTCTAGCAACTCCGTTCCTCTCCAGTTCTTGACTTGCTTCTGTGTTTGGATTTTGATCTATTACAGTTTGGATTTTTTCTTGCTGATTTTTCTTTGGCTTCTGTATTCAGGGCAAAACCTGATGTTTCCCCTAATTCCCTCCAACGAATTTCTTCACTCAGAATTAAATCTCAAATATCATTGTAATTCAACTTTTCTTTTCTTGAAGAATTACTTACTACTGTTATAGTACCATTCCAACTTTCTGGCAAACTAGATAGAAGAATCAAAGCCCTAACCTCATCATCAAATTCGATAGATATAAAACTCAATTGTGTTACCACAATATTGAATTCGTTCAGATGCTCAACCATCGAAACACCATTTTTCATCCTCAGATTAAACAATCTACGCATCAAATAAACTTTATTTGAGGCAGAGGGTTTTTTGTACATGCTTGAGAGTGCCGCCGTGAAACCCGCTGTAGTCTTCTACTTCGCTATGTTAAATGCAATGTTATGAGACAACGTAGCTGAATAACACCTAGCGCTTGGCGATTAAGAAGAGTCCACTCATCATCCTTCATCTTTTCTGGTTTCGTCCCTAAAAGGGGCTCATAGAGTTTTTTTTGATACAGATAGTCTTCAATCTGCACCTTCCAAAAGCCAAAATCTGTGCCATTGAATTTATCGATTCTAACCTTTTCGTCTGTAGCCACTCGAACCAATGCTCTGATACTAGTTGTTAGGAATTGACACTTCCTAACCAAGATTGGTGAGACAAGAAATAACAAACAAGAAAGAAATTAACGAATCAACCAAATCACACACACAAGAACACAAGGATTTACATGGTTCACCCCATAATAGGGCTATGTCTACGGTTGCTGTGGTTTTCACTATGATCAGAAAAATACAACTCTTTCTTAACCTAAAAGAGGCGCCCCCTCATCTATTTATAAGTATAGAATTAGGGTTACATGGAAGCATATGGGAATTACAAAAGTACCCAAAAATTTCGGCCGGAGGGGGCAAACCGCGCCTAGACCCCCCTCCTCCATGGGGGAAGGCCCTCCCCTCCCCTTCCCCTTCCCCCCAAATTCCCCATTAGACCTAGTGTTTGCGTGAACAGTAGGGTTGAGTGACCAGTAATTATTAGGGTCTACTGACCCAACAGATTTTTTACACCAAAGAAAATTTTTCCTATCTTCTTTTATTAGCCGCTTATTTGGTTCTTGTTAGAGAGAAAGCAGCCATTGTCAAGTTCACCGAAGCTATTCAGAAGGTGCTTCTGCATTAGCTGGTTTCGACCATCGTTTCCTGGGAGACAGATGTTGGCATACCTCTAGCACCCATCGAGAGGCAGTGAATATGTTTTAAGGAAACTGTGGTATCACACAGGTTTCGGTTTGCTTCTTTTCTTATTATTTGTTCTTTAATTTTTTAGAATTTAGTTTACCTTGACGAGTTCTAATCTTTAGTTATCCATGTTAATAATTTGTTCTTTTTGTAATGTAATCTAATTTATTTATGTATTTAATTGTGTCGTTTATTTTGTATTTCATCCTTTAATAAAAAAAATTGTTTTGTCACTTCTATTTGATTTATTTTATATATTTTTCTTATATTATTATGAAAAAATACCAACACAACTTCAGTAATGGTTTAGATTCATTTAGATAAATCTAAACAAACAACTTCAATCTAACTAGAATTATGAGATTATTTATCTGGGTTCACAACTTACCCCTTTAAAAATTATACATCTTATAGTTATGCTTTAAGGTTTCGATGATGGATCGGTCACTGTGGTGACCATAGGTGGAGCCAAGGCTTAACCAGTGGCGTCCGTGTCAAGTCACACCACTGAATATTTAAATATTAGTATTATATATGTAGATTTTTATTGAAAACTAGTGTATGTCTATGTCTAAAGGCACGGTATAAATAATATTGAGATCAAAATGTAATTGTAATTTATACGTATCATGTTAAAATTTGTAGAGTCTATAACATTTTTTGGTTCTCCTTAAAGAACTTTTAACAATTTTTCTTGTACTACAACGCACTACAGAACGCGATTAAAAATAACAACTCCCCCTAGTCTTAATGCAACTTAAGGAATAAATATATAAAATTTATAATGTTCATCAATATTGCAAATCAAAATAGTAAAATTTAGAGTAAAAAAATATGAATCTACAAAATTTAAAATGGTAAAATAATGCTCTGCAATTATAAGAAAATAAAATTAAAATAATAATAAGGGTGTAATACTTATTATGAACTAGTTTTTTTTTTAAAAAAAGACAACTTAAATTATCCATAATTTTAGAGGTCGTTGTAGCTTAGTGTTGCCAAAACTTGTAATTTTTCTGAAAGTTAACTTCACTAAAATACAACGTTCAAATAGTATACATTAATGTGTATTTGAAAGGGGAAAGATTAGGTACACACCTAACCTTTGACATAGTGTGCACAAAGTAGTTGTCCCGAAACTTGCACCCATAACCTCAAAGTTATTAGGCCAAGATTTTACCACTGAACCAATGGTCACCCCTATGAAAGTTAACTTCACTAAATACATACACTACAAGAAATAACACTTCTAGCGACCAAAAAAATGGTCGCAGAAAGATCATATCTAATGACTAATGATTTTTAGCGACCAAAAAAAGTTATTGCTATGTAGTTGCTAAAAGCTAGTCACAGAAGGTTTTTAGCGACCAAAAATAAAGTTGGTCGCGGAAAGAAGGAATTTGCGACCATATATGTTGGTCGCGGAAAGTATTTCAATTTCTCGAAAGTAGTTCATTTTGAGATGAAAAATCTAGTCACTGAAAATATGGTTTTTAGCGACTAAACATAGTTGGTCGCGAAAAGTAGGAATTTGCGACCATATATGTTGGTCATGGAAATCATTTGAAATTGCTTGAAAGTAGGTCTTTTTGCAGCGAAAAATCTAGTTGCTGAAAGATAAAAATTGCGACCATCGATTTGAGTCACTGAAATGTGGTTTTTGGCAACCAAAACTATCTTAGTCGTGAAAAGTCTAGCACAACAACTGCTTGTCAAGGACCTATTGAGACTAAAATTTTATTGGTCGCAAAATTTTTTTCAATTTTAAACAACATATTGTTTGTAATACCTGTAATACATTTACAATTAATGCATAATTCATGTCCATCCAATTAATTTGAACATACCAATCCATCAACAATCCAATCTACAAACAAAACACCATCAAAAGGAAGTCAAAATAATAATTAATCCATCTAATTACTACCATCTGTCAACATGAATACACAAATATTTGACAAAATAACCATCTATCCATCTATTTACTTTACAAAATTACCATCCATCCATTTAATTTACAAAATTGCCATCCATTCATCCATTTAGTTTACAATGAATATTCACTAAATCAAAAACATATATGAGAAAATTATCAAAGATTTCAAAAACCATTCATATCCAAGTGCGTGTTATATTTGTTTGATGCGAAATATATCAAAAAGTCCATATATAACCATAACTTAGAATTCATGCATCGGCAAACTGATCATGTCCACAAACAAGCATGACTACACCTCTATCTACCTGCGAGGGAAAAAAAATAAATGAAGAAAGCGTTGTTAATAATAATATTTTTGCTTACACTTCTACTTAATTTTGTAAAATTTTTTGGATCTAATTCCACTCCCAAACTAGCAACCACACAGAGCCTTATTAACAATCACACAGAGCCTTCTGAACGTCATGATCACATCTTAACATATTGTATTAAGATGATGATTTTGACATATTCGATTTCACTTAACATATATTAAGTTTCCTCCCCATGATACAAACTCATGATGGTGTCCATCAACTCTTTCTAAATTATGTTTTTGGGTGGTTTATCCTAATGCTTCCATTTAATGTGCCATCTTCATCAGTTAATTTGTTGTTATTTCCTTCAACTGAATAACACAAAAAGCAGAGAAAATACAGGCATATTAACATAATTTACCTATTACTGAAACAGTATGAAAAAGAGATAAGTGTCATCTTATAACATTACTTTTCTATTATCACAGGTCAATCATACCACATGAGTTTTTCTATAAGAAAAAGGGTTACCTACCTTAATATTTTTCCCAAGATAGTCTAACCAAACCAAACCAAATCAAACTAAGCCTTGTGTCCCAACAAAGTAGGGTTCGCTACATGAATTATTTATTGTCATTCCACTTTGTCAAGGACAATATGCTCAGTTATTCACGAAGATATTCATTCTTAATTTTGTCATGTCGAATCTTACTATATATCCATCAAACATATACTAGCAACAAAAGGAACATGTCCAAATATATGCATACAAACTAAGAGATCAATGGCAGTGGTCATAAAACTATATATGCAAAACATGCAAAGCACAAACTTGGCATAGGGCCAGTGGGTGCACCACTTTTGCCTTCTTTTCTCTCACTTTTTTTTTTTTTTTTTCATCAAGCAATACAAGTTATCATGTTAATTACACATGGCAAAGCCATTACTTAATTGTAGCCAAATCACTAGTTCTAGTATTGGGTCACATAGTTGAAGCACAACATGATACATATGCATGATATGTAGATAATATTTAGAAACAGAACCAGAAAGAAGAAGTAAAACTGATGGAGTCCTTGGATGGTAATGTTAAATAAATTCTCTTTTTTTGAGCCTTCACGTGCTAAAGATTTTCTCTTCATCTCTGGAACCAAGGTAGGAATTAAATCCTATTTTTCTGGTTGTTAGTAGTGTATCTCAGGCTCTATATATTTTAACATAAATTCTTGTAGAAGAATTTATTATAGACCATTAGAATCTTTTATCCAAGTATGGATATTTTGTGTTTGTGTTAGGGGGACTAGGTTCTCTTTTGCCAAGAGCTACCTCTAATCTGAATGCTGTGAGGGTATGATGTTTTGCTCAAAGTTGCATGACAATTCAATTTGTCATAACTTGGATAGAATAGGCTAAATGAATTAGAAGGCATTAATGTTTAGGGCCTAGCTTACAACAAAGACATTAATGTTCACTTGAACTTAAATGCCTTCTTAAAATAAAACATGGAAGTTCAGGGCCACTAGGTCATATACCTGTTTAGAATGAAAGAAACCTAGAAAATCCATCTGTATGTCTTGTTGATTGCTCAACTAACACTCTTCTAAATGGAGTCACACATCCTTGTAGATTTGATGATATGCATCGAAGGAGGATACATCCACTAGATCATTCACTCTCTATTCAAAACATTATATCTAAACCTCAAACTTTGCTGAAAATTTTGAAGCCGACTTTTTCAGTTTCATACTTTGTATTTTAGATAATGAGGAATTATGCAATAAAGAGATATTTGGAGGAGCATCATTGTATATATGGCACTACTCTGTTTTCAAACTTTATTGATAAGAACTTGTAGATTTCATATTTGTTTTATGTCATATTTTGTTGAAAAGATTTTCAAGAGGAAAGAAGAAGAAGAATTACAAACAGACATATGTGAATATTACTATTTTAAAAGCGCTAATATATGTAATAAAATTTAAAGTACTTACTCTTCAAAAGAGTTGTATCCACTATGATCGCCCTGCATTTGTCTCATAAAGTGTTTGAACTGCTCAAAGCGTCCTTCATATGATTGAATTATCCTTTAATTGATGCTACCTCTTCTTTAAGGCCCTTAACCTCTTCATCATGTGCTTGTGACCTAGCTATAAACTTGAAATTGGAAGACGGCTTTGGACCAACCTCGAAACCTTTCAAATACCCTGACCTCTTCTCAAGGACTTAAACAAAAATATGCTCCTGTGTTAGCGGGGTTGCTCCAGGCTGTGAAGCTTCCTTACGAAGTTGGTCCATCTTCTCCTGTCAATTTAAAAAAAAAAGAAAGAAAGAAGGTTTAATTACATTTATTCTTGTTGTTTTTATGATTGGAATAGTTTGTGTTGTCTTGGCAATTCATCTATTGACAATTCATCACTGAACCTATTTTCTAGACAAGTTCATGTAAAGCTATTAGGATTGGTTTGGTGGTTTGGAGGTTGTTGCAATGGGCGCCCTTCCATGGATAATGTCTCTCTTGTTCTTCAAAGGAATAGACTGTTAATTTGGTGGTGGTTGCAACATGCTATAGCTTGACTTTTTCGCGCCCCCCCTCGGAAGTCGAATAAGCCCTACAGTATTGGACTCCTGTAGTTTTGAATTTGATCTCACAAGTGCAATGTGAAATAGATAATCACCCAAGAGTCCCAATCCGAAAAATCTTTTTGGAAAATCGATTTTGAATCAAATTGCCAAAAATGGACTGCTTTACCAGATACAGAGTCACCACTAAATATTTTTGAAAAATTTAGGAAACCCATGACTTGTGCCAAAAGCCACGTGTCCGTCATCACCAAGATTGTCTCAGCTCGGGAACTTACGTATGAGAGGGGAATGTCATGAATTGAGCAGCTCCGCTCGCTCGATCCAAGATCGGCCTCTACTAATCATGATATGATTTTTATCTACATTATATGCTCTTGTTTCGGTTATTAGGCTAATATTACTATGTGATGCGCACATACACAAGTATAGACTAACTTTGCAAGAATTGGAACACTTGATTCATGTTTGTTTTGAAATTGTTTCGAAATATGTACCACTTGAAAAAGTGATCGCATATAAACATTACTCAAATTATTCCAATTCAAGCAATTAGCCTTCATCCACAGGCATTCAAGAAGTTATAGCACTTAAGCAATTAGCCTCATGGCAAGCATGCTAGACATGGCAACATTGGCACTCATGCGATATGCTAAAGCAAGTAAAGGCATACCTAGTACTCCAAGCCAAAAGAGAAACTAGTTAGAAAAAATGCATGATTCCTAACTATGCAATATGACTAATGCAACACATGCGATATGCAATTACTAGGCTCGGCTACTAATATGGCATATGAATCAATTTGATAACATGCGGTCTAAGCATGTATTCAAAGAATGTTTAACTAACAATGCAAGTTAGAATGGTGAACCGAGCCTCGGTGCATGCAATACGAGTGGATGCATGCATGAATAATACTAAACAAAACGTGATGCCCCTAAACTAACCATCATAAGCTAGTAAATAAAAGGGAAAAAGATGTGGGGTTGGAAAACATACACTTTATTACAACATTTGCGCTCTCACGAAGGAGAGTCTGAATGAACTAACTAGCTAACTAATTAAAGCTAAGTTAATTATTACTTTGCTAAACTACTTAACTAATTATTACAACAACAAATGAATTAATTAACTAACTATTTTAGCTAATCAAATTACAACACTTTACCAAATTCAACTAGCTACAACTAATTAATTACAACAAATATTTAAGCTAAATACTTAAACTAAACAGGCTCAATATGTGAGGAATGCTCATGCACGTGCTTGGTTTCCATCCGAAAAGGCCACTATTTTGCTTCCAGAAGGTCTCTATTGCACAATAGAACACTTACACTTTTGTCCACTTCCAGAATAGCTCTACTCTGCTAAAAAAGCACACTGTTGGATTTTGCATTGGTGGCCGACCGGCCAGGAGTAAGGGTTTGCCGGCCACCAGTGATGGCCTGCCGGCCACTGCTGCAGGGTTCATCTTGCTGCAACAAAGAACAAACAGAGCATGCACAGGTGTAGACACCCCATTTTTGACCGACCTTAAGACTCAGACGTCATCATTTGTGCACACGATGATTCCGCATTGTTTGTGCTTGTTTTGAGCGCCCGAAGGTCTTGGCTGAGTGCCTTGTCTTTGAGCTTCTTAACACTTTGTGTTTTGGCCTTGGTTTTTGGGCCAAACCTTGTTGCCCCTTTGCCTAAGGGAAAGAAAGGGCTGCCGGCCACTTTTCGCATCTGCCGGCCACTTTTCTCCCTTGAAGGCCACTTGAACTGGTCGGCCGGCTAGGGGAGGTGGCCGGTCGGCCACCTTAACTGGTTGACAGTTACTTTTTCTCCTTTTTAGATATTTTCAGATCTTTTGAGCCAGCTGTGGTTCACTGAACTCATCCTCCATACACGTGTATGGAGGGATAGAGCAAGCCTTTTGGCTTGTTTGCTCTATATAAGGGGAGCTTCCTCCCCTTAATTGAGGGTTCAAAATTTTTAGAGCTAAAATATCCCTCTCTATCTAGAATTATCCCTCTCTCTGTATATTTGTGCTATATTGAGTCTAAAAGTGAGTTTTCTTCACACTTTTGCACTAAGACACCTAGTTAAACACCTTCACTTTGGAGCTGAAGTCCATTGGAGCTTGTTTTGAGGTACTAGCATTGGTTTTGGTCCAAAATTGTTGCTGAAGTTGCTGTCTTGCGATTGCTCTTCAAGGGTAAGCATGTACTCCTTTTAAAGCTTTGTTTTGATTAAGTGTTATACCACCTTTGCATGCTACTTTGAGGCTGATTTTAGCCTCTCAATAACTCTGATTTTAAGGCTTTATAACGTTGGTTTGAACCTTGTGGGGTTAGGGGGGGTGGTCCCCCTCTTTTGCTTTTTGGCTTGTTAAGCCTTTTGAGCCAACTCTCTAAGCTTTTGTATTGACCTTTGCTTGGCCTTTTAACCACTGAAAGGAATTTCAGTAGTAAAAAGTTGCTCTTGTGGTCCAAAATAGGAGGGGGTGGTCCCCCTCTCCTTTTGTCTTGCTTACATGCCTTGTTGGCCTCATACTTGAGCATGCTTTTCTACTCTTTTATGACTTAGCTCAGGCATGTTTTTGTGACTTTTTGGACCTGCCATAGCTCTGTTTTTGGTTGATTTGGTCATTGGTTGCTTGCTTCTTACACTTGTAGTGTAATTCTTGCTAATTAGCCTTGTATGCTTAATGCTTTGGTCCATTATTCTAGCCTATTTTGGTGCTACTCCAGCATGTTTTGGCCTTTTATTTAACATGCCTTAGCTCTGATTTTGGTTGGTGGGGTCACCTCTTGCTTGGTTTTTGTACTCGTAGTGCAATCTTATTTGTAGGCCTAACATGCATCATGCTTTGTGCCTCTAATCCTAGCTTGTGTTAGCTCTATCTCCGCATGTGTTTGCTATTATTTTAGCATGCCTTAGCTCTGTTTCTAGTGGCCTTGGCCATGTGAGACTTGTTGTGCATGGTTGTAGTGCAAAGGCCTTGCCTAGCTTTGAGTTTCAAAGCTTCTTGCATGCTCTACTTGTGATGATTGCATGCCTTAGCCTCATTTGTCACATGATTTCAGTGTAGATGGTGTAGTCACACTCTCACATATTCCACTCTTTCATAACTTTTGTGAGTTGTGCCTTATGCCTTGTTTGTGAGCCAATATGCATGCATGCTGGTCTAAGCTTTTGGGCTTCCATTTCAGCATGTTTTGGCCTTTGTTTTGGCCTAATTGAGCCCTGTCTAGAGCTAGTTTGGTTGTTTAGGCTATGTATTGCATGCCTCTTGTGTGGTGCCCTTTACTAGCTTTGTGCTTTAGGCCTTCTAGCATGCCTTGTTTGTGATGTTTATGTGATATGGCATCATTTAACACGTAATTTCAGAGCATATAGCCTTGTTACACTCTCATGAATATCACATTTTAATCGTGTTTAAAAGTTGAGTCTTCATGCCTTGTTTGCGGGCCATCAAATGAGCATGCTTTCCTTGTGTTCTATGCCTTGATTTCAGCATATTTAGGCTATTGTTTTGGCATGATATAGCCCTTTTTTGGGCTGGTTTGGTTTTTTGTGCATTGTATTGCATAGCCCTAGTGTTGTGTACTTCGCTAGCTTTAATGCTTTAAGCCCTCTACCATGCTATACTTGTGATGTTCGCATGATATGTCATCATTTAGCATGTAATTTCAGAGCATATACCTTTGTCACACTCTCACACATATCATTCGTTAAGTGCTTTTGAGAGTTGAGTGTTATGCCTTGCTTGCGAGCCAATGCATGAACATCATTTTCTTGCCTTTTATGCTATCATTTCAGAGCATTTTGGCCACTATTTTGGCATGCATGAGGTCTGTTTAGGGCTGGTTTAGTCCATTGAGCAATGTATTGCATAGTCCTAATGTTTTGTACTTCATTAGCTTTAATGCCTAAGTCTTCTAGCATGTCATGCACGTGTTGTTTGTGTGTTAGATTCTTGTTTTAGCATGCCACTTTAGCATTGAAAGATTAGCATGTTGTTTGCATTGCATTGTGTTTGGATCAGACGTTAATCCAAACACGAGGAATGTGGCACGTTTCATACTCAAAGTGATGAAACGTGTTGTATTTCTTGGTCGCCAACCCTCTTGATCATGCATGATAGAGGTGGAGGCTCTTATGTGTTGTTTGTGCATTCACTAACATTGTGCGAGCTTGGCTCTTTGGCCATCGTGCATTGAGATGCGTCATTGGTGGCTTGAGAGTCGAGTACTACGCTCCTTTGAGCTTGAGAAATGATAAGGAAAGTAGTTGCCCACACATTTCCTTGTAAATGCATTGTTGTGCCTTTGTTGTTCTCTATTGCAGCAAAATTGGGATTCTGGAAAGGGAAGTGGCTGGCCGGCCATTTGCACTAGCCTGCTGACCATTTGTACTGGCCGGTCGGCCAATTGAGGTAGCCTACCGACCAGTTGAGGTGGCTGGCCGGCCACCTGTGGAAAAATTTTCCAAAATGCTCCTGTTTTGGGGCAGATGCAACCTGAAAGTGTGTTGAATGCTCTTAGGTAACTGCGAGTGCAAACAGAGGCAACTCATGGCAAAGCAGTGCATTTTCGGGCGAAGCAAACCGGGCATGCATGTCTCCCTCCCCTCGAGGCCATTTTACTCCTTTATTTAGCTAGTTAATTTCCAATTTTGTAATTAATTAGTTAATGTGCTTAGCTAATTTGTTTCGTCTTTGTAAAATTCTAATTAGCTTAGAATAGCTAGTTTCAATTCGGTTTGTAATTAATTAGCTAGAGTTAGTTAATTAGTTGGTTTGTAATAAGTAGCTTAGATTAGCTTAGCTAATTCATTTGGACCCACCGTTGAGAGGGCAAATGTTGTAATAAGGGTGCGTGTGTGTGTACATGTCTTCCAACCCCATTTCTTTCTCCCTTTTACTTATCAGCTTTTGATGGTTAGTTTAGGGCATATTTCAATTAGCATATCTTATGCTTGCATGTGTGCATCATTTATTTGTCTTGCATGCACCGGGCTCGGCGTATCATTTAAATTGCATCGCATTTCAATACACTTACTTGAATACGTGTTTAACAGCATGTTATCAAGTGTTGCATTCATATGCCATCTTAGATAGCCGAGCCTATTTTAGTTGCACTTTTGCATGTGTTGCATTAGGCATCTTAACATAGTTAGGATCATGCATTGATTTCTAACTAGTTTTCTATTTTGGCTTGGAGTACACTGTAAGTGTTTACGCTTTAGCATCTTGCATGAGTGTGAATGCTACCATGTATAGCATGCTTGCTATGAGGCTATTTGCTTAAATGCTAAACTGCATGAATGCTTGTGGATGAAGGTTTTATTACTTGAATTGGAACAATTCATCAAAATGTGAGTTTTAAGCTCACTTGGAGTGGCAAATCATCATGTTTTAAGCCCACCTTGTTTGGTGGCAAATTCGCATTTCTAAGCCCACTTGAGGGTGGCAAATTCAAACCATTTTCGAAAACAAACATTGAATTGTTTTGTTCCAATTTAGGCGATCTAGTCTATACTTGTATGCTGTGCGCATCACGTAGTAAGTTAGCTAACAAACCGGAATAAGAACACATGTGTTTTCAAAACAACATATCATGTTTAGTAGAGGCCGATCCTTCGATCGGGCGAGCGGGGGTGCTTGTTTCAGGACCTTCCCCTCTCATACCCAAGTTCCCAAGCCGAGGCAACTTTGGTGATGATGGACACGTGGTGTCACGACCCCAACCCGTCCCTAGTAGGATGGCGCCGTGATGGCCAGTAACCCGTGATTACCGAAGGCCAACTTACAAAGATCACTCACAATCAGAGTATAATATAAGGGGCTCACAAATGCGGAAGCAATAAATCAAAATACAAGTGGTCCATAAGAGCAGTGCGTAAATCAAATGAAACGACATACAAGATATGGCTTTACAATTTTTCGTTAATCAACAAAATACAAGTTACATCTTGATCAAAAGGCTTCTCGAGCCGACATGTACAAAATACAATGAATACAAGTCAAGAAGCATGATTTTCAAGATCTGCCGACGTAAACACAGCATTGCCGACATAAACATAAGTCAAGCCGACATGACAAGAATCCAAAACAAGCTTGCAAAACACATCTAGGCGTCGCCACCGTCCTGCTCATCACCTACATATATATAGAGAGGGTGAGCTTGGATACTCAGTGAATGGTACAAATAATAAAGGTTTTGCATGAATATAGCCGAAGTCTTTTCAAAACAAAACATGCCAAAACCATACGAATATTAGCCGAGATCCTTCCAGAGCAAAACACATCAAAACTTTATCAAATCGAGAGATGAACCGTATTCATCTATCAAGTCTTACAAGTCTCAAGGGATGCTTACTGGCATCGGCAAAACACAAATCAAGCTTTCCGAACAAACAAATCCACGCGGTAAACCGTCAGTGGCAAAACAAAGACTGCACGATCCGTAACCGATTAGTCAAAGGTACTGCGAAAGTTTATAGTCCTCCAGCACGAGGGACTTGTGTTACTTAAGCCCGTAGCTCTGTTTAACACGATGGTCTTGTGTTACTTAGGCCCGTAGCCCGCTTTAACACGATAGTCTTCCCAAGAAAGGACCGTATCCTTTTTATACTTAGTGCTGCGAAAGTTTAGAGTCCTCCAGCACAAGGGACTTTTATACTTGGTACTGCGAAAGTTTAGAGTCCTCCAGCACAAGGGACTTTCATACTTGGTACTGCGAAAGTTTAGAGTCCTCCAGCATAAAGGACTTTTCAAAGATGACATCAAAACAAAGCTTATACTTGATACATCAAAATAGAGCTAGTCATTCATGCTTGACAAATACTTTCATCAAAACAAAGCAAAGCAAGATTTATCAAAACGGTATAACATAGCTTTATTAAAAATACCACTCACATAGTTCTTCTCGGGTGTAGGCTCAAAGCAAAGATCAAGGACCTACAATCACATGGCAAATACATTCTCAAAACAAGCTTTACAGGCATGCGAATGATCTCGGTATTCCCACCAGATCCAAGTCAATAACAAAGCAAAACATGCTGGGAGTTTAAACACTGTTTTCTCGTCTCGTGAAAACACACTGGGTACCGTCCAGGCCTTGCCGAGGTCCCACACCTCCTTGCCGAGGTGTGATCCCGATGGCCACATTCAAAACGAAATCGGGAAAACCTGGGTTTCCCCTTGAAGAATGCAAAGAACAAGATTATCAAGAACATCAAGAACATGCATGCTAAAATCATAACTTGTTTATTCAAAAACTGAGATTTCATGCTAAGAGTTCAAAAACATGGACCTGGGTACCCACACAAGGAAATCATGCAAGAACAAACACAAAAACATGGTTCTTGTTCCAAACTTTCGGATCAAAACGAGGTTTTTTCTTCAAGAACTCAAGAACACAATTTCTCTTTCTAAAACCAAACTTTAAACTGATGTATGACATGCAAAACAGATTCGATCATGCAATGCAGCTAGATAATCAATAAGAATAACTAGAGTAGAGCAAGAATCTAACCTCAAAACTCAAATCTAACGGTTCGATCCTCAAAGATCAAGCTCGGGATTCTACTCTCTCACTCTAAAACTCCTTCATTCTTCCTTTAGAGCTTCTCTCTCTAAAGACAAAGATTTGAGACAAAATTATTTGTTTCAAGGTCTGCCGACTGTCTTAACACACAGCTCGGACACGTGGCACTATCGGGTTGGTTCAACTCAAAAGTGACTGATTGACAAGACAAGTCTATGACAAAGCGTATGCAACAAGCTAAGGCAAGACACATTGGCAATCAAAGACATCGGCTAAAGACAAAGCTTCGACAACAGGGTAACAAAGACATCGGCTAGGGAGGACGACACTTGACTAAGCTGTGCTACACCTTGGCCTGGGTGTGCCACACCTCGGTCTAGGCCATACCTGCCCAAGGACAAGGATCACTAAGTGCAAAACATCTCGGCCTAGATGATACACTCCTCGGCCTTGGTTCCGAACACCTCGGCCCAGATAGTGACATCTCGGCAAACATGCCCGGGGTGAAGATAGAGGTCAACCAAGTGGTTCCAAAATAATTCTAAGTACAAAGGTTCAAAGGTGAACTAAGCTCAAGATGACCTCGGCTACACGCCAAGCAAGGAACAAAATCATGCAAGCAACACTTCAAACAAAGCAAGACAAAACAAGCTAAACAAGATTTGCAACATCACAAGGCAAGATCATACAGAAATGTATGCAGTATGGCTAAGTCAAAAATGAGGGTTGTTACACGTGGCCTTAGGCACGAGTCAGGGTTTCCTAAATTTTCCAAAATAAAATATTTAAGTGGCAACTCTGAAATTTGGCAAAGCAGTCCATGTTTGGCGTTTTTTGATTAAAATCGATTTTCCAAAACGATTTTCCGGATTTGGACTCTTTGGTGATTTATTAGTTTTACATTGCACTTTGTGAGATTAGATTCAGAACCGTGATAGGAGTCCGAACTGTAGTAGCTAGAACCCAAATTCGCGCCCTCTCTGAAAGGGGGGCGCACGGAGGAAGTTCAGGCGGTCTACAACAGGATATTCTCAAGGGTTGTCTGTACAACTCACCTCTCCTTATCATGAACAAATCAAAGGAGGGACAAAACTTGGTCCACAAACCATCAACTCAAGAAATTTCATTGCATGATGGCTTATGAACCAAAATGTGCAAGTTCAATAAATGCAACAAAACAAGACTCAAACCTCCTCCCTTTCATGAATTGATCAAGGGAAATTTGAACCATTTCATCACTAATGAGTACGAAATGCCTCAAGCTTCCTTGTGTTCAACTAGCGTCCGATTGAACGCAAAACCAATTATTATCTTGCACCATTTTAATTACTTCATTTTAATTACCAACCATCCTTTAATTCATTGAGTCCAATGGGTGAATTTAAGTCCTCTAATGGAAAGAGGGCTTAAACCAAGTGTTGTTTTAGGCATGAAAGAGACATCATACCGTTGGTAATGAACTCCAAAGGGATTAAACCATTAAGCATGACATCTCAATCTCATGTTTGAACAAACAAGTTGTTTGAAACTACTTTTAAAGCAAAATAAAAGCCAAGAAAGGAGGGAGGTTGTAGAGTTGATTAAGAGTGATCACAAGTATGGAAAGCCATAAATAAATGCAATTAACTCAAATAAGATGGTATCTAAGGCCTAAAACATCAAACTCATGAGGACAATTACACTATAAGCATGCAAAACAAAGCTCAAATGCAACTATCAACCAAAAAAATGCTAAAACAGTCTAAAAAAGTCCTAAAACATGCTGGAATTAAGACAAAAATAGCTAGATTAATAAGCTAAAACATAGCGCAAGCTAGGTTAGTAAGCAAGACACAAGGAGGGAAGGCTAACCCCTCCAAATTTGGACTTCAAAACATGATTTTAGCCATTGAAATAACTCTGAAAATCAATGTGTAAAAGCTCAAAAAAAGATAGTGCAAAGGTGGGAAACACAAGGGAAAAGGCCTTGAGAGCAAGGTGTAAAGAAGGGTGAACCACCCCTCAACCTTTATTGGCCTTAAAACCCAAGTTTCAGCCCAAAAATACAGAATTTTTATAGCCCATAAACAGTTGGAAAACAACAAGAAAAAGAGTAGACAAAGCTAGTAAAGAGGCAAAGCTTTATACCTTTGAACAGGAAAACCAATTCCAACCAATAAACCAAGGCCAACACACCCTCAAGAGCTCAAACAAGGCTCTAAGATACCTTAGCTCAAAGATAAAGAGGTTTGGTTAAGAGTGTATAGGCAAAGGTGAAGTGTGTATAGGCAAAAGTGTAGAAATTTGTAAGAGAGAGAGGATAAATTTTGCTCCAAAATTTTTCTAACCTTGAAAGCAAGAGGGGAGGTCCTCTATATATAGAAAACACAAATTTCCTTTAAGAACATCCATCCATACAGTTGGGAGCAAATGCAAGCATCTATGCAAATAGCTGGCACAACTGTCACAAAATATCTGCAAAAGACATTGGTGGCCGATCGGCCATCACTGGTGGCCGGCAACCAAGAGTGATGGCCGGCAGCCAAGAGAGGTGGCCGGCAGGCCACCAGAGGTTGCAGGCTTAAAGATCACTGGGTTTGGTCCAAAACAGGGCAACAGGTGTAGGGTTTGAAAGGCTCAAAGCTGTGGCATTCCGCTGAGGACTTTGAGCACTTGACAAGCATATGGACTCATTATCGGGTGTGCAAGCGATGACGTCCAAGTCGTAAGGGCCATCAAAAATGGAGTGTCTACATATGCGCCTTATCATGTTATTGGTTGGAAAATCTATGTAGCTTTAATTACTATGTGTAGATCTCTATTTCTATTTTGGTGGTTAATTTGGTCTCTAGTATTAATACCTACTCGTAAGGGTTGTGTAGGGGATTATATGTGTGGTTTTAATTATTATGTGTATATATTTTTATACTTCAGGTGGGTAAAGTGCTTTTGAGTAAAATCAGGAGGAGTTAAAGTGTAATTAATCCAAGAAAACAAAAAACAAGTAGTTAGGAATATGAATAACAAATATAGTGAAGGTATACTTACAAATAACACCCCACAAACTGGTTCAGTCCAATCATTCTTTTTTTTACTCCAATGTGAGGTCTTGTAAAAATCTACTATGTAAGGCTCCTTGCCATTTTCAATTCCCTGCATTAAAAATATAAAATGCAAGCTTAGCAATATTATTAATTAAAAAAAATAATGCAGCATTAACTAATAGTTTTAAAACAAAAAATATGTTACCTCAATTGAGATTGCTGCTGAAAATGACCTTGAACCCATGGTGTGATTATAGGGTAACTTTTTTCTGTTGTCTATGCCTCTTTTTGACCGTTTCTACAATGCAATACAATTATTATTGTATTTATCAGTATCCATGCTTGTTTTTAACAAGAAATGAAGATTTCATTTTCATTGAATTATTCACAGTCATTACAATGTAACACGATTTAATTGCAAGTAATGAATGAAGTATTGTACATATCAGTGGACTTGTTGAATACTCTTATCAATGGACTTGTTTAGTACAGAGAGATGGATCATTAGAGTTCTGATAGCCCTCTCATATGATACTCGAACAAGAGTCATTTTTTAGTGAAGATAATATTAGTAAACAGATTGGCAAACAGATTTGCAATTCCATCAAAGTTAATTATTTTTTGATCTACTAGCGAATGAAATTTTGCCACAAAGTTTGAGATAATTTCAGTAATCCACCATATGTTGTAAAACTTGACAAGGGTACTCAGTTACTAGATGTGAGCAAGGGAAAATAGAGTTTGGTCTGAAGGTCTAGAACTTGAAAACTAATAGTTTAAAATATAGGAAACTGATTTGGACAGATAGTAGAGATAACTGGTGCAGGAAGAGATGCATGAGGTATATATGGTTTAGATAAAGAGGTAGCAAATATAGATGGTGCAGAGCAAGAGGTAGCAGGTAAAGTAGCTAAAACTAGGACATAGACAACACAAGAAGGCAGGACAGAGATATATAGATGCAGAAGGAGATGAGACAAAAGCAGGATTTCCTTACTCTATAGCACACACATTCAGTTTCCTCTCTTTCCCTTTCTCTTTGCAATTTCCTTACTCTATAGCACACACATTCATTTGTTATATATATATATATATACATGCATATATAATTGTGTGTATCAACATCCATTCTTTCAATTTCAAAGAAACTTGGGAACTTTGAGTTATAAGAAATTTAAACATCCATGGATTTGTAGTGCAATTAGAATAAGGTATAATGGTGGTTTAAACATCCATGAGTGTTGAGTTAATTACCTTGTGTGTGTCATCAAGAAACACATGATCAATCATGTACCTCCAATCTTCTTCGCTCACCCTAACAAATGGCTTACTATAAGGATCTGTCCCTGCTTTCCCCAACACTTTGTAATGTTGATTCATATGACATCAACAGCCTTTGAACAAATGTGTGGCCTTTGTGTCAATAACTTTTTGTGCAAATGGACTCTCATCGTATCGTTCAATCTCAAACTTATCCTATCCCAATTAAATAATTAGACAAGTAAACAGACATCGTATATATTAACCTACTTACATCAACTATAAAAATTAAATTACCCGCAAGGACTGCACAATAGCTGCTCGAATGGCTATTGGAACGTCCTCTTAATTTTCTGTTTCTTGCAAAGGGGCTTGCAATCGAATTTGTGCCCCCAATTCATTAGCTTCCTTAGTGGCATTAAGACCCACAAATGTTCTCCACTCACTAGAAACTCTAACAAAATGCTTCTTGCCACCATGTTGGGTGATAAGTTTACTAGTCTTCTTACCTCTCGTCGAACCTTGTACTCGCTTCACTGATGTGAACAAATTAACAGTAGCCTATAAAATTGAAAGAATGGATGTTGATTAAAAGATGTGAACAAATTAACAGATTTTGAATAGATTAACAGATGTGAACAGATTTGAACAATTTTTTAACATATTTGAACAGTTTGGAAAGAAGAGCTATTTAAATAGATTTTGAACAGGTTTGAACAGTTTTGAACAATTTAACAGTTTCATATGAAGAGCTGTTTAGCAGATTTGAACATCTATTTAAATAACATATGTGAATCAAGAAGTCAATCAACAAAATTGGAAAGAAGAAGTAAAGAACATTTTGTAAAAATGTACATTCTATGTCAAAGTTGAATTGAACCTGTTGCATGTGTGTATGCCTGTTTAAGAAGCATTAGTAGAAATAATTGGGGCATTTTCTAATTAAGTATGAGACATGTAGTGTACATTCTATATTGATTGGAATTCTATAATGTTATTGATTAAATAAATGGGTCAAACCTATTAACAGCACTGCGGGTCACAATGTTTTTTTATTAAATAAATGGACTGAAAGCCAAATGGTATTGTTTCGCTGTCACAGAACTGTGGTTGTAGCAGCACGCCCCCTCAGTCCCATACATGACAGGAATCAACATAAATTACAATGGTGGGTGCAAGAATCAAACTGTTCTATACAAAGGATGAAACACTTACAAATGCCAGCTGTCTGCGATGATGGAGATGTTGACAAGTGAGCTGGGACCTTAGTCGGGGTTGCCTCTGACACTGAAGTCATCGGCTTCCTCTTAGTGGCTTGCCATGTGGCATATGTGTAGTCTTTGTATGTAACAAATAAATTATAAGCAATGCATTAATAAATATTTAAAATGCAGGACAATTCATGAAATTATAAGATAAGCTAATAGTCTAATATTATAGCTACATTACAATTAATGAAATTATCAACAAAAAAATTCATTACAATTTGAGTCATAACTAACATGACTTCATTAACAAGTGCATGCCATTACAATCAAGGCTCTACATCATCATCTATATCCGAGTCACTATGACTATGAAATTCATCTTCATCATCACTAGGATCATTTAAATTTTGATCATCATCATCATTATCATCATCATCATCATCACAAATAAAATCATTTCTGTTTGCAGCCTCTACATATACACCTCTACCAAATTACAGAACCACTTCACTTGGAATAATGGCCCCGTTTGGTGTAGCTGTTAAAACAGCTTATAGATTATAGCTTAACAGATTATAGATTATGACTTTAATCAGAAGTTGTTAATCTGTTTGGTGTAGCTGTTGGATTATAGATTTAAGTTGCTGAGTAGTGTTTGTTACATAAGCTGTGAAATAGCTTTTTTAATTAATTTTTATTTTTTGTTTGTCTACATTTCTCATAAAAAATAATAATAATAATCTGTAGTCCATTTGAGTCTTTTTCTATTTTTAAAAAAATAAAAAATAAAAAAATTTAAGAGTATAACCATAAATTAACATGTCCACAGCAGAAGCTGATAATCAGAAGCAATGGGTGAGCAGCTTCTCAGAATCAGCTTTTTTGAGTTAAAATAAGCTGTTAGAATCAGAAGCTGTTTGAAATAAGTTTAACCAAACAGTCCAAAATAACTTTTTCAAAGCTAAAAGCCATAAGTTGGCTCTGAAAAGCTGTAACAAACACCCCCAATATCAGGTGCAATATCGATCTTGCATAAAGTGTTGCCAATGGAATGTACAATGGTGATTTGGACAATTTCAGTGGTTTCGTCCTGCTAGAACACATTATTCGGAATAGGCAATTCATTATCATTGAGATCTACATCCTCAATCTCCGACACATTCCATATTCCTTGACTTTGAATTCGCTCTACTGCTTTCCAATGTTTACCTAATTCGGTATCATTGACATAAAAAACTTGCTGCACTTGACTTGGCAAGACAAATGGGTCATTTTGATACCAACGACTTCTTACATCAATGGTTGTTAGATGTGTTTAGTGCGAAATGTTTTGCGGCTACCAGTGTTAAACCATTTGCATTGAAACAATACAACTCGATGCCCAAACATGTATGCCATTTCCTAAACTTTAGTCAAGTGACCATAGAAATCAATTGACATACCCTGATAATCCGAACGACCACACCACTAGTTTGACTTTTACAACGGTTGTCTCGATCTTTGGTATGGAATCGAATGCCATTACAAATAGAACCTGAATAAATATTCACTATTGGACCAGGACCATCAGCTAATGACCATAACTCATTAGTTGCTTCTGATGATCCTTCAGCTTGTAATTGATTTATCTACATGAACATGTGACAAGGATGTATAATGCTAATATCAATCTATGAATAGTGAATTATGTTTATGATGTTTATTACATATTTATCTATATATCTTACTTGCTCTTTGAACCACCTAGGAAATTCTTCTTGTTGTCGTCTTGTAATATCATGTACATTTGCGTTCTATAACTGATTCTTGCGTTCTTTACTTCAAAAAAACGTGAATAATTAGTACTTAAGTGCGACCATATCGAAAAAGTTATGCGTACAGTTAACTAAATTAGAACAATGAGAACATACTCTAGATATTTATCGATTTCAGGACTATTGTACAAGACAAACCATTGAGCCATTTTTCTTTCATTCTGAGATACATCGAGTGCCCTTTGAGTTAGCCCAAAAGTACGGACTTTTTGTGAAAAAACTGAATACCCCATGCCAACATCACCACCATTTTCATTTCTTTCCTCTCTGTTAAATAAGGTTTCAATCCCACCAAGATACATAGAGCAAAAAGTGAGGCATTCTTTGACAATGTAAGCTTCTGCAATCGAACCTTCTGGGTGAGCTCGATTCACTACATATCCTTTCAAAATCCCAAGTAATCTTCAACAAATAACATGAAATTACTATACAAACCACATATACAGTGCTATAATATTAAAAAAAATAATTTTACAATAAGCGCATAATAATACCTTTCGATAGGGCACATCCATCGATATTGTACTAGCCCTCCAAGAATGGCTTTGCGAGGCAAGTGAATAGCTAAGTGGACCATGAAATCAAAGAATGCAGGTGGAAAATTTTTTCTAACTTGCCAAGTATGAGTGCTATGCTTTCTTGTAATTTCTCCAAATCATTCGCCCTCACTATTTTTCAAACATAACTCTTGAAAGTAATTTCCCAACTTAAACAATGCAATAGAAATGTCCTTGTTAAGATACCCACGCATCCCAATAGGAAGAAGTTGTTGTACAAGGACATGGCAATCATGACTTTTCAAACCAGATAACTTGCCACCCTTAGTGCTCACACACCTAGAGATGTTTGCTGCATATCCATCAGGATACCTAATCGATTTTAAGAATGCACAAAAACCTTGTCTTCCTTTAGGGATGTGTACAATGCAAGGGGCTTTTCAAAGGACCTATCCGCTCGCCTCTTTAAGTGCAAATCTTTTCTAATTTTCATATCCTCTAAATCTATGCATGCTTTTTTTGTGTCCTTGTTCTTTCCATCAATGCTCAACAAAGTCCCAATCAAATTGTTACATATGTTCTTCTCTATGTGCATGACATCAAGGTTATGTTGTAACTTGAATGTCTTCCAGTAAGGCAATTCAAAAAATATGCTTTTCTTTGTTCAATTAAGTACTATATTTTCATCCCTTTTACTTTTCTGGTTGCTTGGATGCTTCCTAAATGGTTTAAATGTTCCCGAATCAAGTTGATCTAATATTTGTTCCCCTGAAAACTCCAAAGGTCTTGCTTGATCATCTGCCTTACCATTAAAAAGCTTACTTTTTCGCCAAGGATGGTCTTCAGGCAAGTATCGATGAGCACCAATATACCCTATCTTACTTCTTAACCGTTGTGATGATGCATTCTCATTACAATTAGGGCAAGCCAAATATCCTTTTGTACTCCACCCTGACAAGTTACCATAAGCTGGAAAGTCATTAATAGTCCACATAACAATTGCATGCATTCGAAAACTTGCCCTAGTTGAGGCATCATACGTAACTACACCATCTTCCCACAACTCTTTCAATTCGTCGATTAATAGCCTCAAGTAAACATCAATATCTCTCCCTGGTGCTTGCGGTCCAGGAATAAGCAATGACATCATGGAAAATGGTTGTTTCATACACTTCCACGGTGGTAGGTTATAAGGCATAACTACCATTGGCCACATACTATATGAGTTGCTCATATTTCCAAAAGGGTTAAAACCATCGGTGGCCAACCCTAGCCTCACATTACGTGGTTCTTGGGCAAACACAGTATGTTGCTTGTCAAGGTCCTTCCATGCCTCACCATCGGCTGGATGCTTTAATATGCCATCGTCAACACGTTTTTCTTTGTGCCATCTCATAGCTATAGTTGTTTTTCTCGACATATATAATCTTTGCAACCTTGGGGTCAACGAGAAATATCTCAAAATCTTATGAGGGATCTTCTTACCTTTGCCATCATTCAGTTTGTATCTAGGCTCCTTACAAATCAAACAATTTCTAAATTTGCATTTTCCTTCCAAAAAAGAACACAATCATACTTACATGCATGAATAGGCACATATCCTAAACTTAAGTCACGTAAAAATTTCTTGGCTTCATAAAGGGTCCATGGAACCTTTTGATCACTTTCTGGTAACACGTCTTTCAATACACCCAACAACATGTCAAAAGACTTATTGCTCCACTTGTTTAACACTTTCATATGAAGCATCTTAATGACAAACAATAACAAAGTAAGCTTTTGACATCCAAGGTATAACGGACACCGAGCATCCTCTAACAATTTATCAAAGTTCCGTGCATCCTCTCTTTGCTCATTATCATGCCACTCATTCTTTTCATCATCATCAAAAATATTCTCCATGTGACGGTCTTCTAACATATCATACAATTCATCTTTAAGGTCAAGTTCATCATTGGTTGTCCCTTCATCAACAACACCTTCAACCTCATTGCCATTATTCCACACACAAGGTTGATTGACGGGAACAGTTTCCCCATGGTGCACCCAAGTCTTGTATGAAAGCGACATCCATTTTCGAAGCAAATGATATTCCACATCCTCAATGGTATGATTTTCAAAATTTAGGCAATCCATACGCGGACAACAAATTCTATTATCTAGGCCAACATTTGTCATTGCAAATTGGAGAAATGACTTAACCCCTTCTCTGTACTCCGAACTCAATCTATTTTTAATGGAGATCCAACTTTTTTCCATATTTGATCACCTATAAAGTGAAGATTATGTTAGGTGAATAAACCAAGAACCAATTAACTAAATATGAATTTTATTCCTATTTTTTAGACCAATTTTGTTATACGTCAAAAAAGTTATTTATAGGCTTTATGCAAGCATAAAATCTCATGGACACCTAGTAGAAGCAAGAAGATACAAGTAGAAAGAGAAAATAGATAGCTGACAGTAATAGAGAAGGAAAAAAATTAGACAGGGAAGAGTAGAGAAAACAAAAATGAGAGAGAGAGAGAGAGAGAGAGAGAGAGAGAGAGAGAGAGAGAGAGAGAGCACAAGTTCTATGACTTAAACCTATTTTTTTTTCATCTTTTGAAGGCTAATTTTATATTACTTTTTGTTTTCAAAAGTTTTAAAAAATAGAAACAAAAATACCCTAATGTCATTCGTAAAGCCAAGCAAAGAAAAAATCAACTTTATTAATTTTGTCAAAAAAAATTGCCAATTTAGGAATAGAATTTAAGAACCAAAAGGAGAAAATTGTCAGCTGCAAAACAAATTTTGTATTGTCGACTGAAAATAGCCTAAAGAGAGGAAGGGTGAAGAGATGAAATAAAGGAAAATAAAAACTACAAGTACATATGCATGTGTTATTGTTATATATATATATATATATATATATGAGGAATTCAATAAGAGAAAGAAAAATAAAAACTAATGTTTAAATAATCTACAACACTTGACACCCAAAAACAAAATGATGCAATGCAAGCAATAGAAGTTGAGATTTGTTACAGGTATTCCAGCTACATATTCTTATTCATTGGGTTGTTTTTTATGTATTTGGACCTTCAGGTCATGTTAAATGTAGTGGTGATGAAGTTGAAAAATAAGCAAATTTGGACAAGGCTGCAATTTGTGCCTTAACAAGGCATGGCTTATGTTTGGAACTTGCTTTTTATTTTGGTTCATGCTGCCAGCAGCAATAGCAGTGCTCCTATTGGTGTTTTACTGGTGAGGTGTTGTTGTATTGAAGACCTAGGTTGTGCTTGGCACTGTTTCTTATTTATTTATTTATTCTATCTCTTTTGGCTAAGTTTATATGGGAATTATCTAGTCTACGGGTGTAGACACCCCATTTTTGACCGCCCTTAAGGCTTGGGCGCTTTATTCCAAACACCCGATGATGAAAGTTACACTATGCAATCTATTGAATTCTCAGCGAAGAAATTTGGATTCAAGCTCTAATCCCAAACCTTACACCCCATTTTGGCCAAACTATTTTAGACCTTAAAACCCTCAATTTCAGAATATTTTTCCAAATGCTTCTACGATGTTTCGAGGCTTGCATTTCGTTTAAAACATTGCACTTTTCGGTAAACCTAGTAAGGACAAAGTGGAAATACATAGAAGGGAGTTGAACTCTTTGAAAAATATTTCAAAACATCTTAGTTATAGGTTTGAAGTTGAGGGAAATAAGAGGGGATAGAAGGAAACTAGTTGCGGGAAAGGTCGGGCATCAAATCGTTGAGAAAGAATAAGCATCCTTCACTAAACTAAGCATATCTCTCTGACCACTTAGAATTTAGATGTGAGTCCACCATGATTGGAAAGTAGACTTATGGGGCTTTAATTTAGACTCAAGAATCACCCAAAACCGAGTCCGGATGAGGGAGATATGCCCGTTTGAAGTTGGGCCTAAAATGCAGATTTTTGGATTCGGCCGAGTCCATTTAGAACTGGCCGTGCCTCATTTAGACCCGGCTGGGTCTCAATGAAAACTTTTCCAGACTTACTTTTTAGGCCCGACCGTGTGTTTTTGGGCCCGGTCGTGGGTTTTGGGGCCCAACCGGGTCTCAATGGCGCGAAACAGACAGCTGGCGGGAATTGAACAAATATCTTTGTTTGAAGATATTTTCGACCAAATTGGCTCAAATTCTATAAATAGGACCTCCCACTTCAAATTTTAAGGTTAGAAAACCTTCCATGAGGCTTAGGCATTGATAGACCATCCATTGTCCTTCCAAAGGCTTCCTTAACCTCATATCACCTTTTAGCTATACATACACAATACATACACCATTAGAGCTTGTTCTTGGAGCTTTTTGTTGAGATTTCAACCTAAGTTTCACAAACTTGAGGGTGTTTAGGATCAAGTTTGTTTAACTACAAGCATCCTCTCTTTCAAGAGGTATAACTTTTGCATCTTCTTCCTTACTTTTCTCTCACTCTTTTCCTCTCTTTTCCTTGCTTTATACACTGTTTTTGGATTGGTTTGAGGGGCTGAAATATGTGATTAAAAGTTATAAAAAGTAGAGGGGTTAGCCACCCATCCTTAGGCTTTGTTCCATAGCTTTTTCTCTATTCTTTTTACTTGGCTTCTCTTGCTTTTGCCACTATTTTCTTGGCTTACAAACTGATTTTTAGAGTGTAAAAGGGCTGAAAAACATGGTTTAGAAGTCCAAAAAGAGGAGGGATTAGCTACCCCTTCTTAGTCTTGCTTACTAGCTTTGTATCTCTTTGTCTTTCCCTATCTTTTGTGCTCTTTTAACATGATTTTAACCACTGTTTTTGGGCTGTTTTTTGACGATTTTCAGAGGCTCAAATATGTGATTTGAAGTTGTAAAAAGTGGAGGGGTTAGCTACCCTTCCTTAGCCTTGCTTATTAGCTTTGTTCTCTTTAATCTTTGCTTACTTTTTCTAGCTTTTCAAACTATATTCAGCTTGTTTTTGGGGTAGGTTTGTCACTGTTTTTTTTTTTGGTTTTAGGGGCTGTTTGACTCATTTAATTAATTTATGCTTTGGATATCATGCTTGTAGTGCAAGCTTGCTTGTCTAGCTTGTCCTCTCCTATTTGTGTTCACTTTCTTCCCCTTTTTGAAGTAGTTGAGCCACTATTTTTCACCTATTAAGGGCTATTTTAGGTCTGTCCTAGGTTGTTTAATTAATTCATGCTTTGATTAGTTTGCTTGTTGTCTCATATGTTCACATATATATCTTATTATATGTTGTTCTTGGCCCCTCTTTGTTTAATTTCCATGTTAAGAAACTCATTTTAACAAACAACCTATCATCCATTTCTTTCATTTCAGAATTGTTTCAACTGGTTGACGGTTATTCAAAACATGAACTACAGATCTATGCTTAATGGCTTAATCCCTATGGAGGTTCATTGTTAACAGCATGGTCTCTTTTTCATGTTGAGAATCACTCCTCGCTTGACATGCTTCTCATTTAGTGGACGTAATCTTTGGAGGACTTAATCGACTAAAGAATAGAAAGGTCTAAAAATGGCTAAAATGAACCGACCCACATAAAGAAAATGAGTTATATTACTTGGATTCGGCTGGACGTTATGCCGAGTCTATTGTGTCAAGGGTCGTCTTACATCAATTTATGATGTTTCGATGAGCATTGAAGCGTTCCTGCCTCCCTCTTTGAGCTTACTCCATGATAGGAGGGAGGGGTGGTTATTAATTCATTGTATTCATTATTTTTTGTCCAAAATTATGCCCTAACTCACCAAGCAATCAATTTTCTCATTGACGCTTTTGGAAATGACTTCATTTTTCTCTTAAGGCTTACCATGATAGAGAAGAGTAGAAGGGACAAACAGAGTTCATAATAACTCTGTCTACACTGTTTTCACTTCAGAGCACAAAAATAGGATTTTGCATAACATTAAGGCACGACCGGCCTTATTTGGGTCCGATCGACCATCAATGTTTGGTAAGGCAATGTGTTTTGCAGAAGCAGAGGGCAGTGACTGAAGGTAAAATAGGACAGATTCCAAGGAAGGCAGACAGAGTTACTTCTGAAACCGCTACGTGCATGCCATCCTTGTGCATCCATTGTAAATTATAAATTAATGATTTCAATATTGTTGTAATTATCATCATCGTAATTAATATTGTTGTAGCAATGATTCGTTAGATAGTTAGCCTATTTGATTGTAATAAATTAACTACTTAGTTAATTATAGCTTAGTTAGTTATTTATTTATTCATTCATTCGGTTTTGTAATAATTAGTTTAATTTAGACTCTCGGACATTGATTCGCACCCACTTGCACGAGGGCCAATATGTAATAATGTGTATGTCTTCCAACCCCACGCATTTTTCCCTTTTATTTACCTGCTTACGATGGTTAGTATAGAACATCATTTTTCAAATTAGCATTCTTATGATTCGCATCCATTGTCTTGTATGCATCCAAGGTTCGGCTCATCATACTAACCCAATGTCAATTTGAATTCATTGCTTGAATACGTGATTCATCACATGTCTTGAATGGAATCATATACCATGCTCATAGCCGAGCCTATTAATTGCATACTTGTATATGTCGCATTAGTCATATCGCATTAGTTAGGAGCATACATATTTTCTAATTATTTTGCTTTGTTTTGGCTCAGAGTACTAGGTGAGCAATTTTGAGTTTTAGCATCTTGCATCGAATGTTTGTGTTGCCATGCCTAGCATATTTCCATGAGGCTAATTCCTTAAATGATATACTTGTTTGAATGCCTACGGATGGAGGCTGATTGCCAAAATTGGGACAAATTGATTAATGTACAAACTCACATTTTCAAGTGACGAGTATTAAAAAAATAATTTTCAAACAAACATGAAATCAAATGTTCTAATCTTTGAAAATTAGTCTATACTTATGTGCGTCACATAGTAATGTTATTCTAATAAAACCAAAACAAGATCATATAATGTAAATAAGAATCACATCATGATTAGTAGAGGCCAATCTTTGATTAGGTGAGTGGGGTACTCAATTCATGACCTTTCTCTCTCGTACCAAAGTCCCCGAGCCGAGATACTTTGGTGAAGACGGACTAACGGCCTTTGGCACGAGTCTCGAGTTTCTTAAATTTTTCAAAAATATTTTGGTGGCGACTCTGAAATCCGGCAAAATAGTCCATTTTTGGCATTTGATTCAAACATCGATTTTCCAAAAGAATTGCCAGATTTGGACTGTTTTGTGTTTTTACTATTTTACATTGCACTTTGTGAAATCAAATTCAGAACCACGGGAGTCCGAACTGTGGGGCTAGTCGTATCCGAAAGGAGCACGAAAAGTCAAGCTACAGTTTTTGGTGACTCTACTGGGGATTTAGAGAACTTGACTTGAAATTCATGATGTGAAATTTTATTTGTCTATTGTAGACACCCCATTTTGACCGGCCCTAAGACTTGGGCGCTTTCTTTTGATTACCTGATGATGACAATTAGAATGTGTTTCTCAAAAAATTCTCAGTAAGAAAGATGGAATTTAAGTTTTAATCCCAACCTTCACCCATTTTTTGGCCAAACTATTTTAGACCTTAAAACCCTCTTTTCAAAATATGTTTTTTTTAAATGTTTCTATAATGTCCCGAGGCTCCCATATCGATTAAAATATTGAACTTTTCAGTAAACCGAGTAAGGACAAAGTGGAAATAAATGTAAAAATATTTAAAAACATCTTCTTTATAGGTTTGGAGTTGAAGGAAATGGGAGGGGATGAAAGAAAACTGGTTTAGGAAAAGAATGAGTATCAAATCATTAAGAAGGAAATGAGCAGCCTTAACTAAATTAGGCATTTCTCTTTGTACACTTGGAATTTAAATATGAGGCTACCACCATTGGAAAGTAGACTTCTGGGGCTTCAATTTAGACACAAGAACCACCTTAGACCAAGTCCAAATAAGGGAGATATACCCATTTGAAGTTGGGCTTCAGAGCAGATTTTGTTGACCCAGCCCGAGATAGCCTTTACTAAATTAGGCATATCTCTTTGTACACTTGGAATTTAAATTTGAGGCCACCACCATTGGAAAGTATACTTCTAGGGTTTCAATTTGGACCCAAGAACCGCCTAAAACCAAGTCCATATGGGGGAGATATGCCCATTTGAAGTTGGGCTTAAAAGCAGATTTTGTTGACTCGGCCCAAAACAACAATAGCCCTTTTTTTTTTTGGTTTTGGTTCGGTTGGGACAACCCATTTACCTATTTTCTAAGCCATTCAAGTGCATCCACTCATCTTCCATTATACCTAATCATCCCCCATTGTCAAAAAGAGGTTTTGTTTGCATTCATAAAGGGCTATCCCGTGCAACCACCTTGAAAATTTGCCCTCCGATCACATTCTTGTCTCCCACCTTGTCTCCCACCTTTTTTTTGATCTTTACTCTCCCTCATTGCCTATATAGAATGATCATATTGTAAGAGAAAAAAAAGACCACGAAATTGAAGAGAAAGGAGTGAGAAAAGAGTGAAAAAAGAGAGAAAAATTGAGTTCTTGAGCCAAAAATATTCCTATATTCCATATACACCCCATACCTTCCATAGCTACTGAAATTCGTCATTTCCATGCACCAAAACCACTCCAAAAATTCTGATATAGCCAAAGATCAATTGCCTTGATCATAAGGAAGTGTGTTTAGTGATTGAAAGTGAGAAAAACTAGAGAGTTAGCCACTTTCTATACCACAAACTCCATAAACTCCATAATTTCGAATTGAGGATTTGAGAACACACTTCCTACACTTGAGGGTGATCAAGAGGAAGTTTGGAAATTAAAAAGTTCAATCTTTCTTTGGAAGGTGAATTGTTAGTCTTTCATTTTCTTATATTTTATATCTTATATTTATTTTCATGCTTCTTATTTCATTGTGTTTTGTTATAATCTAAGTGGTTTGTTTATCTCATATTTATTTTCTTACTTTATATTTCATAGTGTGTTGTTATAATCCTAGTGGTTTGTTTATTTATTTATTTTTATTCGCATGCTTTAATTTCATATTAGTTTTGTTGTAATCTTGCATGTTCTACCTCATATTTATTTTTTTTCCGTGTATTAGTCTCATATTAGTTCTGTTGTAATCTTGCATGTTCTATCTTATATTTGTTTTATTGCTTTAGGTTTATGTTGTGAGTTTGCACTTTTTATTTTATTTTATATTTGTTTTCTTGTTTTTTTTTTTAATCTAACCGGTAGTGGTTAGTTGAGCCACCTACATATTTTTTGTTTGTTCATTTTCTTGGTTTCGCAACAAGACAGGTTTTGCTTGGCCTAGTTGGCCGGCCGGTTAGCTTCTTGCGAACAAGATGGCGTAATCTCCCAATATTGACCAATTTCCGCCGGCAGTTCTAAAGAACATGAAGCTTTTATTTTATTTATTTTTTTATTTTGAGTGTATTGTGAGGTTTTTATTTTGTTGTAATATTCTCATCATCTCTCTCTAATTTGATTTGTAATTATTCTTTAAAATGTTGTAATAATTCCCCGCCCCGCTTCTTTCTATCCCGTTCTTTTACTTGCTTTCTTTATTTGTACATAAATATCATATTTATTTTTCATCATAGTTATGCTTTGCATCCATGTTTCATGCATCTTGATTCGGCTAAGTTTGCATTTGTGGATTTAATCAATTCCTATGTGATTATGCGTGCTACCTCATGTTCTTGAGATGATTCACATATCATATTTTATAAGCCGAATCTTTAGTTGCATCTCATGAGTGAATTGCATTAGGATTTTGTATATAAGATCATGCATATTTTACTAACTTTGTTTTGTAGCTTGTTCGTGGACGTCAAACATGTAAGTTTTTATGCTTTAGCATCCCGTTTGTGTGTGTTTTTCTTACTATGTCTAGCATTCTACCATGAGGCTATTTGCTTATGTGATATAACTCTATGAATGCCAGTGGATGGAGGTTGTGTCGCTTAATTTGGAATGATGTTGATTTTTCGTGCTTGTAAACTCAATTTATTTGGTTTGTACATCGTCAAAACTCTTTCAAAATGCATGATATTAAATTGTTCCAAAATGAATGGCATAGTCTATACTTGTATGTTTCACATAGTAAATTTTAGGATTTGTTAACTAATCAGAACATGAACATATAAATAAAATAAAATTCATATCATGGTTAGTAAAGGCCGATCTTTGATCGGGTGGGCGGGGGTGCTCATTATTGACCTTCCCTTCTCATACCTAAGGTTCCGAGCCAAGCATCCTTGGTACGACGAACAGTGGCCTTGGCACGAGTCATGGGTTTCGTAATTTTCCCAAAATAAATATTAGGTGGCGACTTTGAGATCTGATGATGCAGTCCATTCTTGACAAAATTGCAATAAAATGGATTTTCAATAAAAGTTGCCAAATCTGGACTCTCATTTACGTTTCACATTGCACTCGTGAGACTAGATCAAAGAGATCTTGGGGGTACGAACTGTTTAACGCACACGGGTACCCCCAGGGCATGTTACACCTATATATGTTCTTTGTATTGCATTTGCATTGTTACTTTAAATCACTATGTTTTCCATCTGCTATTCCTGGACGGTTTGCCGGAGGCTTACCCAAAGCTTGCCAAAAGGCTGACCGGTCATGGGCTCTGCCATGTTGGGAACACAACCCTTGGATCTAGACTGCCGCTGTACCATTTGATCCTCCTTTCATTTCTCGGTGTTAGGTGCGAGAGGTATATTAGGTAATTTTGCCAAGGTACTCTTTTAACCAATCAGCCTAGCTGCATGTAGAAAGCCATAGTGAGTGATCCAAACTAAGACATGATGCTCACCCGTATGCAAGATTGCGTGAAACTACTTGCTTGAAGTAGTGAAACCCTAGATCACTCCAAAGCTAAGATAGGGAAACCCTAAACTCTCATAGGGGTGTTCTGAGTGCCTTTTGTGCAAAATGTGAAATCTTTGGAAATGTGTGATGCAATCCTGGGAGAGTCTTAATCTTGAGGCGATTCTTTTCAAAACTTGAGGGTCATATCAGAATCATAATTTGGGTCGAAATCCAGGGGTTTGTGTTTGATATGGATGAATTTTTAGCAAGACTAAAACCAGGGCCAAAAATTTTATCTTGATTTGCTTTGACTGGCATACCTGGTATCCTGATCTGATGAGGCATTTGTTTTAATGCTAGGTTTGTCTGAGCCAAATAAGAAGCAGTACCCAACTTAGCAAAGGCCCAATCCAATCCCACCCGAAAAGCCTTAACCCATCACAGTGCATCCAAATCCCAGAAAAACCCACTTAGCAAATGCCCAGTCCATCTAATCCCCAAAGGCCAACTCAGAAAAGGTCCATCCACTACTGAAAGACCCATTCTAAAAAGCTCGATCCAGTTAAACCTTCTAGTTCAGATACATCCAGTGTAACTGGGTCGAAATCCTTATTAGTCAGCTCTCAAGTTACACCCATCTATTCCCTCGATTGCCAACTCAGCAGACCCATGATGGCACAGAGTCTAGAAGAAGTTGTGGCCGTGATAGCGTCCTTAAACCAGGGAATGGTCATGCAGGATAAGACCAGTGCTGAAATGCAACGCCCATCTCGAGCATCTACCACACATCCAATCTTGGGCCCCCAACCGAACTTTGACCCACCTCCACCAGCTGAAGATTTGCAAGGTCCAGATCCTCAAGAAGGGTTGGCTCAGGCTCGGGTTTTCAGACCCTTGGTGCAGCCTAATGAGGGCCTTGTTCCCCTTGATATTAATGATCTTGACCTGACCTTGTCAAAAATTGCTAACCTTGAGAAGCAATTCAAAAAGACACAGGGAAATAGCTCCATTTCTAACATTGAGGATGGGTACATCAAGGCCGCCATAAGGCTCCCAAACAGATTCAAAATGCCACATATTGACCGTTTCGACAGGTCTGGAGATCCTAGGGTGCATATCTGGCTTTTCTTGGATGTCTTGAAACCGATGGGTCTAACTAAGCCTTAGAAACTCTCTCTGTATGGAACAACCCTGTTGGGTATAGCAGCCATTTGGTATGCCAAGTTGGAGGATAAAGTGAAACAGAACTAGGAAGATTTGGCTGAGGCATTTGTCAATTAATATTCTTACAATACCCAAATTGAAATGACCACCCAAGAGCTTGAAGCAACCCACCAGAATCCTAAAGAACCTTTCGTGGAATTTGTTGCAAGGTGGAGAGCAAAGGCAGCACAAATGACCAATCGACCTTCTGAGAGGGACCAAGTGTGGATAGTGGTGCAAAACCTTGAGCCTGATATGTTACAAAAGTTAATAGTTGCTCCACTGTTCACTTTAAAAAATTTGCATGAATTGGGTATTCAGATTGAGAGTGCATTCAACAAAGGGATTATTCCCAGAACAAACGAACCAACAACGAGGGTGTTTTCCGAGAGTACCAATGCTAGCAGTAGCACTATTCCTAAACCCACTGAAATCAATACCGTTGCCACCAACCCACAAACTGCCGACCCATTCGCCAATACCAACCCACAAACAACCAGCCCAACCCGAGCTCAAGGCAGAACTTTCACCCCCCCATATGAGCTTAACTAGCGCACTAAAAGTCCTGATGGAAAGAGGGTATCTCAAACCCCTTTATCTCCAACCTCTTCCTGACCCACTCTCTGCTAGACATAACCCTACTAAATACTGTGCATACCATTAGCAGCGCGGTCATGGTACCGATCATTGCTACCGCCTTCGTCATGAGGTTCAGAATCTCATCGACAACCAGACGATAGCTCCACCTAAGGAACCCAATGTTACCGCCAATCTACTTCCCATTCACAACCAAGTACCTCCTCCTCACCTTAATCTCATCCATACACTGCTACCTACCTTCAACGCCAGTATATACATCACCCCAGCCCATCTGCCCAAGCCAAAGGTGTTCATTGTTGAAAGTACCGATTTGTGCATGATGGGTGCACCTAATCCGGTTTGGGTATATCAAGAGCGCTGAAATTGAATACATCCATTCAAACCAATTCACAATTAAAGCTTATGAAAAATCCTATTACATGGCTAGGGTTTCATCAAAACCCTAGAAAAGAAGACTAACCACTCATGGAGGAGTGGGAAGAGGAAGAAGATGAGAAAGAAACTCCTATGGAAATGTTCTTCAAGCTTTTGGAGAAAAATCACCTCTTTAGAACCCTAGCCTCCCTTTACTTTCAATTAATTTTTTGAACCCTAGGTTTGGCTATTTTTCTCTCTTTTATTCTCAGCAAAACAGACCAAAAATTCTGTACACGCGTCGCTAGGTGGGCCGCTCGAGCACCCATGTGGGCTGCTCGAGCACCCATGTGGGCTGCTCGAGCGATGGTGGGCCGCATGTACAGTGAAGCTTGGCCACACGTGCAGTGGTCTGGTTGGACTTGCACAGAGGATGTGCTTTCGCGCCTCTTTTGATTGAATTTTCATATTTCTTGCCAAATCTGTACAAGTGCACGAAACACATCATCTCCACCAAATAAACAAAATTGAAAGACTAAAAATGTAACTTAAATGGCTTCAATGTGGTACCTTTCGGCCTACATCACACCCCCCAACTTACATTTTGCTAGTCCTCAAGCAAAACAAAAGAAATAAGAAAGATAAAATACTCTAAACCACATTCATAGGGACCACGATTGCATTTAGCATATGCAACAAACCTTTAAACCATAAGGTTACCCCAAGTGGAGGAGTATAATCTCATGAGGGTTTTCAGAAATGATACCCACAAAAATCAACATATTCATATCTGCTCAACAACAATTAATCATACTACTCCACCTAACAATCAACTTGTGTGCCACTACTGTGTGAGATTAAGACATGATTAGTTATTGAAGGCACAGTGGACAAGCATGAAGGAATCTATTGAGTCAAAACCACAATTCAGTTAATACAAAAGTAAAGTCCCCTGTACTTGTGCATGCTAGTAGACACATCATCAGTACCCTCGGTGTAAAGTGCAATCTCCATATTAGTTAATTGTTCATTATAATAGCCCAGTGTAACTCATAATAACAACCAACATATACAGAAAAACTAAACTGTTGCAGCCAAGATTCTCAATTTTTTTCTATATATATATATTTTAAATATGAATGTGCAATGTTCTGATCCATTAAGCTTTCTAATCAACCCATGTAACAAGCATTGGGCCAATGACTCCCAAACCAGACGATTTTAGGGCACTAGGTGTGAAGACACTCCTACGGGCTTAATAACTCAAGTTGAAAAGGCTACGAATCCGTACAAGTCATTCTTCTTATTTTTCCTTAACTGTGCAATGTCTAAGTTCCTTAAGCTTTCTAATTAACCCATGTAGCAAGTATTGGGCCAATGACTCCCAAACCAAACGGTTTTAGGGCACTAGGTGTGAAGACACCCATACGGGCTTAATAACTCGAATTAAAAAGGCTACGAACCCAAACAAGTCAAGTGTTTTTTTTTTGTGGTTTTTTTTTTTTTTTTTTTTTTAAGAATCTTGGCTACTCATTTGTTCTTTTCTGCAACCCTAGCCATTATTAATAATGTACACCAGGGATTATAATAAAGAGGTCACTGCTATGATAGTGTGTTCATGTGAATTAAGGCATATTCATGACAAGTGTACTAATACCACAAACACAAACAACTATCCTAGTGCAAACATCACATGTGAGTATTTACCCAATAAACCCTTTTCATACAAGCCCACTATGTTCCCCAATTAACATACGCTCATATCATTACCATACTGGCACAAAGTAAACATTAAGTGAAGTGGTGCAATCAAGTGCAGCAAGTACAAACATGAATGATTATTACAAATACCCTCACCCCCCAATTGGAATACAACATTGTTCTCAATGTAAGCAATTGTACAGTAAATAGTAAAATGAGAGAGAGGATCTTACCAGACAACGTGGGCGCACATCCAGTGAGGTAAGGACACCCAAACACACACACACACTTTGATGTTTTTTTACTTTTTTATTTTTTTTATTTTTTTTCGGTATAGTATAAAAGGAAAAGAAAAATAAAATAAAACAAAACAAAATAAATAAGGAAAGAAAACAAAGAAAATATACAGATATCACTGATGTGGATCCGGCGGTGGTGGAAAATGCTGCTCAAAGAGGGCATGCATCAGTGTCCGAGTCTCGAATGCCTCATCATGAACCCTAGCGCCAAGCTGATCAAACTACTGCTCACTCGAATTCTGGTATGTATAGAAGTCAGTTTGCAGAGATGCAACTAACTGCTGATACCCATCAAATGCTGCCTGTGAGTAATCCCGACAAGCCTGGTAGTTGGTCCGGAGATCAACTACAGATTGCTGAATGGCGGCTTGATTATCCAAAAGAGACTGATATTGCGCCCTCGTCATATGGAATGGCAATGGCACTGGTGCAGCGGCGGGCTCAACTGGGGTATCATTAGGATTGGCTGGGGTTTCGGGGAGGAGTAGTGGAGGTGGCAGGCGAGTAGTGGTTTGGTGCCAATGGGTTTTACCATAAAGTGTGGGCGGCGGAAGGTGAACCTCATTGGCCTGAAGTGGGTATGTCTCTTGGTCTTTTATGAGTGCAGTGATAAGGTTGGCGAAAGGGAGGGCCCATGTAGAACTTCCCCGGGTATTGCGTATTTTGACGTCATTAAGGATTCGATGCATCTGGTTGTAGATCAAAGTAGGGATGTCAACCCAAAACCCGAAGTTAAATCGATGCAAGGCACGGAGGAAGTCCCCTCGCTACTCTTCCTTGTGGCCAAGAGGAATGACATTCTTTTTCAATACCACATCGAGGAAGAGAAGGCGGCGTGGTAAATTAGCCCGCCGGATGCTAGTACAGTTGTCATCATCCTAACACCCCTCATAAAATTCAGTTACCAGTGCCGAGATGGTGAGTTCCCGAGTGAATACCGGGAACTGTTCTGCATTAATAAGGTCCATGGAACAGTGGAGGACCTCGGCAATTGAAACTGGAGTGATCACTAACTCCACTCCGTCAACAAGGGAGCAAAGAGCTCCCGGGGCCTCGTCGCTGATGTACATATGCTGATAAAAGAGTCGCACAATGCGAGGATATGCCGATTCAGTGACGGTGCAGATGCCAAGGAGGCCCCGATCTTCAAGTTCTTGAATACTCCACGTAGTGGTTTGATGGCGACGGAAGAAGTCCACATCAAAGGATGTATCACATACAATTGGTTTGTTGGCCCAAGCATCGGTTGGCACATTCCTAAATGCAATGTTGGCATTGCGAGGCCGTTTGGGTGCTCGGCGGGATGATGAAGACATGTCTGCACAAAATAATTCAACCAACACAACCAAAAATGTGGAACCATTATATCAGCACTCATCAAATACGACATGTATGCATAAATCACTCAAAACCTCATCGTCATCACACCATCGGATTTATTGTTATTTTTTTATTTTTTTGTTTATTTATTTATTTATTTATTATTTTATTCTATATATATATATATATATATATTTAAAATTCTATCTATTTAGTTATTTAATATATTATTAAACATACTACAAAAAAAAAAAAAATTATACTAAGTTAATATGAGACAAAATTACAAATGCACAGTGGAACTACAAATATGAAATAAATAAGAAAATTAAATTAAATTAAACAATCTAAGTTAGTAGAAGAGAAGAAAATAAAATAAAAATTCAGAAAATAAAATAAAATAAAATAAAAACTAAACTACTAAACAATTAAACGAACAATTACATTATAAAATAAAAATAAAAATAAAATCACTAACTAAACAAGTAAAATAAAAATAAAAAGAACAATAATCCACTAACTAATTAAACTAACAAGAATCACTAACTAATCAATTTAAACTAAACAAATATAGTAAATAAAAATAAGCTAAATTATTATTATTATTAGTACCTTTATTTCTGAGTTTTTTTTTTTTTTTTTTTGAAAGAAACACGAGATCTATGGTAAACTAACCTTAAATCTAACTACAATGCAAGGTTGACAGAAGAAATATAAAGTTTGAAACAAAAAGGGATGATTTACCTTTAAGTAGTGAAGAAAGAGAGAAAGAAGGATGATTCGTCAGAAAAAATAGTGGTCGCTGGAGATTCGATGGACGGAGAGGAAATAGGGCGTCGGCGGTGAGATGGTGGCGATGAAGGAGGGTGAAGGTTGGTAATGGTGGGGTTTGATGGAGTTTGTGGGTGTGTGGGGTTTAGAGAGAGAAGAAGAAGAAGAAGAAGAAGAAGAAGAAGAAGAAGATGAGAAAGGTAGAATGATAGAGATGGTTGGGAAAGTGAGAGTCAACAAGTGTGTTAGGGCTTTTGTTTAGGAAATTTCATTTTTATTTTTTTTATTTTTTTATTTTTTATTTACTGATTTTATTTTTATTTATTTTTGAATAAAATAAAAAAATTAAAAATTAAAATTAAAATAAGCGCTGAATTACGAATGCTCCAGCGACAGAATTGGGCCGCTCCTGCAGCTCTTGCGCAGAACACATTTGGGCCTGGGCTGCTCGTGCGGCCTGGTCCTCCGCTCGTGCGGTGGTTTTTTTTTTTTTTTTTTTGAATTTGGCCACTCGAGCTCCGTATTTTGGGCCGCTCCTGCGACGAAATTGAGCCGCTCCTACGCCGTGAGTGCAGTAGCCATTTGGGCTTGGGCCGCTCGTGCGGTATTTTTTTTTTTTTTTTTTTGGGCTGCTCTTGCGACATGAAAGCAGTAGCCTTTGGGGTTTGGCCGCTGGTGCGGCCTAACAAACCGCTCGTGCGCCCATTTGGGCCGCACGTGCAGTCTGTCGCCCCCCTTTTTTATTTTTTTTATTTTAGTATTTTATTATTTTTTCTTTTATTATTTTTTTTATTTTTTATTTTCTTAAAAACCAAGTACAGCATTTTTTTTAATTTTATTTATTTTATTTTTTTTAATTATAAATATGTATATATATTTTTTTAGAGGTTAAAGAAAAGAAATTAAAAACCAAGTACAACCCAAAACATGCGAAACCATTTCTACTTTCATTTGACATCCGGAATAAATATAGCACTTTGGAAAATATCGGAATGCCTAACAAGGGTATAATCTTCACGCAAAAACTACGGGTACTACTTTTCTCCCTAACAGTGTGTGTAACTTTCCCTATTCTCCAACATGGTGATAGACTAGGTTGATTCGGTATCCAGAATCGAGGCGCATAAAGCTAACTCGACCTATGGGGCTGCCATACAGAGTTCAAGCTGGGGTGGTTTTGAAGCAATCTCCACACCACTGAGTATTTAAACCAGACTTTAGTCTCGGAAATTCGACCTATGGGGCTGCCATACAGAGTTCAAGCTGGGGTGGTTTTGAAGCAATCTCCACACCACTGAGTATTTAAACCAGACTTTAGTCTCGGAAATTCCAAACCTTTGCGTTCTAGGCTTTGCCATTCGAACTCTAGTTTCCACCATCTCAGTTGGTCTCCTAGGAACTCATTACAAACACAGTTAGGTGGCTATACTAGGCCGTCAGATGCCGTTCGGGCACGGCAAACGCCAAAGGAATTACACCTTTAGAGGAATTAAAGTCTCCTAGACTCAAAGTAATCACTATGGAAGATATATTGGGTCCGTCAAATGGACAACCTCAATCATCTCTCCTTTCTCAATACCATCCACATAGTGTTTCAATCTTTGGCCATTGACCTTGAAAGTCGTACTATCTTGTGGATTTTTAATTTCAGCCGCCCCATGTGGAAAGACTTCTATAACCTCAAATGGGCCATCCCATCAAGACCGGAGTTTACCCGGGAACAACCGCAATTTGGCATTGAACAACCACACTTTTTGGTGAGGCTCGAAGGACTTACGAGAAATATGTTTATCATGAAATTCCTTAGTGCTAGCCTTGTAAATTTTAGAGCTCTCATACGCATCATTGCGGAGCTCCTCTAACTCATTGAGTTGGAGTTTTTGATGGTCACCGGCTTTGACCATATCAAAATTGAATTTCCTAATGGCCCACAAAGCCCAGTGTTCTAACTCAACAGGGAGATGGCATGGTTTTCCAAACACAATCCTATATGGAGACATCCCGATGGGTGTCTTATATGCAGTGCGATAGGCCCAAAGTGCATCTACTAACCTAGTGGACCAATCTTTCCTATCGGGCCTCACAGTTTTCTCGATGATGTGTTTAACCTCCCTATTAGATACCTCTATCTAACCACTAGTCTGGGGATTGTAGGAAGTGCCAACTTTGTGAGTGATCATATATTTGCGCACTAAGGCCTCAAAGAATCGGTTGCAAAAATGTTTGCCACCGTCACTAATTATGGCACGCAGGAACCCAAAACGGCAAAAATGGTCTCATGGAGGAATTTAACCACAACTTTGTGGTCATTCGTTCTGGTTGCCACTGCCTCCACCCACTTAGAGACGTAGTCCATAGCCACCAAAATATATTCAAAGCCAAAAGATGGTGGGAAGGGATCCATAAAGTCGATGCCCCAAGCATAAAAAATCTCAACAATTAAAATTGGGGTCATCGGCATTATATCTTGCCGTGACATAGAGCCCATGCGTTGGTAATGCTCGCAAGCTCTATAGAAGGCATGGGCATCTTTGAAGATAGAGGGCCAGTAGAACCTACATTGTAAAACCTTGGCGGCCATTTTTTGCCCACTAAAATGGCCGCCACATGCATGAGAGTGACAAAAGGTGAGAATACTATGGGTTTCACTCTCAGGAACACAATGCCAATGTAGACACCCCATTTTTGATTGCCCATAAGACTTGGGCGCCACTGATTGCTTACTTGATGGTGCAGGCTATCTTTTGCAAAGGTTTCATTTCTTCGACAATAAGAGTGTGAATTCCCAACCCACAACCCCTTTTTGGACCAAAACCATTTTGACCAAAATGATTTTAGACCTTAAAATCCTCTCTTTCAAAATATTTTTGAAAAAAAAAAAAGTTCCTACGATGTTCCGAGGCTCGCACTTCGTTAAACATTGCGCTTTTCGGTAAACCGAGCAAGAACAAAGTGGAAATGAATGAAAGAGAGGTGAAATCTCTGAAAAAATCTTTAAAACATCTTGTTTAGAGGTTTGGGGTTGAAGAAAGGTGGAGGAGAGGGAAGAAACCTAGTTGGGGAAGAAGTTGGGCATGAACCATTAAGAGAGAGTCGAACAGCCCTCGCTAAATCAGATCTATCCTTTTGTACACTTGGATTTCAGCTATGAGGCCACCACCATTGGAAATTGGACTTCTGGGGCTTCATTTTACATTCAAGAATCTCCTAAAGCTGAGTCCAGATGAGGGAGCTATGGCTGGTTGAAGTTAAGCATTAATCCGATTGAGCTGAAAATGAGCAGTCTTCACTAAAACAAGCATATCTTTTTGCACACTTGGATTTTTTATGTGAGGCTGCCACCATTGGAAATAAGACTTCCAGGGATTCAATTTAGGCTCAAGAATGACCTGCAAAGGAGTCTAGATGAAGGAGATATGCCTGCTTGAAGTCAGGGCCAGAAACCAGTTTTTGCTTTCCAGCCACTAGTGAAGCTTGTCGGCCATGTGTCGGCCACAAATGGAGTTTTCTGGCCGTAGGTTGGTCAGGAGTGACCCTTGTCAGCCACCAGTGGTGGCGGGTCGGCTAGCAATGGTGGCCGGTCGGCCACAAGTGTCCAGAAAGCTCAGATTTTGCAGATATTTTCCTCCAGCTGTATCACACTGCTCCAGCTGTCTCTAATTCAGATATTTTCGACCAAGGCTCTTGTATTTCTATATATAGAGGGCCTTCTCTATTGTTTTAAAGGTTAGAAAGATTTGGGAGCCTCTCTCTCTACAATTCTCTCTCTCTAGATTTCTCTCTCTCTTGCCCTTTTGTGCATACAAGTAGAGATACACTTCTAGTTTGCCCGTCAACCCTTAACCAAAGTTGGTTATCTTTGGGCTGAGATTCTTTGGGACCTTCTTTGAGCTTTAGAAGGTGATTTTAGCTTGATTTGGTGCCTCATTTGTGCCTAAAGTGTGTTGTGCTTCAAGAGGTATAAGACTCACCTTTTAAACTTGTTTTGCATAACTTGTTTCACCATCTTTTTGTACTGTTTTTGGTCTGGTTTTCAACTACAAAAACTTCTATTTTTCAATCCTAAAAATGGTAGTTTGAGCCTTTATGAGTTACGGGGTTGTTCCCCCTTTTGGCTCTTTGGCTTGTTAAGCTTTTTGTGCTATCTTTCATCACCTTTAAGTCAAACTTTTTGGGCCTTTTAACCATAGAAATTCAGAGGTTTTCAATGGTAAAAACCTTCTTTTGAAGTCCAAAATTGGAGGGGATGGCCTCCCCTTCTTGTTGTCTTGCTTACATGACTAAATAGCTTAACATGTGAGCATGTTTTTCTAGCATTTTGTACCTTAATCTCAGCATATCTTTGCTACTGTTTTGAACTATTTTAGCTCTGCTTTGAGCTAGTTTGGTCCTTTGAAGCTTGTATTGTGTGGTTGTAGTGCAATCTCCTTCATTAGCTTAATGTTTTAGGCTCTTAAACATGATTTGCATGAGTTACTTGCATGTTTTAGTATCATTTTGCACGCCATTTCAGCATTGAAATCTCTACAATCTCCCTCTATTCTTCACTTTTTCATTTATTTTGAAAGTGGCTTTGAACCCATTGTTGGCTTGAGTGTGGAATTGAGACCCTCATGCTTAATGGTTTAATTCCTTTGGGAGTTCATTACCAACAGCATGAGGCCTCTTTCATGCTCAAGGTACTTGTGGTTTAAGCCCTCTTTCTATTAGAGGGCACTCACCTTTTGGACTAATCAATTAAAGAATGGATTGGTAATCTAAAATGAGTAAATAAAACATGACAAGTAAAAGAGGCAAGATTAAGCATCTTTGTGTTACATTGCATGTGTTCGAATCGAACGTTAATTTGAACACGAGAAAAATGGGATGTTTCATACTCAAAGTGATGAAACGTGCCACTTTTCTTGGTCACCATCACCCTTGATCATGCATGATAGGGTTGTGGTTTTGTTGAGTCTTGTTTTGCACTCATTAAGCTTGTACAAGCTTGGTTCTTTGGTCATCATGCATGAAAATGCTTGGTTGATGGTTTGAGGGCCAAGAGTTGCACTCCTTTGAGCTTATGCGATGATAAGGAGAGTAATAGTACATACACTCCTTGGGAATACACTTCTTTGCCTCTATTTTCTCTCTGTTGCAGCAAAAAAGAGAAGTTCAGGGAAGGGGTGGCCGACTGGCCAACAGTAGTGGCCGACCGGCCACAAATGGTAGCTGACAGCCACCATTGGTAGCTGACCGGCCACAAATGAAATTTTGCACAAGTGTGTTCCTGAGTTAGAGTAGAGGCATTCTGGGAGTTAGCACAATTTTCAGTGATCAAACAAGTGCAAACAGAGGCATCCGATGGCAAGGCAGTGGCATTTTCGGGTGGAGCAACCGAGCATGTATGCGTCCCTCGCCCTCGAGGCCATTTAATCGCTTTAGTTAGCTTAGAATAGCTAGTTAACTCGAGTGTTGTACTTAATTAGTTAGTGTAACTAATTCTTCAATTTCGGTTTGTAATATTTAGCTAGCTTAGAGTAGTTAGTTAATTTATTTCAATTGTTGTAATAATTAGCTTAGAATAGTTAATTAGTTTTGGTTTGTAATAGTTAGCTTAATTAGAGTAGCTAGTTAGCTTATTCATTCGGACCCTCCTTCGCGAGGGCGTAATGTTATAATAAGTGTGCGTGTGTGTGCATGTCTTCCAACCCTACGTCTTTCTCCCTTTTATTTAATCACTTTCGATGGTTAGATTAAGGATCATACTTCAATTAGCATACCTTATGCTTGCATGTTTGCATCCATTCATTTGTCTTGCATGCACCGAGGCTCGGCGCATCATTCAAACTGCATCGTAATTTCAATACTTCTTTGAATACGTGTTTCAAAGCATGCTATCAAAGTGTTGCAAATGCCATATTAGTAGCCGAGCCTATTAATTTCATATTGCATGTGTTGTATTAGGCATTTTGTATAGTTAGAATCATGCATATTTCTAACTAGTTTTTGTTTTGGCTTGGAGTACTCGGTAAGTTTTATGCTTTAGCATACTTGCATGAGTGTGATTACCATATTGCCATGTTTCGCATGCTTGCCATGAGGCTATGTGCTTACTTGCTAAACTGCATGAATATCTATGGATAAAGGCTTTGTTGCTTGAATTGGGAACAATTCATCAAATGTGTGTTTTAAGCCCACTTTGTGAAGTGGTGAAATCATGTTTTAAGCCCACTTGAGGTGGCAAATCCGCGTTTTTAAGCCCACTTGAGGGTGGCAACTTCAAACCATTTTTGAAAACAAACATGATTTGATTTATTCCAATTCTTGCAATTTTAGTCTATACTTGCTTGTGCGCGTCACATAGTAAAGTTAGCTAATAACCAGAATAAGAACACATGAGGTTTATAAAGGAACATATCATGTTTAGTAGAGGTTGATCTTCGATTGAGCGAGTGGGGGTGCTCATTTCATGACCTTCCCTTCTCGTACCCAAGTTCTCGAGTCGAGGCAACTTTGGTGATGACGGACACGTGGCCTTTGGCACGAGTTAGGGTTTCTTAAATTTTCCCCAAAATAAAAATATTTAGGTAGCAACTCTGTAATCTGGCAAAACAGTCCAATTTTGGCATTATTTGATTGAAAATTGATTTTCCAAAATGATTTGCCGGATTTGGACTCTTTGGTGATTATCAGTTTCACATTGCACTTGTGAGACTAGATTCAGAACCGCAAGAGTCTGAACTGTGAGGCCTTCTTTTCAAACCCTTTCTGAAAGGCGGGGACGCGGAAAAAGGCAAGCCCACAGCCGAATCACTTGATCCGAACAATACTTAAACAATTAAATGTGTTCAGAACAAGCAGGTATAATACATAGCGAAAACATGAAGTGAGCAAGAAATGCAAAAATACATTGCGGAGAATGCAAAAGGGAAGTACGTACCTCTCGCGCCTGGTGAGACAGATGAGACTCTAGCTCCTGTAGCAGTAGGTCTGCGGGTACTCGCCGATCGAAGTCGGTAAAGTGATGGAAGGTGGTAGGAGGCAGGATGTGCTCCTGAGGGTGGTACCTTTCTGGGTCAAAAGGCCGAATCGTCGGAGGCAATGACATGATGTCTGGCTCGTCCTCGGCATGTGGAGAACCTCCGTCGTGATGAAACTGATCCGCCATCCAGAGAAATCTGCAAAAATGAGCAAAAAACGAGCGAAATGAGCCAAAATTGCAAAAAGTCAACAAAAGTCAACTCTCGGGAAAGGAAAAAGTCAACAAAAGTCAACTCCCGAGAAAATGTGCCAAAGTTCGAGACAAACATACCTCAAGTGGTGAAAATGAAGAAAGAAGCTCCGAAATCAAATTTTAATCGGTTCAAAGTGAAGAAAATCGAAAGTTTTTGCGAAATAACCTCGCGTGGGGTGTTGGAAAACGCGTATAAAGCGCAGATCTGAGGGGGAAAATGGTCTAGGGAGCAAGAGGAGCTGATTTTGGCCTTAGAGGTGTGAGCAAAAGTGATTTGGACAAGTCAACTTAAAGATCCGAACCTGAAAGGACAAAACTGCCCCAATTTTCGTAAACTGGTCGGCCGACCAGTTTTTCTAGCTGGCCGACCACCTTGTGAGCAAGAACTGGTCGGTGGCTATTCTAGGTGGTCGGCCATCCCCCCTGGTTGGTCTCCAAGGTCCCTTGGTTCTCCCTATGTATTTTGGTGATGATTGGAGTCCTCGGCTCTCGAGAAAGTACAAGAAAAGTGCACTTTTCGGAGCGAGATGTCTCCGCGGGAACTTCAATTCAAGTCTTCGACGTGTGGCTCGTCGTTACTCGCCAAGAGCAAGGTGTATCCTTTTTGAGTATGTTGCAACCCCTCCGAGAGGTAAATCGGAGGTCACGTTTGAGTTGCTCTCTTCAAGGCTCGTACTTCTTTACTCAGCGTTTTGTTTCAAGCATGCTTTTGAAGTTGCATTGTTATGCACACCACTTGCATTGTTGTGCACGTTCCACTGGTATTGTCATGCACCCATACTTTACTTACCTCGTCACGCATGTTTCGCTTGCATTGCTATGCACTTTTCCATCGGTGTAACAGCGCCCGCGAGGGACCTCGATGCTACAGTTCGGACTCCCTTTTTCTGTTTGTTGCGGTTCTTAATCTGAACCAAAGAGTCCAACTCTGGCAAATCGTTTTGAGAAAAACAGATTTTGAAAAGAAGTGCCAAACATGGACTGCTTTGCCAGATACAAAGTCGCCACCTAAATATTTTTAAAATGGGAAATTTAGGAAACCCTGACTCGGTGCCGAAGGCCACGTGTCCGTCATCACCAAAGTTGTCTTGGCTCGGGAGCTTGGGTACGATCGGGGAAGGTCAGCTATGAGCACCCCTTTCGCCCGGTCCGAAGACCGGCCTCTACTAACCATGATATCCGATTTTGAAAACGTTTATGTGTTCTTATTCCAATTATTAGCCTAGAATTACTATGTTATGCGCACAGCAAACAAGTATAGACTAGATTGCCTAATTTGGAAATAAACATTGCATATCCGTTCGTTTTGAAAGCGCTTCGGAAATTTGCTACTCGCAAGTAGGCTAAAACACGGATTTCAACGAGTTTTTCCAACTCAAGCAATCCAACCTCCACCCACAGGCATTCAAGCAATTTATCTCATATAAGCATTTAGCCACATGGTAATCATGCTGTCATGTTAACATTCACACACATGCGATATGCTAAAGCATAAATACTTACATCGTACTCCGTGCCAAAACAATAAACTAGTTAGTAATCATATGCATGATCCTAGTTCATGTTAGAGTGACTAATGCATCGCATACAAGGGTGTAATCTAGACAGGCTCGGCTAACCCTAAAATGGCATGTGAAATGAAATCATTCGGTGCACGTATTCAAGTTAGATTTGAAGATACAATGCGGTTTGTATGATGTACCGAGCCCGGTGCATGTAAGACAAATGTATGGATGCACGCATGCATTGCATAAGGTATGCTAAAATAAACGTGCCCTAATCTACCATCATAAGCAGGTAAATAAAAGGGAAGAGAGAAGTGGGGGTTGGAAGACATACACACCACTCACACACGCTTATTACAGATTTGCCCTCGCTCGGAGGGACCAAATAAATATACAAATTAATTAAATTAACTAAACAAATTAATTAATCTAATTAAAACAGTAAAGCCCTCGGGAAGCGGGTCAGATGCAGCGCATGCTCGGGACTTGCTCGGAATCGCACTGCCATGCATAGTCTGCCTCTGTTTTCTCTGCTTTGCTCCTCTGAAAACTGCCAAAGTCTCAAGGATGCTTCTCTGGACATTGGAGATCACCATCGGCTGAGTAGAATGGCCACCGGCCGTAGAATGTAATCATCGGCTGAGGATAAAGTTATCGGCCCTTACCAATGGCCGGCCGGCACTAAATGTTGCTGGTCGGCAGAAAGTTCCTGCAGAACCTGCAACTCACAGCAGCAGAGGGCAAAACCTTGCATGGCAATGTAATCCAAACAATGTATGCACCAAACAAGCCTCTTATCATATATACAACTCAAAGGGACATGGTTCTTGGTTCTCGGACCATCAATCGCGCATTTCCATGCGTGATGGCCCAAGAGACCAAGTTGTGCACATTTTGATGTGAAATGCAATGCATACAATGCAAACCAACAAGCCAAAGCCCAATTCCTATCACTAGTTCAAAGAACAAGGCATGCATGCAAGATGCAACCTAAGCATGTTAACTAACATGCAACATGAGCATACAAGGTACACATACAAGTATGCCACAACTATGCAAACTACTTAGAGCATGCAAGATGTAATCCAATCATGCAATATGCTAGTAATTTGACCAAGGGAATGCATGCCAAATGCAAATGACTTCAAGCATCCAACACATGTGGCCAAAGCATGCAAACATGGTATAGTGTAACAACACTTGAATGGCATGCAAGGGAGGGACTTACACTAATTGGACAGCCCTAAACTAGGTCCAAAACAGTGGCCAAAACCATGGAAGTGAAGGCCAAAATGCAAACAAGCATGCAAGCACTCATGATCCAACACTTAGGCATATAAAGGCAACTCTTAAGCACACTTAAAGAGACCAAACAATAGACAATTAGCATGCAATGAAAAGCTTTAAAATCATGTTATAAGAGGTGCCAAACCAACTTAAACAAGACAAATACTAGTGTGCAAATAGTCCAAGTTCTTGAAGCAAGGTAATGAAGCTTTGAAACACACTTAGCATAACAACCATGGCATACATTAAACAACTAAAAATAGATTTTTAGCATGTTAAAACAAGGCCAAAGGACTACTTAGATGGCATCTAAGTGGCTCAAATTCAAAGGCATGCACAATGGTCAAAACATAGGGCATACAAGACAAGCTTTCAAAGCTTCAAAGAGGCGTCCAAGGCAAGCATACGAGCATGTCTTAGGGATTGAAATGACATGTAGGGTGGTTCCAAACCACTAAATCAAAGCAAACAAAGCATGCTACACACTTACATACTTAAGGCCAACAAGCCCAAAAATGCAAAGAGGCTATATAATGCATGCTAGGGTCGACTCAAACAACCTAAGACAGACCTAAAGCATGGCAAAATAAGCACAAAAGCTTCACAAACCTAAGCCTAAAACATGCTAAAACAAAGGCACACAACCTAAGGCATACTAAGGCAATCACAAGGCATTACAAGGTAGGTATGCAAGACATGCATAGTACACCAAAACCAACTTAAAACCATGTTATATTATGGCAATATAAGCATGAAAAACAGCCAAGGCATGACCAATAAACACTCAAACATAAGCTCCCTTAAGAGACCAAAAATGGTCCTTTTCAAGGACAACAAGGAGAGGGGGTGGCCCTCCCCTTTTGGAGACTTCAAGGCACCATCCCCACCACTGAAATCCCTCAAGATTTCAGTGGTGAAGAGGCCCAAACACCAAAGTCTCGAAACTTGCACAAAATAGCACAAAAATGGAGCCTTTCAAGGCCTAAGGGTGGTCAAACACACCCAAACCACAAAACACTCTTAACAAACAATCAAGAGGGCCTAAAAACAGAACTTTTTTATGTTATACACTAAACACAAAAACAGCTCTAAGATAGGTAGAAATAAGATGCAAAAATGGGGAATAAAAGGGAAGTTTCTTACCCTTGTAGACCACCTTCACAAAGGATGCTCCAACAGCCTTCTTGAGCTCCAAACCAGCTTCAAAGCTCCAAAAACAAGTCTCAAATCCTCAGTTCCAAGAGGATGGTGTGATGGTAGGTGTTTGTGCACAAAACTAAGCCTAAAGCACACACAAAGACAAGAGAGGGAGAGATATAGATATAGGTTAGATACACTATCTTAAACCCTAAAACCAGAGCTCTCTAACTCTCTTCTCCAACTTGTCTAACCCTAGAACAAGGGAGAGGAGGGCTCCTCTTATAGAGGAGCCAATCTTGTAAAGCTTACAAGGTAAGCTAACAAGAGGGCCATCCCTCCATACACGTGTATGGAGGGGAAGCAAATGCCAGCCAGCTGTTTCAAAATATCTCCAAAAGCAGCTGAACAGTAGTCGGCCGGCCAAAAATGTCATTTTGACAAAATTGACTGCCGACCGGCAACAAAGAGTGCCGACCGGCAACATACATTGCCGGTGGCAACAAAAACCAGCCGGTGGCCTCTAGCCACTGCCGGTGGTGTGTGGGGATGCCTCACAAGGCATTCCCTGCCCCTCCAAGGCAAAACACAAGTGTTTGGTGCAAAACCAGACACAAAACGGTCGAGTTCGGAGATCCTGAGACAAAGCGCGTAGCCGAGAACTCCGGGAACTCCAAACGAACACAAACATGGATAATCACCGAGTGTTCAAACAGTGACGTCCAAGTCTTTAGGACGGTCAAAAATGGGGTGTCTACAGTTGCCCCTCTTTGACAGAACTCGAAAGTCATAACAATGACGGGAGTGAATGTCAAAGCCCAGAGACGACCCATTTTTGACAAGGCTGAAGACTTAGACAAACATGCAAGACGAACAAGATATGCGCCCAAAGGCAGGGGCAAAATGCAACTGAAAATGCAAGAAGTCGAGCATAACTTATGATCATGCAAAGAAAGCTGTAACGAAGCACGCATGCGACATTTTTAAGCTAGCATACATCAAACTACACTATAATGCAGAAAGGATGTAAGAGAATTATGCAATTCTCAATACGTCTCACGCGGAGGATATAATACCTGTCCGGTTCGCCCGGTTGCACCGGCCTCAAATGAGCCGTACATACAATATCGTGCCTGCAAAGAAAGCAAACTTAACAGGTACAATATTGTTAGCAACATGCATGACAATGCAATGATGAATGCAAAATGATATGCACTATATACAAAACTACGTATAAACAATGCAAATGATATGCAATGCAATCGAATCATGATTCAATCATGAGCGGTTCGAAACCACACAAATGTCAAATGGATTGGTCGAAGTAACAAGTCCGTCTACCATAGAACGATGTCTGAACTATAAGTGATGTAGACGGACACAATAACAAGTATTGGGTGGAATGACATAAGTGGGGTGACGACCTGCTGAGGAAAGAACAATGATCCTAAAGCAGGATGCGACGATTACACTACAATGTAATATAATAATGGTTATGGCGTGCGGGCCAAACCGTATCTCGCTTAGGAAGGGGATGCACGCATACAAGCCGCATCTAATCACAGAACTGTACGCGTGCAGAACTGTGCTTTGAAGTGCAAAGTATGGACACATACCAGACCAAGCTCAACAAGGAAAGGCGCAAGTCATAAATGGGGGGGAATGCAGTGGATGCATGAAAAGAGATAGACACAATGGATATGGCACGCAAGCCAAACCAGGTCTTGCCTAGGAAAGGCATGTATGCATACAAACCGCGTTTAATCACAGAAAAGGTGCCGCAACCCTCAAACCAACATACCAGCGTGGAATAGGCGCGTACACATGCAGAACTGTGTTTCAACGTGAAAAGTATAGGCACATACCAGACCAAGCTCAACAAGGAAAGGCGCAAGCCATAGACGGGGGTGATGCAATGAATGCATGCAACTAAAATGCAATGGAGATGGATACAACGGATATGGCACGCAGGCCAAACCAAATCTTGCGTAGGAAAGGCATGTACGCGTACAAGCCGCGTCTAACACAGAAAAGGTGCCGCTACCCTCAAACCAAGTTCATCAAGGAATAGGCGCGTACACATGCAGAACTGTGCTTTAACGTGAAAAGTAAGGGCACATACCATACCAAGCTCAACAAGGAAAGGCGCAAGCCATAGATGGAGGATGATGCAGTAAATGCATGCAAGCTACAATGCGATATTTACAATATGCAATGGAATGGATGTTTACAGAAAATGCATGACATATGCAATACTTATGATGATGTATGACATATGCAATATTTACAACGTAATGCATGACATATGCGACAATAAAGGTTTTACACCTTCGAAGGATTTAAGGTCTCCTAGACCGCTATGACAATGGAAATATGACACGCATGCCACTGCAAATGAGACATGCATGCCAATGGAAATGTGACACGCATGCCAACGGAAGTGAGGCACACGTGCCAATGCAAATGGGGCACACGTGCCGATGCAAATGAGGCACATGTGCCAATGAAAATGAGGAGGCACACGTGCCGATGCAAATGAGGCATACGTGCCAATGAAAATGAGGAGGCACACGTGCCGATGCAAATGAGGCACATGTGCCAATGCAAATGGGGCACACGTGCCGATGCAAATGAGGCACACGTGCCGATGAGAATGGGGCACACGTGCCAATGAAAATGGGGAGGCACATGTGCTGATGCAAATGAGGCACACGTGCCAATGTAAATGGGGCACACGTGCCAATGAAAATGGGGAGGCACACGTGCCGATGCAAATGAGGCACACGTGCCGATGCAAATGAGGCACACGTGCCGATGCAAATGAGGCACACGTGCCAATGTAAATGAGGCACACGTGCCGATGCAAATGAGGAGGCACACGTGCCGATGCAAATGAGGCACACGTGCCGATGCAAATGAGGAGGCACACGTGCCGATGGGAATGGGGCACACGTGCCAATGAGAATGAGGAGGCACACGTGCCGATGGGAATGGGGCACACGTGCCAATGAGAATGAGGAGGCACATGTGCCGATGCAAATGAGGCACACGTGCCAATGAGAATGGGGAGGCACACGTGCCGATGCAAATGAGGCACACGTGCCAATGGGAATGGGGCACACGTGCCAATGAGAATGAGGAGGCACACGTGCCGATGCAAATGAGGCACACGTGCCAATGAGAATGGGGAGGCACACGTGCCGATGCAAATGAGGCACACGTGCCGATGCAAATGAGGCACACGTGCCAATGTAAATGAGGCACACGTGCCAATGGGAATGGAAAATGATGCAAATTGTAACACGCATGCCACAAGGAATGCAGGATGATGCAAGTGTGACACACATGCCACACGGAATGTAAAATGATGCCAATGAGGTACGCGTGCCTCAAAGGATGCAAAATGATGCAAGTGTGACACACATGCCACACGGAATGTAAAATGATGCCAATGAGGTACGCGTGCCTCAAAGGATGCAAAATGATGCAAGTGTGACACACATGCCACACGGAATGTAAAATGATGCCAATGAGGTACGCGTGCCTCAAAGGATGCAAAATGATGCAAGTGAGGTACGCATGCCTCACGGAGATGCAAAATGCTGCCAATGAGGTACGCGTGCCTCAAAGGATGCAAGATGCCGCCAATGAGGTACGCGTGCCTCAAAGGAATGCAAAATGCTGCCAATGAGGTACGCGTGCCTCAAAGGATGCAAGATGCCGCCAATGAGGTACGCGTGCCTCAAAGGAATGCAAAATGCTGCCAATGAGGTACGCGTGCCTCAAAGGATGCAAAATGCTGCCAATGAGGTACGCGTGCCTCAAAGGATGCAAAATGATACAAGTGAGGTACGCATGCCTCACGAAGATGCAAAATGCAAGTGTGACACGCATGCCACACGAAATGTAAAACAATGCAAGTGTGACACGCATGCCACACGAAATGTAAAACAATGCAAGTGTGACACGCATGCCACACGAAATGTAAAACAATGCAAGTGTGACACGCATGCCACACGAAATGTAAACAATGCAAGTGTGACACGCATGCCACACAAAATATAAAACAATGCAAATGAACTCGAGTGCGCGACAACACAAATGATGTGCGAGGCAACGACAACACGAATGATGTGCGAGGCGACGTATGTATTGAGGTGCATGACAATGCATGACAACGCTTGTAATAAAATGCATGACAATGCATGAGGGATGTGCATGACGGCGCGACGCAACGCACCAGACAACATGATGAATGCATGCAACGCACGCGGGGTAGCTTTTCAATCTTGTAAAAGGCAAAAGGATACAAAAGGATACAACATTGCATGAATTTGAGTGCCACGTACAGAAGACATAGTCCGAGGTCAAAACGGAAGCCGGTTGAGCGTCGGAGATGCACTTTTCTTGCACTTTCTTGAGCTATGAAGACCAAAAACTACTCATATTGCCTAAACAAGGCTGTAAAAACACCACCAGCCGGAAGGGGAAGCCACCGGCTGTCCACCGGCTACAAAATAATTGCATCGGCACCATATTCTGCCGGCCGGCACAAAATGTTGCCGACCGGCATAAAGTTCCTGGATCGGGGCAGATTCGACATTTCACCATGGGTGTTTTAAAATAGGGTTTTAAACCCTATTTCTTCCGTTCTTCTCTAGCCGAAAATACTCCCCTTCCTCCCTAGAGCGTTTTCTCTCCTCATTTCCTCGTTTTCTTCGCGTTCTACGCCCGTTTCGTCGTCGGATTCGCGATTTCCTTCGCGTTTCGGACATTTTCCACCGATCAAAATTTCATTTCGGTGCCTTTTTTGCCATTTCCACCTTTTCGGGGTTTGTTCCCCTCACTTTCCTCTCCATTTCCGTGCCTTTTCCCATCCCGACCTTTCCGGCCATTTTCCACCCTCCCGGGAGTTGACTTTTCGGTTGACTCTTCGTATTCCGACCCGGTTTTCATTCTCCGGCCATTTTCTCATCTCTCTTGACATGGCGGACGACATTCCACGCGGTAGGACTCCCCCGGATCACGAGATGGATCCTGGGGTCGAGCTCCTACCTTTGAGCGAGCGCCTGTTCGATCCGGCGACCTACCGGCCGGCGATTCACGTTCTGCCACCCGACGGACTGCGCCAGTTTAGGAGTTTCGACATGGCGTTGGATCCCGAGCTCCTGCTACGTGAGCCTGCCTCCCACCTATCCTCCGGCGCTTCCGAGGTAACCTTCTTTCTCTGCTTTACTTTCTGCAATGTAGGATGTTTTAAACTGTCAACTGCCATAGCTGACTCGGTTCTTTAACTGCTTAGTTCCGATACACTGATACACTGTATATTGTAGTTGATTGCGAATGTACTTGCAACTGATTATCTGTTTAAGACTCACACGTGCACACACACTACGCTAGCCTTGAACCACTCAACACACGGCACACACCGTATTCCACTGCAAACACCGGCACCCGATACCTGTTTGACTCTGAGAATATGCACGCGTGCCACATTTGCACTGAACCACTCAAATACGCTGACGCATCACACGTTGTAGTTCACAGTAAGCACACCGGCACGCGGTATCTGTTTGACTCTGAAAGTATGCACGCATGCCACATTTGCACTGAACCACTCAAACACGCTGACGCATCACACGTTGTAGTTCACTGTAAGCACACCGGCACCCGGTATCTATTTGAATCTGAAAGTATGCACGCATGCCACCTTTGCACTGATTCACTGTTTCTTCAAAACTGTACATTTTATATTGCTTCGCAACTACTTGTTTGAAAACAGGGAGATTCCCATACTATCTGCGGGTATGGGAACACTGTCGCTCGTGTGTGGTACGCTGAGCTTCCCGACGCAGTTCGCCATATTGTGGACCAGGCCGGCTTTGGCGCATTCTGCAGAGGACTCTCCAGGCTTACTACATGCAGACCTCTCCTCCCCGCTCTGGTGGAGAGGTGGTGGGACACCACCGATTCGTTTCATTTGTCCGTGACAGGGGACATGACGATGACCCCTTACGATTTCTCGATGCTCACAGGCATCGGGGTAGGGGGTGATCCGATCCCCTTTGACATTGATATGGACGAGTGGACCGCGGCTCAGGTCTACTTGCTCGGCACGACACCGCCTCTTGCGCGTCCCGGCTTTGTTCGATACTCCTGGTTTGAGGTGCAGTTCAGGGTCCAGCCCCTCCTTGTCGATGCAGCCCCGATGACCCTAGAGGCCGTGGAGAGATACGCACGCGGCTTCCTTATGTTCCTGTTTGGGACGACCATCTTCGCCGACCGGGCGAACACAGTGCCTCTCTGCCTGCTCAGCGCACTGGTGGATGTCAGGGACATTTTACATTATGACTGGGGTGGCGCCGCTCTGGCCACTCTCTACGGATATATGAGCTCAGCTTCCCGCGGCAGCAGACAGTTGCTTGGGGGCTACTGGCGTGTTTGGGAGGTACATTTCTTTTTCTGCCATTCATTTCTGTCCTATATTTTCTGTACTCTGCACAGTGCACACACCGTAGTTTGCTTTATACTTGCTGTATACTGTACACACGGCACACACATACTCTGCTTTATACTTGCTGTATACTGTACACACGGCACACACATACTCTACTTTACACTGACTGTACACTGCTCACACTGTACACTCTGCACAATACACTGCACAACACACGGCTCTGCTTTATACTTGCTTTTACTCTATATTCTGCTTTATCTGATAAATGCACTGGTATTTACCTTGCGGTTGTGGGTTTATGCCTACTTTCCTAGGCTTGCTCCCGTACCCGACGCAGAGACCCCTCTGGTCGTCCCTTTCTCGCGTCACTTCGACGGGAGGTGCCTGCGGAGGCCCCGAGAGATATTTAGCTTATTCCGCCGCTACTTCGACACCATCACCCCTGCCGAGGTATGTTTTACTTGCAGTTCATTTAAGCTTCGCCTTTCCACTGCATATTTCAATAACAGTAGATAACAAACTGTATTTTATTTCAGATCACCTGGCAGCCCTCGGCTCCTTTGCTAGCGATGATGCGGGATCGGTTTGCCGGTGCCGATAAGACCTCGCGTTACCGAATTCTGCTCGAGGGCCCGGTCTGTCGGGCTTGGTACCTAGGCGAGCGTTTCTTGCGTCAGACCCTGGGTTTACCGGAGCAGATAGTCCCGGTGCACCCTCCTGAGCATATGAGGGATACCGAGAGATTCACTGCCGAGCTGATGGCGGACTACACCATTGGCTGGAAGGCAGACCACTTCAGAGGCGAGGGCGATTACTCGGAGTACGTCCGGACCTTCATCATGCGACCTCTGAGTGGCAGCCACCGAGTAGAGAGAGAGAGCCCTGCGGCGCCAGCGGCTGGAGCAAGAGCTGGAGGGGCTGGAGGGGGAGCGCCGAGGAGGGCTCGAGTCCGTGGCAGGGGTGGAGTTCAGCGAGGGCGAGGGACCGGTTGGCCTGCTCTGCCCGCTTCATTGACTTTCCGAGGGCAGGGTGGGGCGACCTATCAGATCCCCTTTGCTCCTCTGCCGGCTGATCACGAGTTTGTCGGTGTCCCCGACTTGCCTCCGGTATGTATTACTGCATTTCGCATCTTGTACTGTTATTTCATTTCAGTTTATTTGATATTCCACAGAATATTGATGCATCTGATACTTTTGCAGGCGTCTTCGAGTACACCCGGCAGTCATTGGAGATGAATGCCTCCATGAATGGGGATGCTACAGCGGACATTCGACCTCCTAGCCCTTTACAGCATTCCGGTATGTTCTTTCTGATCACACAGCCTCAAACCATACAAACTGCTTTACATAATCTGATGCACAACACGACATCTGATAAACTGCTCACGGCATCTGATACACTGTACTCATACATTGCATTCTGTACTGATTCACTGCTCACGGCATACATACACTGTACTCTGTATTGATTCACTGCTCACGGCACTCACACACTGTACTCATACACTGCATTCTGCACTAATTCACTGCTCACGGCATTCACACACTGTACTCATACACTGCATTCTGTACTAATAAACTGCTCTCAGTATTCTGATGTATTCACCTTTCATGCTTTTTCAGCCTCCCTTCCAGATTCCTCCGGTGGGTGGCGCTCCGGCTAGACCTCCCATTTCTACCCGGGATGGCAGAGCATATCCCCGTACCAGAGGGGGGCGCACTCATGTCGGGAGCAGCTCGCGGGCTCCAGTTCCAGATGACGAGTCTGAGGCAGGCAGAGGCAGAGACAGAGGCGGAGGAGACCGGTGATGGCTCGGACTTGAGCTCAGACGGCGATGCCCCTGGTGATGCTCCTGGTGATGACGCTCCTGGACCTTCGTCCAGGAAGAGGACCAGGACAGATTGATGGCCCCGGAGGCATTTTTGACATTTGATACAGATTTTACTGTTTTTCTTCCCTTTTTTTCTTTTTGCATTTTCCCCTTTTGTTAGTGGTTAGGGTACTTTGTACTGCCGCAGGTAGATTTTGTTTTCTTTGAAACTATGTACTTGAAAAGATTATGAAATGAAACAAACTTTTTTGTCTGAAAAAGTGTTTACATTTGTGTATATTTCATACCTTGCACTGTATTGCATCATATTACTCCTCAAATGTAAATGATATTGATCTGTTGTCTGAACAATGAACACTTGTAAATTGAGCACTTGCACTATAGTGATCGGATAACCAACCAATTGACAGCAAACAACTCATACAAACCACTACTCAAACTGAATATACAGCCCATAGTCCGTTGGGGATTGATCTGCATACAGCCAATAATACAGCACTCGGTTCATTCTGCACATAGCAAACCCTGAACAAATAACCCAATCTGACAAGACGGATCACAAAACTGAAACAGTTGGAGTTGAACCACATTCGGATGTCCCAAATTTTCCTTTCCTTCTCTTGCTTCGCACGAATGTAGAGAATGACACAGCATTCTGAGCACAAGCTTTTTTTTTTTTGAAATAAAGAAGGGTTTTCAACCGGGGCGTCGAGCCTACCATAGAACGCAGCGAGGCAGACTCAAACAAAGAAACAAAAGGCACGCGACCTGAACACAACGAGACACACTCGGAAAAGACTCAAAGCCAAAATCGAGACCGACAAATCAAAAGACACGACACGCGGACATGTTTACAAAAAGACCTCAAATCTCGAGGAGCCAATTCCTCCGGGTATTATTTCCCACCCTTTCTGATTTGTGATACTCACATCACTCGGCGCTCGGGCTCGGCTTTTCTCTCAAAACCCTCTTCTTACTTTTCTCTCAACTTACTCCTCTCTATTCTTTTATCTCTCATTTTCAATCCCTTCCCAGAGCAGTTGATAGGTAAACGAGAGGTTGTGGGCTTGTGCCCGATACAGCTAGCTTGCAGCCGCTTCTTCCGGTAGATAGGGTGCCTTTCTGGCAAGTATGTTGGCGGGGGAAAGACAGAAGACCTGACTCAATTGTGCCCCTAGTTCGTCACTTTGACCATTTTTTTGTTTTCTTCCTAAGACAGTTTTGATCAAAATGAGAGTTGGATTAACATACTTGTTCGATTTTTGATTTGAAATTCATGCAAGTCAGGCTGTGAGCACTGAAAATTCTCCTTTTCGGGTCCAAACAAATGATCCGGTCTTGGAAAATGAAATAGTTTTCGAGAAAATAGTCAACTTAGTAGAAATTTTCAAAAACTATTTTTGCAAACAGTCAATGCTCAAACGAGCACGGAACTTACCCTCAAGATATGCAACCTCGGACCGGAGGCAATGGAGAATTACCCCTGGCTTAAAGGGGGAACACGGCAACGGAAAGTTGCCCCTGGTTTGGACAGCAACTCAGGGCAACTTATGGCAATGCATGGCAACGGAAAGTTGCCCCTTGTTTGGATGATGCCGCGGCATTCTGTAAGCCAGTCCTTGTTGATGACAATCGGACCCTCGGACGCGGAGGAGACGAAGACGGTTTCAATCAATATACGGACACAGTCACCTGGAAGGTGTTGGTGGTTGGACTTCAAGAGGAAGTTGGTCACGTAGTTCCAGGTTGCTGCACTCGAGACATCAGATTCGGAGGAGGCACAAGTGATCAAAACCATGACATGGACTGAGACGCTATGGAAGCGTGGGGGCTGGACTTCAAGATGAAGTTGCCTACGTATCCCAAACATGGGAATCAAGCCTTACGTAGTTCCGGTTAAGGTACACTCGGGTATTTTAACCTTCACTGTTTAGGCTCTAACTTTTGCCAAGGCGCCCAATGCGGGTTTTCGACCTTGCGAGCTATGTTTTTCTTTTTTTTCTTTCTTTTCTTTTCTTTTGTATTTTCATTTTTTTTTGCTGTTTTTTTCTCTCTTGCTTCTTTATTTTTCTTTTTTTTTTCTTTTTCTTTTTTTCTTTCTTTGCTCTAACTTTTGCCTGGGTCGCCCTTCCGGGTTTTCGGCCCAGCGAGCCTCTCAAAGGGTAAAAGTGTAGCAAGCCCATGCCAAATGGTTTTGAGATTGAAGCCTTTCTGTGTCCAGGAGAATGACTGTTGTGTTGATTTGCAGAAAAGTCCATCACGGTTGCTTCACGAGCCTTGCCGGGTGGGATCTGATCTCCTTGATCTGACTTTGATGCCTCTTGCTCGAGGGCTGCCTCAAAATGGGCCACACAGGCGTTTCATGGCACTGTTGAACGTTTTGAACGGATTCCAGTTTGCAACAGATAAATTGAATCTTGAGGCTGAGAGCGATCCTGGCTGCACAATCTCAAGAGCAATTCCACACAAGTCTTTACAGGACCACGCAAAACATTTGTTTTTGAAAGTTTTTAAGAAAGCGACAAATCGCTCGCGCTAAGATAGTGTGGAACCAGTCTGGATCAAACCAGGGTCCTTCTCAGTACTCACGCCGATAAGCATGATTTCATTCATAAAAAGCTTAGCATGCCTATCTTTCTCTCAAAAATGATCAAAGTTTTGCAAAACCCGAGGAATTCCTTCCTCTTTGTTTTCATCACCGCAGTGTTCAAAAAGGGTTTTATGAAAAGCTTAGGTCATTACGACGATGTTTAAGGCGGAAGAGAGTAGGTGGTATGTACTGTTGTTCCATTCACATCCTCTGGCACAACCAGCTGAAACAACAACAAGTACGGAAATGTGATAGCCACAGCTGTTTCACTCAGATTCCCTGATTGTGACTGGCTCCTTAACCAAGACAGACTCGAAAGGAAAAACAAAAGGATAATTACAAGAAGGCGTTCGAGGCAACAACCCCGGAATCACCTGGTATTCTATAAAAAGGGGACTAACTCGATACAACAAGACAGACCCTTAAGCAAAAAGACTGACTCAAGACAATGAGACAGACTCAAAACAAAACAAAACAAAAGACTGACTCGACACCCAAGCCAGAATTTACAAAATTAGCATTCGCAGATGCTCAAAAATGCGTGCCGGACGCCACATCAAAAATATGCCAAGTGTCGCCCGCAGATGGTTCACTTCCTGATTACATGCTTGCACTATCGGTATCCTCAAAATCCAAGAACTCTGTAGTGACTGACTTGGCCGAGGTAGGCGGGAGGATAACCTCGTTGTCAATCAAATCCTGCACCTCATGACGGAGGCGGAAGCAATTGTCAGTAGGGTGGCCTGTCTGCTGGTGGTACGCACAGTACTGAGCAGGTCATGCGTAGCAGGGAGATTCTTCGGGAGGGGTCGGGCTCAAGAGGGTAAGATGCCCCTTTTTGGCCAAAATCAAAAGTGCCCTAGACAAAGGCATGTAGAGGGATGGAAGACTCGGCGCCCTCGAGGCAGGTACTTTGGAGCCTGAGCACTCTTGCTAGATGCACTAGCGAACGGATCGGCGGGTGCGGCCTTGGATTTCTGATCCTTTCCAGATGCAGGGTTGGGAGCGGGAAGAACTGTTTTGGCGTGACGGGGCCTATCCCGGTTCTCTGATTGATTGGAACTGCCCTCAGGCGGAGTGGGGAAAGCGTCCTCCACAGCTTTTGTCACAACTGCAGATATCTGTTGCTTGTTCATCCCCCTGGCTTTCAAAGCCTCTACTGCCCACAGCAGTTGTTCGATAGGGTCGGCATCTGTCTTCATTTTACCTTTGTCTCGGGCCTCAGCCTGATCTAGGATTTGAGTTGGTGTTGACATGTCATTGTTATAACTGGAGGCCATCTCCGGTTGACTAAGTTCAATAACAATTCGGCCCAACAGCGGGGGCTCCTGGGGTACAAAGCTCCTGGCATACGGTGCGGCTGGCAGTGAAGCTGACATTCCATAGGTGAGATCCACCACGGATCTTTGAAGATCACCTATCATTCCCATTAGTTCAAATGTAGTAGGCTCGCGAGCTTGATATAGTTGAGGGGCCCAAATTGGGTGCGCAGCCGGCAATCTGGGTGGATGCGGCATATCAACAGTAGTCTCACTGTGTAGGGTGATTCCTTGATCCAACATGGCCGTCATGACCACGATCTCTTCTGAATTCTGCGTCATGCTAAGTCCTGCCTCAGCAAGGAGAAGACACTAGCTATTCTGGATCAACTCTCTGAATCTCTGAACTGAAACGGAAAACAAGCAGCATTTCAGCCCCAAACAGATCAATCACGGGTGTAGCCGAACAACTGTACTCTACTACTAATCACTGTTCCCCAGAATCACTGTTCAAAACTGAACCGATACCCGCAGACATAACTGATTCTCAATAACACTGATACTAGTGCCCTCGGGCCTGATGCTCAAACTTGCAAACTGATATATGCGTTCCCTGCAGAGATATACTCTAAAAAGCACATAGCAGGTAAGAGAGAGCCAATACACCCCTATGTTGGGGTAGGGTTTTCCCTGTCCTATTTTGCCAGGAGCTAGGGTTTCACTATGCACACAGCGGCTTCAAACAACCTATATCGGGTAAGCAACCTGTCCTAGTTTGGAATGGTCACTATGGATTTCGATATGCACTAGGTCGAATGGTCAAAAAGGGTGCCCCGGTAAAACCGGGGTTTGTGTTCCCATACTGGCAGAGCCCGCAACCAGTCAGCCTTATGGTCATGCCTTGACAAGACAAGCCTCCAGCAAACCGCTCAGGAATAGCAGATGGCCAACACGGTGTCCTAGGCGCACCAATGCACATGCAATGCAAAGAAACACATAAGCGTAGTCAAAACAGGATATCACGAGTTCGAGTCAAGCTCTCTAAAAATCCCCAGCAGAGTCGCCAGAAACTGTAGACAGCGCCCGCGAGGGACCTCGCTACCGCTACAGTTCGGACTCCCCTGTTTTGTTGTTGCGGTTCTTAATCTGAACCAAAGAGTCCAACTCTGGCAAATCGTTTGAGAAAAACAGATTTTTTTTTTTTGAAAAGTAGTGCCAAACATGGACTGCTTTGCCAGATACAGAGTCGCCACCTAAATATTTTTAAAATGGGAAATTTAGGAAACCCTGACTCGGTGCCGAAGGCCACGTGTCCGTCATCACCAAAGTTGTCTTGGCTCGGGAGCTTGGGTACGATCGGGGAAGGTCAGCTATGAGCACCCCCTTTCGCCCGGTCTGAAGACCGGCCTCTACTAACCATGATATCCGATTTTGAAAACGTTATGTGTTCTTATTCCAATTATTAGCCTAGAATTACTATGTTATGCGCACAGCAAACAAGTATAGACTAGATTGCCTAATTTGGAAATAAACATTGCATATCCGTTCGTTTTGAAAGCGCTTCGGAAATTTGCTACTCGCAAGTAGGCTAAAACACAGATTTCAACGAGTTTTTCCAACTCAAGCAATCCAACCTCCACCCACAGGCATTCAAACAGTTTATCTCATATAAGCATTTAGCCACATGGTAATCATGCTGTCATGTTAACATTCACACGCATGCGATATGCTAAAGCATAAATACTTACATCGTACTCCGTGCCAAAACAATAAACTAGTTAGTAATCATATGCATGATCCTAGTTCATGTTAGAGTGACTAATGCATCGCATACAAGAGTGTAATCTAGACAGGCTCGGCTAACCCTAAAATGGCATGTGAAATGCAATCATTCGGTGCACGTATTCAAGTTAGATTTGAAGATACAATGCGGTTTGTATGATGTACTGAGCCCGGTGCATGTAAGACAAATGTATGGATGCACGCATACATTGCATAAGGTATGCTAAAATAAATGTGCCCTAATCTACCATCATAAGCAGGTAAATAAAAGGGAAGAGAGAAGTGGGGGTTGGAAGACATACACACCACTCACACACGCTTATTACAGATTTGCCCTCGCTCGGAGGGACCAAATAAATATACAAATTAATTAAATTAACTAAACAAATTAATTAATCTAATTAAAACAGTAAAGCCCTCGGGAAGCGGGTCAGATGCAGCGCATGCTCGGGACTGCTCGGAATCGCACTGCCATGCATAGTCTGCCTCTGTTTTCCCTGCTTTGCTCCTCTGAAAACTGCCAAAGTCTCAAGGATGCTTCTCTGGACATTGGAGATCACCATCGGCTGAGTAGAATGGCCACCGGCCGTAGAATGTGATCATCGGCTGAGGATAAAGTTATCAGCCCTTACCAATGGCCGGTCGGCACTAAATGTTGCCGGTCGGCAGAAAGTTCCTGCAGAACCTGCAACTCACAGCAGCAGAGGGCAAAACCTTGCATGGCAATGTAATCCAAACAATGTATGCACCAAACAAGCCTCTTATCATATATACAACTCAAAGGGACATGGTTCTTGGTCTCGGACCATCAATCGCGCATTTCCATGCGTGATGGCCCAAGAGACCAAGTTGTGCACATTTTGATGTGAAATGCAATGCATACAATGCAAACCAACAAGCCAAAGCCCAATTCCTATCACTAGTTCAAAGAACAAGGCATGCATGCAAGATGCAACCTAAGCATGTTAACTAACATGCAACATGAGCATACAAGGTACACATACAAGTATGCCACAACTATGCAAACTACTTAGAGCATGCAAGATGTAATCCAATCATGCAATATGCTAGTAATTTGACCAAGGGAATGCATGCCAAATGCAAATGACTTCAAGCATGCAACACATGTGGCCAAAGCATGCAAACATGGTATAGTGTAACAACACTTGAATGGCATGCAAGGGAGGGACTTACACTAATTGGATAGCCCTAAACTAGGTCCAAAACAGTGGCCAAAACCATGGAAGTGAAGGCCAAAATGCAAACAAACATGCAAGCACTCATGATCCAACACTTAGGCATATAAAGGCAACTCTTAAGCACACTTAAAGAGACCAAACAATAGACAATTAGCATGCAATGAAAAGCTTTAAAATCATGTTATAAGAGGTGCCAAACCAACTTAAACAAGACAAATACTAGTGTGCAAATAGTCCAAGTTCTTGAAGCAAGGTAATGAAGCTTTGAAACACACTTAGCATAACAACCATGGCATACATTAAACAACTAAAAATAGATTTTTAGCATGTTAAAACAAGGCCAAAGGACTACTTAGATGGCATCTAAGTGGCTCAAATTCAAAGGCATGCACAATGGTCAAAACATAGGGCATACAAGACAAGCTTTCAAAGCTTCAAAGAGGCGTCCAAGGCAAGCATACGAGCATGTCTTAGGGATTGAAATGACATGTAGGGTGGTTCCAAACCACTAAATCAAAGCAAACAAAGCATGCTACACACTTACATACTTAAGGCCAACAAGCCCAAAAATGCAAAGAGGCTATATAATGCATGCTAGGGTCGACTCAAACAACCTAAGACAGACCTAAAGCATGGCAAAATAAGCACAAAAGCTTCACAAACCTAAGCCTAAAACATGCTAAAACAAAGGCACACAACCTAAGGCATACTAAGGCAATCACAAGGCATTACAAGGTAGGTATGCAAGACATGCATAGTACACCAAAACCAACTTAAAACCATGTTATATTATGGCAATATAAGCATGAAAAACAGCCAAGGCATGACCAATAAACACTCAAACATAAGCTCCCTTAAGAGACCAAAAATGGTCCTTTTCAAGGACAACAAGGAGAGGGGGTGGCCCTCCCCTTTTGGAGACTTCAAGGCACCATCCCCACCACTGAAATCCCTCAAGATTTCAGTGGTGAAGAGGCCCAAACACCAAAGTCTCGAAACTTGCACAAAATAGCACAAAAATGGAGCCTTTCAAGGCCTAAGGGTGGTCGAACACACCCAAACCACAAAACACTCTTAACAAACAATCAAGAGGGCCTAAAAACAGAACTTTTTTATGTTATATACTAAACACAAAAATAGCTCTAAGATAGGTAGAAATAAGATGCAAAAATGGGGAATAAAAGGGAAGTTTCTTACCCTTGTAGACCACCTTCACAAAGGATGCTCCAACAGCCTTCTTGAGCTCCAAACCAGCTTCAAAGCTCCAAAAACAAGTCTCAAATCCTCAGTTCCAAGAGGATGGTGTGATGGTAGGTGTTTGTGCACAAAACTAAGCCTAAAGCACACACAAAGACAAGAGAGGGAGAGATATAGATATAGGTTAGATACACTATCTTAAACCCTAAAACCAGAGCTCTCTAACTCTCTTCTCCAACTTGTCTAACCCTAGAACAAGGGAGAGGAGGGCTCCTCTTATAGAGGAGCCAATCTTGCAAAGCTTACAAGGTAAGCTAACAAGAGGGCCATCCCTCCATACACGTGTATGGAGGGGAAGCAAATGCCAGCCAGCTGTTTCAAAATATCTCCAAAAGCAGCTGAACAGTAGTCGGCCGGCCAAAAATGTCATTTTGACAAAATTGACTGCCGACCGACAACAAAGAGTGCCGACCGGCAACATACATTGCCGGTGGCAACAAAAACCAGCCGGTGGCCTCTAGCCACTGCCGGTGGTGTGTAGGGATGCCTCACAAGGCATTCCCTGCCCCTCCAAGGCAAAACACAAGTGTTTGGTGCAAAACCAGACACAAAACGGTCGAGTTCGGAGATCCTGAGACAAAGCGCGTAGCCGAGAACTCCAGGAACTCCAAACGAACACAAACATGGATAATCACCGAGTGTTCAAACGGTGACGTCCAAGTCTTGAGGACGGTCAAAAATGGGGTGTCTACAATCGGCGTTATACGTATCCGCGTTCGATATAACGTTGAACATATGTTGCTAACTATGTTGTACCTGTTAAGTTTCTCTCTTTTGCAGGCACGATATTGTATGTATGGTTCATTTGAAGCTGGTGCGACCAGACGAACCAGACGGTATTGTATTCTCCGTGTGAGACGTAGCAAGAATTGTACAATTCTCTTACATCCTTTCTGCATGTGATGTAGTTTGGTCTGTATTCGTTTGCTTAAATTGTTGCATTTATTATGCATATTTGCTTCATTACAGCTTTCTTTGTATGATCATAAGTTATGTTCGGCCTCGTGCATATCTTTTGCATTCTGCCCCTGCCTGCGGGCACATCTCTTTGATTATCTTGCCTGTTTGTCTAAGTCTTCGGCCTTGTCAAAAATGGGTCGTCTCTAGGCTTTGACATTCACTCACGTCACTTATGACTTTCGAGTTCTGTCAATGAGGGGCAACTGTAGACACCCCATTTTTGATCGACCTTAAGACTCAGACGTTATCGATTGAGCGCTCGGTGATCGCGCATGTTGTGCTCGTTTCGAGGTTTCGGAGTTCTTGGCCAAGAGCCTCACCTCGGGACCTCAGGACCCTTTCTACTTTAACTCGATCCGCGGATCGAGTTTTGTTTTCTCTTCCTGGAGGGAGGGAGAGGTCTTGTAGGCCATCTCTTAGTGGTCGTAGACTACTTTTCGTGGTCGTCGGCCACTGTTCCTGTTTGGAGACCAATTTCCGATTTTCAGAGCCGTCGGCCATGCGCCTCGGTTCGGGACCGCTTAACATTCTCCGTTTGGCACGTTTTTTGGAACACACCTTTTTTCCTCTGTCTAGAGAGACACTGTGGTCCGGGAGACCACTTTTGGTGGTCATACGCCACTTTTTGTGCTCAACAGCCAGTTTTCGAGGCCCCCGACCGCACGTCTTGCCTCCCGAACTCTCGTTTTGCATCCGTGTTGGTTCGTTCTTGGCACGAACCTTGTTTTCCTTGTTTGGAAGGTGGTACAAGGGTGGGAGACCAGCTTTCTCCTTGGAAACCACTTTTCTCCCCGCCAGCCGATTTTCTGGTCGGGAAACTAGTTTTCTTGGTCTTTGGGCTACATTTTCTGGTTTCCCACCTCACCATTGGCTTGCTTTCAGTGTGGAGACCACCATTACCCTTGGCCGACCACCTTTTATCTGGGAGACCACTTGCCCTGGTCAGCCGACCAGGGAAAGTGGTCGGCCGACCACCTTTTCTGGTCGGCTGGTTTCCTCCTGTTTTGTCAGATTGCGTGCATGCCAGTTGTGCCAGCTGGAAGGCACAGACTGTATCCTCCATACACGTGTATGGAGGATTTGCATCCAAGCTTTTAGCTTCTTGAGGATGCTTTAGCTTCAAACCTCTATCAGAGAGGCCCTCCCTCTCCATTCCAGAGGTTCTGAAAATTCCTCTAAGGCTTAGGCATATATATCTCTCTATATCTCTATATTTTGGCTCAAAGTGTGTATTGTTCTTGACCTATTGCACCACACCTCATAGCCACACACCTCCACCATTGATCTGAGGTTCTTGGAGGGTATTTTTAGAGGTTGAAGAGTTGGTTTTTGGTCCCAAAACTTGCTGGTTTTGCTGAGCTTCAAGGGTAACTCCTTTTCCCTCTTTTTAAGCTCAATCTTGATCATTCTCTTAGCCATACTTGCATGCATATTTAGGTTTTGTTGTCAACTGAAAAAAGCTTCATATTTAAGTGTTTTTCATGTTTGTTTAAGGCTCTTTTGGTGTTGAGGGTTATCTACCCTCTTGCATGCTCTATTTAGCCTTGTTTTGTGTCGTGCCATGAGACCTTTGTGTTGATCTTTGCTTGTCCTTTTAGCCACTGAAATCTAGCAGATTTTCAGTGGTTGGCATGTGGTTTTGAGCGCCTAAATCAGAGAGGGGAGACCCAATCTCTTTGGCCTTGTTTGTTTGCCTTTTTTTGGGCCTTTCAAAGGAGCACATACTTTCATACTTCCAAGGCTTGGTTCAGGCCCTTTTTGGTGACTTTTGGGACTTGCCTAGACTCTGTCTATGACTGGTTTGGTCACCTTGTGTTTGCCTCTTGCATGTGTAGAATAATCTCTTTCATGGCTTGTCAAAGTAGCACCTCATTCTTGCATCTATTGGTCATGTCTCAGTGGGTTTTTGGCCATCATTTGGCATGCCATGATTCTATTTTTGGCTGGTTTGGTGGCCTCTCATATGCTTGTAGTGTAATCCATGTTTACTAGCTTGAATTGCATGATGTTTTGGCCCTCTATTCTAGCATATTTTGGCCATGATCCAAATTGATTTTGTTCATATTTTGGGCTGCCTTAGCTCTGTTTTAAGGCCTCTTGGTTGAATGATGCTTGACATGCATGCTTGTAGTGTAATAGCCTTGCCTAGCTTTGAGTTTTGAGGACCCTTGCATGCTTAACTTGAGGTATTTGCATGTTTTGGCATTATGAAGAATGTTATTTCAGAGCTTATTTCTTGGCCATATTCTCATGTTTGTCACTCTTTCAATGTGCTTGAGAGTTGCATCATTATACCCCATTTGTGAGCCAGTGCATGAGCTTCATTTTTGTGCCTTTCAAGCCATCATCTTAGTTCACTTTTGCTCCTATTTCGGCCTGCATAGGGTCTGTTTGGAGTTGGTTTGGCCATTTGAGCATTGCCTTGCATGCCTATAGTGTAATACACTTCACTAGTTTCGGTGCTTGAACCATTCAACATGCATTGTGTGAGTTGTTTACATTATTTGGAGTCATTTTGTATGCCATTTCAGAGTTGGAACATGTGTCCTTGCACTCCATATTTCATCCTTTTCAATACATTTGGAAAGTTGTGTTTTATGCCTTAGGTTTAGGGCCATTGCATTGGGCATGTTTGCATGAGTTTTGGAGCCTTGTTTTCATCATCTTTGGCCACTGAATTGGATGTGGCTGAGGCCCATCCATTTTGGTTTAAGTCCACTTAGCATTGCGCATGCCATGTAGTTCATCGCATTGAGTATGCTATTTGACATTCGCATTGTGTATGCTAGTCGCATTTTGTCATATCGTTGCATGCTTATGTTGTCTTGCATTGAGTATGTGTGCATTAGCATTGTGCATTGTGCATGCCATTAGCCTTGTTAGGTTGTTCATGTTGCATTCCATATTGGCATTATGTATGCTATCATGTCCCTTGCATATTTGCATGCTTAGGTTGCATTGCATGTTTGCATGCTTGAGCCGCATTGAGTATGCCATCTTGTCGCATGATTGATCATTGCATTGTGCATGCCTTGTTCATGTGCATTGTGAAGTGTCATGAGCATTGTGCAAGCCATGTAGCTTATAGCATTGTGTATGCTAGTTGCATGTTTGCTTGTTATCCCTTGCATGTTTGCATCACTTAGTTGCATTGCATTAGGATTGTACGCTAGAGTTGCATTTGTGCATGCCATGTTTGTTGCATCGTGTTTGGGATAGGAGTTAGTCCGAACACGGGAAACGAGGGACGTCTCGTACTCAAAGTGGTGAAACGTGCCTCGATTCCCGGTCGCCGACATTCTTGACTACCCATGATGGAGTTGTTGGCATTAGGTGCTTGTATGTGCATTCATTTCACATTGAGTCGTGCAATTCGGCTCCTCGGCCATCACGCATCGAAATGCGTGATTGGTGGCCCGAGGGCCGAGGACTACACTTCCTTGAGCTTATGCAATGATGGGGAGAGTGGTCGTGCACACATGTGTTGCGAATACTTTGCCATCTCTCTCTCTCTTGCCTTCTGTTGCAGAAAACCAGAAACCAGGGGTAGAAACTGGTGGGCCGACCAGATTTAATGGCTGGTCGACCACTTTTTCTGGTTTTTCACCACAAAAGTGGTCGGCAGGTGGTCTTCAAGGCCAATAGCTGGTCGGCAGCCTTCCCACAGATTCCCAGGGTGGAGTTTCAGCCTTCTGGAGCCTTGTGCAGTGTTCTGAGATCAATTGCAAACAGAGGCAAGTCGGGGCGTCGCGAGGGATTCCCGAACAAGGCAATTCAAGCATGCATGCATCCTTTGTCATTCAAAGCAGAGCTGAGGTAGCCTATTTCATTTAGTTTACGTGCTTATTTAGATTGCTTACTTTGTTAATTTGTTGATTAATTAGAGTTGTGTAATAATTTGCTGTAGCTTGTTATTCATTTCGTTGTGTAATAGCTAGTTTAATTAGATTAGTTTAGATTAGCTAGTTGGTTCTATATTATTCATTCGGACCCTCCTCCGAGAGGGCACTGTTGTAAATAAGTGTGCGTGTGTGTGATGCATGTTTTCCAACCCCCATTTCTTTCTCCCTTTTATTTACCAGCTTACGATGGTTAGTTTTAGGGCATGTTTCAATTAGCATCCTTATGCTCGCATGTTTGCATCTATTCATCTGTCTTGCATGCACCGGGCTCGGCGCATCATACTAACTGCATTGTATTTCAATCCCAATTTGAATACATGTATCAAGTGTTGCATTTCACATGACATCTTAGGATAGCCGAGCTTATTTCTAGTTGCATTTTGCATGTGTTGCATTAGCCATCTTAACATGAACAAGGATCATGCATTGATTATTAACTAGTTTCTGTTTTGGCTCGGAGTACTCGGTAAGTGTTTATGTTTTAGCATCCATGCATGAGTGTGAGTGTTGCTATGATAGCATGCTTGCCATGAGGCTATGTGCTTATGTGATATAATTGTTTGAATGTCTGTAGGTGAAGGTTGGATTACTTGAATTGGATCAATTCATTGAAATTCGTGTTTTAGCCTACTTGCGAGTAACAAACCTCAAACCATTTTCCAAACAAACGGATATGCGATGCTTTGTTCCAAATTAGGCGATCTAGTCTATACTTGTATGTTGTGCGCATCACATAGTAATTCTAGGTTAATAACCGGAATAAGAGCGCATGTGTTTTCAAAAACAAGATATCATGTTAATAAAGGCCGATCTTTGATCGGGCGAGCGGGGGTGTTCATTGCATGACCTTCCCCTCTCGTACCCAAGTTCCCAAGCCGAGGCAACTTTGGTGATGACGGACACGTGGCCCTAGGCACGAGTCAGGGTTTCCTAAATTCTCCCAAAATAAAATATTTAGGTGGCGACTCTGTATCTGGCAAAGCAGTCCATGTTTAGCACTTCTTTCTAAAAATCAGTTTTTCAAAACAATTTGCTGGATTTGGACTCTTTGGTGATTTATCGATCTTGCATTGCACTTTGTGAGATTAGATTCAGAACCGTGACATTGAGTCCGAACTGTAGTGAGCCCAATGAACAAAACGGGATTTTCCCGGGACGTTGGGGCGCATCTACAGTTTCTGGTGACTCTGCTGGGGAGTTAGAGAACTTGACTCGAACTCATGATATCTTGTTTTGATTACACTTATGTGTCTCTTTGCATTGCATTTGCATTGGTGCGCCTAGGACACTGTGTTTACCATCTGCTATTCCTGAACGGTTTGCTGGAGGCTCGCTTTGAGAAGCGTGCCATAAGGCTGACCGGTTACAGGCTCTGCCACGATGGGAACACAAACCCCGGTTTTCACCGGGGCACCTTTTTTGACCATTCGACCTAGTGCATATTCGGAATCCATAGTGACCATTCCAAGCTAGGACAGGTTGCTTACCCGATTGTAGGTTGTTTGAAACCGCTACGTGCGTAGTAAAACCCTAGCTCCTGACAAAATAGGACAGGGAAACCCTACCCCAACATAGGGGTGTTTTTGGTTCTCACTTCTCGCTATGTGCTTTTAAAGTGCTTCTCTATAAGAATGCATATATCAGTTTGCAAGTCTGGGCATCAGGCCTGCGGGCATCAGCATCAGTGTTTTGAGAATCAGTTATATCTACGGGTATCAAATTCAGATTTGGGGCAGTGATTTGGAAACAATAATCAGTAGTTGAGAACAGTATATTCAGCTTACAAATGCCAACTGTGTGTTGTCATACCGACTGTGTGTTGTGTTTATTTGAGCCACTATGCTGTCCGTTTTCTGGTTGTTTATTTCCTTATTATGCTTTATTTATCTTTTTGCTAGGTAGTTTAGCACAATTGCTTCCAACCAAGCAGATATTCCCCAAGCACTCTGGATAGAGGTTGCAGACTCCATCGATCTGAGGATCTGGTAGACGGACAACCCGTGTTCCATTCTTTACCCCCGGTTACTAGACGAAGGGCAGTTAGGCAGAGGATATCAGCTCAGTAGTCAGTTCAGAGGGCTTTGTCTACCCCACCTGAGTATAGTAGGGATCAGAGTTCTGTTTCTCCCGCAGAGAGGGAACATATACCGGTAGTTCAGCTAGATCAGGGCAGTATAGCAGGAATCAAAGAAATGATGCGTCAACTCCAGGAGAGCATGAAAACCATGCAGCAAGACACTGCTCGTCAAGCAAAATTTGCCAAACAGCAGGCTGAGATCATCGCCCAACAGGCAGAGCTAATCACCAGACTACAGCAGCAAGCCGGGCATCCGCTTCACACCAAGCTCCTCCCCCACCAAGGGTTCCAATACCCAGGGAGACACCAAATGTCCAGGAAGATATGGACATTCCGACAGGGCCGACTCCGCCCCCAATCCTACCCCAGCTAGCCAAAACACCTATCAACCTACCGAATTCTCCCTTTGAATTCGAGGTGGACCCCACAGCATTAAAAGTGAGCAAGCTTGAAAAGCTGTTTAAGAAATCTTAGGGTTTCAAGTCCATTCCAGATATCGAAGATGGGTACACCGACGCGGCCGTGACGTTGCCGAATCGGTTTAAGATGCCACACATTAACCGTTTTGATGGATCTGGTGATCCTATGGTACATCTGCGATTGTTTTCGGACATACTAAAGCCGATGGGCCTCACCAGATTATAGAAGCTTTCTTTATTCGACCGAACCCTGTCGGGTGTAGCAACCATCTGGTACGCAAAATTGGAAGATTCCATCAAGAGGAACTGGGATGAGATGGCCGAGGCCTTCGTAGCTTAATACTCCTATAATACACAGATCGAGATCACAACTCGTGATCTTGAGATGACTAGACAGGAGCCGAATGAGAGATTTTCTGACTTCGTAACCCGCTGGAGGGCCAAGGCCTCAATGATGACCATTAGGCCGACTGACAAAGATCAAATACGGATGGTTGTGTGCAACCTTCAGCCCAAGCTTATGCAGAGAATGATCGTCCTCCCTCACCCCACTTTTGCAGATCTGCATGAGATTGGGGTGCAGATCGAGGACGCTTTGAAGCAGGGTCTAATTGATAATGACAGAGAACAGCCTAGAAGGACCTTCAACCGCAACGCAAATGCAGGCACAAACAGTGTTGCAACTGCCAGAGCCTCGGAAGTAAGCATGGTCACCACCACTCCCCCAAGAGCCCTTGCAGCTACACCATTCACCGGTGTGTCCGGAAGCAACCCACAAACAACCAAGTACCAACCTCGAGGCCAAAGAACCTTCACTCCATTATATATGCCCCTGTCCAAAGCTCTGGGGGTTTTAATCAGGAAAGGGCACTTGAAGCCCCTGGAGCCGCGGCCATTGCCAGAAACACTTCCCCCCTCCCACAACCCAGCCAAATACTGCGCCTTTCACCAGCAGCATGGTCACGACACCGACCATTGCTTTAGATTGCGTCACGAGATTCAGGATCTCGTTGACAACAGGGTGATCATGCCTCCGGAGAAACCAAATGTCACAACCAACCCTCTCCCACCACACAACCAAGCTCCACCTCCCAAATGCATCAACTCAATCCAAACTGGGGTCGTGTCATACGACCCTAGCATATATATCACCTCTTCTCACCTACCCAAGCCGGAGGTGTTCATTCCTGACAACACTGACTTGTGCATGTTGGACATCTCCCGAACCCAACCTGAACCAATAGTGGTGACTATCGAAGACAGCACAGGGATGACTTCGGAGGAAAGTGGGACTAGTGATTTAGGGTCTGAGGAATTTGGGAGCTCTGCTGAGGAGGTATACAATCCAGGTGGCTACATTACGTCAGTGGGCCAGGTTAGGCCGAATGTGGAATTGCCAATGGGGCAGAGATTTGTAATACGGGAGGATGGATTTGATCAGAGGGTAGATGACTTAGCAGCTTTGGGAGGAGACATTGCTAACCTTCAGCTTTTCAACGAACAAGATCCAGGAGACATGACAGTCAACTGGTTTGATTTTGATGGGTCAGCAGAGGTTACAGGGTGGCTTGATGACCAACCAGATATTGTTGAAGAATCTCAGCCGGAACAGGGCCTGTCAGGGACAAGAACATTAGCTGTGGCCGGAAGGGCCGAAATCAGAATGCATCGCCGGAGAGCGCCGGTGCCAAGAATTTCGCTCGGGATTTGGGCATTTTGAATACAGGACATGTTGAACAGCAGGCTGCACTGACGCAGTTGGAAAGGGAAGGGATTGAAGATTTTGAGAGAGCCAGGAAGGCCAAGGCCCCCGTGGGGATTGAACGTGCTGTGTGCACAAGAACAGAGCATGCCATGAGCACATGGACGGAAGGATGTGCTGTGGGTACAAGGACAGTTGTAACGGAGCCAGACAGATGTCTGTCGGCTGCCGATGGAATGTGGTGGGAAGACGATGACCTATGTCTCGCCCACACTAATGAGGACTAGGGGAGCAATCAACCGGATGATACCTGGTATATTGGTGAAGTTGACCATATGACTAGGAGTGGGCGGTATTTCAAGCCCCCGCACGTAGATCAACCAGAGGCGTCCGGGAAGGACAAGGAGTCGGAGAAGCAGAAAGAGAAGCTACTTGAAGAAGAGGCCGTGCTGAAGCAGTTGAAAAAGATACAAGCAGACATCTCCATCTGGGGACTGCTTATGGCTTCACGTGTTCATAGACAAGCTGTCCTATCGGCAATGGACAAGGCCAAACTCTCAATAGACACCACGCCTGAACAGCTGGTGGGATTGGTTTTTCCGGGAGGGGCTTCCCCGATGTTGACCTTTTCCGACAAGGAACTACCGCCTGAGGGCGCGAATCATAACAAACCGCTCTACATCTCTGTGGAATGTAGAAGCAAATGGATACCGGTGGTTCTTGTCGACACAGGATCCGCTATTAACGTGTGCCCGTCAAGGACGGCATATGCAATCGGGTTGAAGCCCGCGGACTTTGTGCCAACAGCCCAGGTGATAAGGGCATATGATAACACAAGCAGAGAGGTGATGGGGACTGTGAAAATTCAAACTCAGGTTGGTCCAGGACAACACGAGATTGACTTTCATGTCTTGGACGTTCCCGCAACCTTCAATCTACTCCTGGGGCGGCCGTGGCTGCACCAGGTGAAGGCAGTCTCTTCCACCCTGCATCAGATGTTGAAATACCCTCACGGGAAGGGGGTGGCTATAGTTTTTGGGAATTCGTCAATCCATCCGCCGCCAGAAGTGTCTACACCGGTTTTGGAAATCGAGCATGGCACGGAGGATGTGTTCCTATCGGGTTTTACCCTAGCCGAGGCCCGGGTCGTACAGAACATCTTAGCTGTTGATGAAGGGTTGTATGTTAGCGCCCAGTCAGTATACCTCATGAACAAACTCCAGCACATCCCTGGGATGGGACTAGGAAGAAGTGGCCGGAAGGGCATTGCAGTATCGGCCGAAGTGCCGCACAACCCACATACCTTTGGTTTGGGTTATCTGCCCACCAAAGAGGACTGGGTGAGGAAAGGCAAGGAGATGGCTGGGAGAGCCAGAGCAAAGCAGGCGGGAAACCTTATGAGTTAGTGCACCGACCCATCCAGGGTACCCTAAACGGACGCTTTGTCCGGGAGGGGGAGGATTTTCCATTCTGCGGCTTCCCAGAGCCATGGTTGAACGCGAGAAGCGTCGCTTGCCAGGGTTTGAGATCTTCTTTGACCTGCAGTTATCCGGGATGATGTTGCCGAGGAGCAGACAGACCCATCAGCTGAAGTTGAGCAGTGTGGGAAAGTGGATTCTGAGAACACCGAGATTGAAATGGGGGTAGCACTGGCTTGTCTACTTTCAGATCCTCCGATCGTACAGAAGTGCTTGGGGGATAACTTCTCGGTGTCCATGATCGGGAATGAAACGGCTGCGAGCCCACCTTCAAACATTTTGGATGCATCCATCGCACCCTCCCTCATCTGGCAGTACGAGGAGGGATTTTTATCAAGCAGCACCGGGTCAGGTAGTGAGCCGGAATCTGATTCCACCGAGTCTGTGGAGTCGGAATCAGGTTCCAGCTCGTCTGAGTCTGAGTCCGGTATTCCTGGGGGTGACAACCCGGATGCCACAGTCCTGTCTAGGTCGTCTTTTTCTTTCTCTTTTGAGTCTGTTGTAACAGAGGAATCGGACGATTTGGAAGTGATTAATGAGAATGGAATGGCTGTGGTTTCTGAGTACTTTTCTGTGCCTTTGATTTATTGTATTAATCAGGACTTTCAAAATTTTGATGAAAACGACGAGGAAGAAATTCCTCCGGTTTTACAACGATTAATTGATCAAGAGCAGGAGAGATTTGTTAAACCCTTGGTTGATGAAATCACTACAGTTAATGTTGGTACTGAGAAGGACCCGCGGCTGGTCCAGATCGGGTCCACGTTGTCTTCGGAGGAGCGCGAGCGCTTAGTCGCTTTATTAAAAGATTTCAAAGATGTTTTCGCGTGGTCCTACGAAGACATGCCTGGAATCGATCCTGAGATTGTACAGCACCGGATCCCTCTTGACCCAGAGGCCCGACCCGTTAAACAGAAACTCAGAAGGATCCGCCCGGACTGGGCTCTCAAGATTAAAGAAGAGGTCACCAAGCAAATTGACGCAGGGTTCCTGCTGGTATCTGAGTACCCAACTTGGCTGGCCAACATAGTTCCGGTGCCGAAGAAGGATGGCAGGATTCAGGTATGCGTGGATTTCAGGGATTTGAATAAAGCCAGTCCGAAGGACGACTTCCCTCTGCCGCATATCGATGAGTTAGTGGACTTCACTGCAGGGCATGCGCTGCTCTCATTCATGGATGGGTTTTCTGGCTACAATCAGATATTGATGGCACCCAAAGACCGAGAGAAGACTGCTTTCACCACCCCGTGGGGGACATATTGCTATAGGGTGATGCCATTTGGGTTGAAGAATGCTGGAGCTACATATCAACGGGCCGCGACCATGATATTACATGACATGATCCACAAAGAGGTTGAGGTGTACGTGGACGACATGATTGTCAAGTCCAAAGAAAGAGAGGGCCACTACACCGCCTTGCAAAAGTTCTTCCAAAGGATCAGAGAATTCGGTTGCGGCTGAATCCTCAGAAATGTACGTTTGGTGTTACAGCAGGGAAAATGCTGGGGTTCTTGATTACACAGAGAGGTATCGAGGTCGACCTTCCAAAATCAAGGCCATCTTAGAAATGCCACCACCAAGGACTGAAAAGGAGGTACGAGGCTTTCTAGGTAAAGTGCAATTCATAAGATGGTTTATTGCTAAATTAACCTTGACTTGTGAACCACTCTTTGGTCTCCTGAAGAAAGGAAAGAAGTTACAGTGGGACGGCCGATGCTAAGCTGCTTTTGAACAGATCAAGCAATACTTACAGAACCCACCTGTGTTGTCACCACCTGAGCGAGGGAAACCGTTGATTTTGTACCTTTCAGTGACTGAAACTACAATGGGCTGCATGCTCGCACAGGAATCTGAGGACAAAGTGGAAAAAGCTATTTACTACCTGAGCAAGAAGATGTTGGATTACGAGACCCGCTACACTCCACTCGAGAAGGCTTGTTTGGCCTTGGTATGGGCTACCAGAAAGCTGCGGCACTACCTGTTAGCTCACTCTGTAATGTTGGTTTCAAGATTAGATCCCATCAAATATCTCTTCGAGAAACCAGCACTTACGGGTAGGCTAGCCCGTTGGTTGCTTCTGCTTTCCGAATTCGATCTGAAGTATGTGACTCGCAAGTCAGTAAAGGGGAGAGCGGTAGCGGAGTTCCTAGCCGATCACCCAGTTGAGGGGGATGAAGCAGTTGAGTACTTATTCCCAGATGAGGCTATTTTGCATATCGAAGATGAGTTTTGGACGATGTATTTTGACGGAGCGTCAAACCAGTACGGGTATGGGATAGGGGTGTTGCTGATAGCACCCGACAATTCCCGTATCCCTCTAGCATTTAAACTCCGGTTCAAAGTCTCGAACAACGAAGCAGAGTATGAAGCATGCATTGCTGGTTTAGAAGCCGCCCTAGAACTAGGGGCAAAACGGTTGGACGTCATCGGGGACTCGAACCTTGTTGTATCTCAAGCTAAAGGAGATTGGAAAGTCAAAGAAGAAAAGATGAGAATTTACCACTAGACCTTGGACTTACTGATTCCTCGGTTTGAGAAACTGAACTTCGCTCATCTGTTAAGAGAGAACAACAGGTTCGCAGATTCATTAGCAACTCTATCTTCTATGATAGACATCCCTTTTGGAGTCCGGATGCGTCCGATCATCATTGACCAGAAGTTTGCGCCGGCCTACGAGTCGATTGCTGCCATAGAAGAGGTTCAAGATGAGAACCCCTGGTATTACGATGTCTGGAACTTCTTGGAGAAAGAAGCGTATCCACCAGGGGCAAATGCCAAGGATAAAAGGGCAATTAGAAGAATGGCTGCTCAGTTCATCATCTGCGGGGGTAAACTGTACAAGAGAGGTCATCTGGGAATGCATAAACTGTGTGTCGACGCCGAAGAATCGAAGAGCCTGATGGAGGCCATCCATGGAGGAGAGTGCAGAGCGCACATGAGTGGGGTGATGCTAGCTCGGAAGATTCTCAGACAAGGTTACTACTGGTCCACCATGGAGGAGGATTGTATTGGCTTTGTTCGGCGATGTCACAAATGTCAGATCCATGCAAACCGCAAGAATATCCCGCCGTCGAAGCTGTACAATATGACTTCGCCATGGCCATTTTCAGTTTGGGGAATCGATGTGATCGGAGCTGTCACTCCGAAAGGGGTCTAATGGGCATGAGTTCATTCTGGTCGCGATAGACTATTTCACAAAGTGGGTTGAGGCCCAATCCTATGTGGTGTTGAAGGCTTCACATGTTGCGAAGTTCATCAGAAACAACATCATCTGTCGCTACGGGGTCCCGAACGAGATTATTTCAGATAACGGTTCCCACTTCAAAAAGGAAGTGATTGACTTGTTGGAAAAATACAACGTGGCTTTTCATAAGTCATCCACATATCGGCCGCAGACCAATGGAGCAGTTGAGGCCGCCAACAAGAACATCAAACACATTTTGCAGAAGATGGTGGAAACCTACCGGGACTGGCCAGATAAGTTGCCATTTGCTCTGTGGGGCTACCGGACTTCAATTAGAACTTCTACTGGGGCGACTCCGTATTCATTGGTTTATGGGATGGAGGCCGTTCTACCTATCGAAATTGAGGTTCCGTCATTACGAGTACTGGCTGAGTGCCAGATAGCTGAGGCAGATTGGCAGCAGAGCAGGTTTGAAGAACTCATGCTCTTTGACGAGCAAAGGCTGAAAGCACTGTACCATGTTCAGGGTTATCAACGACGAATTGCCAGGGCTTTTAACAAGAAGGTTAAGTCCAGGAATTTGAAAGAAGGAGATTTGGTGCTCAAAGACAACCGAGCTCCCATCCACGACCCTAGGGGCAAGTTCAGACCCAATTGGACTGGTCCTTACATCATCAAGTCTATCTGGTCGGGTGGAGCTGTCGTTCTGATGGACCTAGATGGCCTAGAGTTCTCCCAGCCGATCAACATGGACAAGTTGAAGAAATATTACCCCTGAGTGGCTCGCTAGGCCGAAAACCCGAAAGGGCGACCTAGGCAAAAGTTAGAGCACAGAAAATTTGAAATTATAAAAACTGAGCTCGCAAGGTTGAAAACCCGCAAAGGGCGGCCTTGGCAAAAGTTAGAGCGTAAAAGGTGAGGGTTAATACACGAGTGAACCTGAGCCGAACTACGTAAGGCTTGATTCCCATCTTTGGGATACGTAGGCAACTTCATCTTGAAGTCCAGCCATAAACATTTCCCCGATCAACTTTGTCCATGTGATCATGTCGGTCATCTTTGTCCATTCTGCATTTAAGAGCTCGGTTGTGATCTCCAGTGCAGTGCTATTCAGACTAGGGGCAACTTTCCAGTTGCCGGGATCCGAGGTTGTACATCTCAGTGACAGATTTCAGGCGTATCCAGTTTTGATCCATATCGAAAATGGTTTTGAAAAGTTTTAATAAAAGTGGATTTTGCTCAAATTAATCTTTTTACAACTTAGACCATTTTTGGACCAAACGGGAAATTTTCAGTACCCACAACCTTCAATTATATTGATTTCAGTACAGAGTTCTCCTACTCTTGCATACAAATTGAAGTTGCTTTTTTATTACACTCATAAAGAAAACTTGAAAGTTCTGATTAAAGCAAATAAATCAGGGGCATAATCAGGCACTCCCGCGTCCCCTCCCAGAGCTGGTCGAAGTCTCTAATGCCAAGCTGGGCCCAATCTGTGCCTCTTCATTGAGCCAATCTATGCACTCATTAGAAAGGGTGTAACTGAAAGTGGGAGCGAGGGCCAGAAGCTCTCTCGTCCTCCATGCCGTGGCATACCGAGCTAGCTGTGCGCCTCGGACCGGAAATGCAGCTGGGTACTCTATTCCCTCTGCCGAGAAAATCTGATCATGGCCGAACTGGCACTGGAACCGGAAAGGAAAGTAGAACACGCAGTGTGTCAGGCCAATCAACTGAATAGCTCATTGCCGGTAGATTAAGCCAAGGACAACGCCAAGCAATACGGTCTGCAGATAAACTGCACATCCAGTCGAACCACCATCCCTCATCAAGGGCATCGACTAGACGTCGTCGGAAGAAGTAGCCCCGAGCTGAGTATGCTGGGCAAGAGTCCACGACCTGCAACTTGTCCATTAACCACACCTAGGGAGGGATGGAAAATGAGAGATTAAAGAATAGAGAGATGTACGATAAGAGAAAAGTGAGAAAAGGGTTTTGAGAGAAAAATCGAGCCTGAGGGCAAAGTGATGTGAGCAATATATATGTGAGACAGGGTGGAAAACATTACCTGCAGCAGTAGTGGACTCCCCGCGAATCTGGTCGTCTCCCGGCGATGGAAAGCATCCAAGCCCATCAATGTCTCAGCCAATGTCATGGCAATGCAGCTCTTGCCCTCTTTCAAGCCTTGGGCAACTTCGATCAAACGAACACTAGGCCCACTGAAGCCTGGGGCAAGCAAAAAGTGAGACAACATGCCCAAGCAAAGAGCATGTCACCGAAATCCCTCCCAATGATAGTCACCACGGTCACCGGTATCGGAAAACCGACGGATCAAACTCGGAATGTCCAGCATTCCGTCACAGATCAATGACCGAGTGTCATGCATAGTGAGCCCACACATTCGTCCTAAGGCTTGGATGTGACCGAAGCAAAGCTGGGGCAAGATTTCTTCGTTTCGCTCGGATTCCATCAAACCTTGGAAGTCTTCGAAGGTGGGACACATCTTTTGCCCGCCAAAACTAAAGACGTGTGTTACCGGGTTCCAAAACCTTACCGCGGCATGGAGAAACGGAAGGTGCAGCGGAGTGTGACCCAGCATGAATAGTGCATTTATGCCGAAGCCTCGGAAGTTCAACTTTTCCGAGCCATCTAAGGTAGCAATCCAAGTTGTGAGTTTTTGAATGAGAAATGCCTTCATTTTGATGTAAAACTGAGATGGAATGAGAGAACCACAAAGCTGGAACCTTTATGGAGGATAAAGCACTGTTTGGAGGACAAGTGTCAAAAATCTGGAGGTCGCCATGCGAACTGGTTGGCCGACCACTTTTTCTGGTCAGCCAGCCACCTTTTTTGGTCGGCCGACCACATACTTGGTCTACTGAGCAAAAAACTGGTCGGCCAGCCACTTTTGGTGGTCGGCCATGGAGAAAAGCTGGTTTTTGGCCTTTTCCTACTCTCTAGAAGAGAGCTCCTAGCCTTTCCATGTGTTGGGAGTGTTGAAGGTCCGAGTTTACCTCTGTTTCGGATGCGTTCCGTCGCCCCGTTTGTCCGAAATACATTTGCTTATCGAGTTGTTAAGTTTTGCTTACCGAGTTGTTAAGTTTTGCTAATCGAGTTGTTAAGTCTTGCTTATCGAGTTGTTAAGTTTTGCTTATCGAGTTGTTAAGTCTTGCTTATCGAGTTGTTAAGTTTTGCTTATCGAGTTGTTAAGTTTTATCGAGTTGTCGAGTTTTCTTCATCGAATTGTTACTCTTTGTTTATGAACATTGTCGAAATTTGCTTATTGAGTTGTAAACTTGCTAAGGTTTTGTTGTTTCTTAGTGAGTTAAGCTGTTTAGTTTGCTGTGTTGGCTCATTACCTGACTTGGCAATGTACAATGCTCGATTTCCATTCAATCTCATTTTTGTGCAAAATGATGCGATGCGATGCTAAGAATGCAAAATACAACACTTTTTGAACAAAAGTTGTTTCATTCCATCATAACTTCTTTTGCTACAACATTTTACAACAAGGTACAAGTTTTAAAGAAAATAAAACTACCTAAAGCTAATGTGCTACAACTACTAGTAAACAAAAAAAAAAAAAAAGGAAAATAAAGCAAGAACATCTACATCAGTGCGGTCAGGCTCAAGATTGGGAGGCTCTCTTCATCCTCTTCCGCTAAGCAGCCTCTGCACCACCTCCACCTGCACCACTATTCGAATCGGAGCTGCTGTCCTCGAAACCCTCCCCGGCATCACCTTCACTCTCAGAACCGGAGCCAGAATCCTCCTCTCTGCCTGCGGATGTCTCCGACTGAGGATGCACAGACTCCTCCACCTTGCTGGACTCCTCATCATCTCTGATAGGCGCTCTACACCTGCCTCGGCTGTGAGTCGAGTCCCCTCTCCCAGTCCCTCGAGAAGGCCTAGATGGCCCAGGCTGTAGTGGTGGGAGCTGAAAAAAAACAAAGGCATTTTGAATACATCAGTCAAAGTATATATCAGATGTAGATGTGGGAATGTTGCGTAGAGTGTGTGCTTGTAGATGTAATATGTGAATGTGGTGTGTCAGATGTGCTCTACACATGCAGTCAACCAATGTAATGGAATGTTCAATTTCAGTATGTCATCAGAAGTATGATAAATGCAAGGAAATTGAAAAGTACCGAGACGCCGGCGATGAACAGCTGTGTCTCCCTCCGCAGGACCATGTTCTCGAATGAGGCCATCACTCCGAGTAACCTCTCAATATACTCTCTGGGAGGCTGCAGATGTAAGCGCAAGTCATTAGTGAATGAATGAATGTCTAAATATCTGAGTGATAAATCAAAACTATAAAGCATACCGGTGGCGAGTCAGGGTCACTGACGTATCAATGATCAGGCAATGGAGGCTCCAATGGAATCGGGTAGGATGTCCCATACCGCCAGCCTGTCAGCTCAGTCGGAAGATCCGACCACCCAGCATACTGATAAGTCAGGGGGATCTCTCTAGCCCCACTCCTCGATGTGCCAGCCCTGCTAGTCGAAGGGGTATCTACAGCCCGGACTCGACTCGATGATGGCATACCGGCAGCCCTCATCGTGGGAGTACAGACACCTGTCAGTGAAGGCATCAAGTATATATGGCGGTAGGTCGCGTAATCTCCCTCCTCCAGCAACAGGACTGCATCAGTACCCAACATGAGCTCCTCGACCTCCCGGGGAGTGAGTCCCTCAGTGGATCGCATGTCATCTGGAGGTGCTGAAGGGATACCCTGATCAGGGATGCCCATCGTCTGACGCATGAAGCGATCCCCCAGAAACCAAGCCCTGCCAACTGGCCTCTCAAATAAAGTCTTGTATCGATAAGTGGCCCACACCCCAGGGAATCAGAACCGGGCATCCCCTGACGAGGGTGCCCAGGGCTACCAAGTGATCTGCGGATAACAAGTGCATAAACGGATTAGGTGTCATAAGTATGCAAGATGAATCAAAGCTGAAAGTATGAAGAACTGAGAGTTCTGGATTACCTCTGTCGCCCGCACAGTGTCGAAGAACTGCCGGAGGTATGGCAAAGTCTCCCGAGTCCTCGGTCGACACCGACCCTCAAATCTGCGAGAGTAAGGGATATCAAGAGGCACCTCCACCTCGTGCTCAGGGGCTAATGTCAGAAAGTAGACATAAACCCATAACTGTAAAAAACAAAATAGTGGCTGTCAGAATATAGAATGTACAGAAAATACAGAATGCTGAGTGCAGAATGTAGGATACATAATGAAATGTGTGTCGTGTGTGCAGTATACAGATAATGAAAAAAGGAAATGTAAATCAAGAGGGCAGAATATACCTCACAGGCTCTCCAGTAGCCACCTACTATGTTCCCTCGCCCGCGGGAGGTCGTGCTCATATAACAGTAAAGGGTAGCGAGGCCGGCGCGACCCCAATTATACTGGCTGACCTGTGATAGGTCCACCAAAGCACTGAGCAAATAAAGTCCAACTGTGTTCCCCCTGTTGGAGAACAGAGTGGTCCCGATGAGGAACATCAAAAAACCCCGGGCATACCGTTTTATCTCCTCGACAGTCTTAGGCATAATCCTCCTGAATCGCTCAGAAAACCAGGTGTACCTGACTCTACCTGATGATCTGTCTATCGGCGGGCGGTCTCCCAGCAGATAAATCCAAGCCGTCTCCCGCTCGCCCATGTCTGTGTCATAGGGGACTGGTCGGCCAGCCACGTCAAGGCCCGTCAACATAGAGAAGTCATATGGGGTCATCGTCATGTCCCCAGTAGCTGAAAAGTGGAACGAGTTAGTGGTGTCCCACCATCTCTCCACAAGTGCCCCCATGAGGGTCCTACTCGCCGGATAATGTGATATCCCCGCGCAGAAAGTTTCAAATCCCGCCTCGTCCACAATGTGACGCACAGCATCTGGGAGCTCTGTATACCACTCCCTAGCAAGGATCGATCCATAACCCCGTGTGGAACGGGAAGATACCTGCATTCAGAATGAACAGACGTATTCAGTTTCAAAATGGAATGTATGAGCTGCGTGCAAATGAAGTAAATGAACTGTGTGTTCAGAAATGAAGTGAATGAGCTGTGTGTTCACAAATGAAAGTGTATGAGCTGCGTGTTCAGAATTGAAATGTGTGAGTTGGGTGTTCAAAGTAGAATGTATGAGCTGCGTGAAAATGAAGTAAAATGAGTTGTGTGTTCACAAATGAAGGTGTATGAGCTGCGTGTTCAGAATTAGAAATGAGTTGTGTGTCCGAAAATGAGCTGTATGCCCAAAGAATGAGCTGTGTGCCCGAAAATGAGATGTGTGCTCAAAGAATGAGTTGTGTGCCCGAAAAATGAGCTGTGTGCCCGAAAAGTGAGCTGCGTGCCCAAAGAATGAGCTGTGTGCTCGAAAAGTGAGCTGCGTGCCCAAAGAATGAGCCGTGTGCCCGAAAATGTGTTGTGTGCTCGAAACGAACTGTGTGGTCAGAATGAACCATGCGTTCAGAATGAGTTGCGTGCTAAATGAACAGAGTATTATTATGTATGAGCTATGTGCCAAATGGAGTACAGAACGTGCTAAACGCCAGCTTTCAACCACTGAGCCAAACCACTGAACCCAATCCACTATTGTAACCAAATGTTCAAACAAATATATATAATACATAGATATACAATACATATACATATATATATATACAACTTTCCCGCCTCTCTTTTTGTTTTTGTCTTACTCTCTCTTCCTTCATCTTCTTTGAGCGTTGTGTCTGGCACACGATTTCAACAATCACGGCGCCTGATCGACAGGCTATCCAATCTTGCCTCGTTTGTCAAAGATCATCTCGAGCCTTCCTCCCTCTTTGTCTTCTACTCTTCTTAAGTTGAAGCCTACGAAAGAGAGAGGCAGAGCAAAAGCCTGCAAACTTTCTCTGCCACCACTCTGTAACCTCTTTCTTTTGCATTACTTTTCTCTGCCATGGCCTCTTTACAAGGTTCTCTCTCTCTCTTTCCAGACCTAAACGAGTCTATGATGACCGATTCCGACTCCCTTGGACCTCAACCACGAGCTCCTCCTCCTTCTCCTGTTTTTAACTTTCCAGCGATGTCAGTTGAACAAATCATGGCGGCACAGTCTGACATCGAAGCAAACTCATATACGCTGAGGTCATGTGTGGAGACCGTGACTGCGGTCTCCAACTTGTCCCGTCGGCTGCAGAACAGAACGTGTGAGGTGCATCGATTGAATGCACAACTTTCTTTACTTCAACATATGTACAAAGATTCTCGAGGGGAAGTTAGCGGATTGAAGAAACAAATCAAGGAGTTGAAACGAAAGGTGACCGTCGCAACTCGTTATGGGACTACCTTTGACGGCCAGCGAGGGATAATCTCCTTCGAAAGCTCTGCCAAGGCCGAGGCAGAGTCTTCAAGAGCTTTGAAGAAGTAAAGATGAAGCGAGGCAGCTGATGGTAAAGTCAGGCAACGAAGCTGTGTGCAAATAAAGCTGGTTGTAATCTTTGCCGCCGAGCTACTGCAGGAAAACTGAGAAAATGCTACTCTCTCTTTTTGCTTTTTTTGTTGTTTTTGTTTTTGCTTTTGTTTTTGTTTTTGTTTTTTTTTTTTTTTTTTTTTTGTGTCTCTGTGATTGGGGATGTCCTCCCCTGACTACAATAAAATCAGTTTAGTTTTTGCACATCAATGGCGTGACTGGCACATCACTTTGAATTTGAAAATAATTTTGTTTGAATTTGATAATGATTGAATTTGAACTCTGAATTGAACATTGATTCCATACTGACCTGAATCAAAAATGACTTAACGAAAGAAGAACGAAGCAAAACGATCCAAACACACTTATATACACTGACTAGTATAAATACACCGATTGGTATAAATATACTGACTGGTATGAATATACACTTATATACACTGACTGGTACGAATACCTTGACTGGTATGAATACACACTTATATACACTGAATAGTTGACTCGAGCGGTAGAGAAGACAGAATCTCTAACTCGACTATGCCCCTAGTTCATTGCCTTGACCCTTTTTTGTCTCTTGATTTTTTTTGTAAAAATGTTTTGACCAACATAAGAGTTAGATTAGCATACTTATTCCATTTTCTGTTTTGAAATCACGTAAGCTAAGCTGTGAGCACTGAAAATTTTCCCTTTTTAAATCCAAAGAATGGTCCAAGTTTTGCAAAAATGGAATAATTTTTGAGAAAAATTAGTCAGCTTCATTCAAATTAATCAAAACCTATTTTTGCAAATGGCCACTACCCAACCAACATGGAATCAATCATTGAGGTGCATAGCCCCAAGCCAGATAACCCCGAATTGGTTTTGTTGTAGCAACAATGATAACCGAACTGAGCCGATCCGAACCGAATGAAACCGAGCAGAACTGGACCAAACTGAAATGAACAGAACGGAGCCAAGTTGAATTGAACCAACTGAACTGAGTAGAACGAAGACAAACCAAGCAAACGCGGACAGGACAGCCAAGTCGACTAAAAACACACCAATCAAACATGGACGAGATGAATGAGTTGAAAATTTATTAGGGCCGAACTTCGAGATGATGCTACCTACGTATCCCAAAGATAGGAATCAGGCCATCGTAGTTCGGGCTAAGGTTCACTCGGGTATTGACACTCTCCTTTTGTGCTCTAACTTTTGCCAAAGCCGCCCTTTCGGATTTTCAACCTTGTGAGCTTTTCATTTTTAATTTTTTTTCATTTTCATCATTTTTTTTTTTCATTTTCATTTTTTTTCATCATTTTTTTTTATTTTTTGTTTTTCTGCTCTAACTTTTGCCTGGGTCGTCCTTCCGGGTTTTCCGCCCAGCGAGCCTCTCAAGGGTTTTAGTTTAGCTTGTCCATGTTGATTGGGTGTGAGATCTCTAAGCCATCAAAATCTATAATAATGACTGCTACACTTGACTAGGAGATATGATGATGTAAGGACTAGGCTACTTGGGTCTGAATTTGCCCCTAGTGTAGTGGATAGGAGCTCGACTATCCTTCAATAATAAAATTCATTCTCTCAAATTCTGGGTTTGGCCTTTTTGGGCGGTCTTCATTGGGAAACGATTCAGTTTTAACTCTTTGATCACATCCAACCTTTTGCCCCTAGTTCAAGGGCTGCTTCAAATCTAAATCACATCTAACCTTCTTGCCCCTAGTTCAAGGGTTGCTTCCAATCTGAATCCCAGGCCCTACATAGTTTTGGCTAAGGTTCACTCGGGTATTGACACTCTCCTTTTACGCTCTAACTTTTGCCAAAGCCACCCTTTCGGGTTTTAAACCTTGCGAGCTTTTCATTTTTCTTTTTATTTTTCCTTCTTTTTTTTTTTTTTGTGCTCTAACTTTTGCATGGGTCGCCCTTTCGGGTTTTCGGCCCAGCGAGCCTCTCAAGGGTGATACTTTATTACCCCTAGTTCAAGGGCTACCTCCATTTCAGCTATGCAAGCCTCACACTTTTGCCCCTAGTTCAAGGGTTGTTTCAAATCTGAATCATATTCGACCTTATTGCCCCTAGTTGAACGGCTGCCTCCATTTGAATCACATCATGGCCCCTAGTTCAAGGGCTATTTCCAATCTGGATCACATTCGACCTTATTGCCCTTAGTTGAAGGGCTGCCTACATTTGAATCACATCATTGCCCCTAGTTCAAGGGCTGTTTCCATTTGAATCATATTTGACCTTATTGCCCCTATTTTAAGGGCTGTCTTCATTTGAATCACATCATGGCCCTCCAGTTCAAGAGCTATTTCCAATTTGGCTACGCAAACTTTACACTTTGATTGATCATGAAATACTTCAAATCACGGTTTGAAAGCTAAGGAGCTAAGGAGGTCGGACCTCGAGTCAAGAGGGATCCTATGTTGTATAATCAATTCCAGGCATGTCTTCATAGGACCACGCAAAAACAGTTTTTGAAATCTTTTCACAAAGTGACTAATCACTCGTACTCTTACGAAGACAAGATAGAACCAATTTGGACCAAACCAGGATCCTTCTCAGTACCCACATTAACAAAAATGATTTTATTCATCAAAGGCTTAGCGCACCTCTCTTCCTCTCAATTGATCAAAATTTGCAAATCCCGAGGAAATTCTTCCTCTTTGTTTTTATCAGAGTTTTTGGAAAAAGTTTTGAAAAACTTTGGTCAATGCAATGATTTAAAGGCACAGAGAAGTAGGCAGACTTTATGGCATTTTTTTTATATTTCATTTTTTTGAAATTTTTTTTTTTTTTTTGAAAAGAGACTATGACTCTGCAATGACACAGACTCAAAAGAAAATGACAAAGAAGACCTAGACAAGACAGAAATGTCTAGGTTAGCACTCTCGAAATCAACAGACTCTGACTCACTAGAATGACTCGAGTCTGATCCCAACTCTACAAACTTGGTGGAATCAAACTTAGACTCAATACTCAATTTAGAACTCAGAATAAAACCATTCTCAAATTACCATTCAAAGTGTGGGCCATCCACAACATTCAAAATAAAGCACATGCAATCAACAGTCGGTCACTCCCCAATCATAAAGATAGTCGGATATCCTACAAGTTCTATTTATTAACAATGGTCGATTTTGTGGGATATCGAAGTGTATTTTTGTTTTTAATTTTTTTTGATTTTATGTTTTTGTTATTATTATTATTTTTTTTTTTGAAGTAATGGTACTAAATTGAACAACCTGAACTACTCATTCGAATGTGAGAACCCTGTATAGATCCAATACATTACACATAAAGCAGGAAAGAGAACAAACACCCCTCAAGAAATCGTATCATACTCCTAGAAATCATCCTCCTAATTTTGAAAGGTACTATAGCTCATTATATGTACAAGGTTGGCTTTACTTTAGGGGTTAAAGTCAATGTAACATTACCAAAGAGTCCTTTAGGCCATAACCAATGAAGATCTTAGAAATCAGAAGAGCCAATATAGCCTCTCTTCAAAGTCTGAGAACCTTTAGATCTCAAAAGATTATAACACAAGGCTTCCAAAGTAACGTAGAGATAGGTGTAGTGTCACAAAAGTGTACCTGTGCTCCCACCAGCATCTGGGCAACACAGAGACTTTAAGTGCACCAATGCATGCAATGCAATAAACATATAATTGAAAATAAAGTCATATCATGAAGTTCGAGTCAAGGTTTCATAAATCCCCAGCAGAGTCGCCAGAACTGTAACATGCCCGGGGGTACCCGCGCGTGTTAAACAGTTCGGACTCCCGAGATCTCTTTGATCTAGTCTCACGAGTGCAATGTGAAACATAGATGAGAGTCCAGATTTGGCAACTTTTATTAAAAATTCATCTTATTGCAATTTTGTCAAAAATGGACTGCGTTATCAGATCTCAGAGTCGCCACCTAATATTTTGGGAAATTAGGAAACCCATGACTCAGTGCCAAGGCCACTATTCGTCGTAACCAAGGATGCTTGACTCGGAACCTTAGGTATGAGAGGGGAAGGTCAATAATGAGCACCCCCGCTCACCCAATCAAAAGATCGGCCTCTACTAAACCATGATATGAATTTTATTTTCTTTATATGTTTATGTTCTGATTATTTTAGTAAATCCTAAAACTTACTATGTGAAGCATACAAGGTATAGACTAGTTTGCTCAAATTGGAACAATTCAATTTCATGTTTGTTTGTCGAAAAGGGTTTGAATTTGCCACTTGACAAAGTGGGCTTAAAGTTTGTGAATTTTCCACTACAAAGTGGGCTTAAAACGTACAGTCATTGAATCATTCCAATTCAGACAAGAAGCCTTCATCTACAGGCATTCAAACAGTTTATCATTTAAGCAATTAGTCTCATGGTAGAATGCTAACACATAGTAAGAAAAACACACACAAATGGGATGCTAAAGCATAAAAAACTTCACAGTGATATCGACATCCCTCGAACAGCTACAAAACAAAATTAGAAAAATATGCATGATCTTGTATACAAAATTCTAATGCAATACATACACAAGAATGTTTCTAAAGATCCGGCTTCTACAATATGGCATGTGAATCATTGCAAAACTTGTGATAGCGCACAAAATCATATAATAATCAATTAAATCACAAAAATGCAAATTTAACCGGATCGAGATGCATGAAACATGGATACAAAGCACAGATATGCATCGCATGTCAGATATATATATGTACAATTAGGGAAAGCGATTAAGAATGAGATAGAAAGAAGCGAGGTGGGAGATTATTACAACACTTTAAATATTACAAATCCGAAGGAGACAAATAAAATAAAAATTCTCACCAACACTCAAAATAAAATAAAATAAAATAAATAAAATAAAATAAAATCTTCCATCCAGCGACCTGCGCACGTCGGCCCATGTACTCATCTTCAAATGGCGGCCCCACCAAGTATTTTTGAACAAAACTCAGAACCAACCACTCTTATGAAGGCTGCTAACGTGTGATGAGCAATAGCCTTAGTAAACATGGTCACCATCTCATGAACTGGCCAATCTTCATAGCCAAAGCTATATCAAAACCCAGCAACTCGGCCAAACATGCACACCAAAACAAAAACCATGGGTCGGCGAGAGGAATCCATGAAGGACCACAGAACCCAATTCCATTTGATCCAGCGATAACGCCTAAGGACCGTGAAACCCATAGCCGGGGCACCGACCCAGCTTATCTCTCGTTATCAACTTTTCTCTCTCTAGGAAAGCAACTTGAACTCTACCAGAAACTGTAGCATCGACCTTGGCGGAGCCGGTGGTGCTGCAGTGGAGACCGGAGGCGGTGGAGGGGAGCTTCGCGGTGGAGCTCCTGTTGCATGCAACGAGTGTGCGTGAGACGATGGCGAAGAGGGCTGCACCTGTGGGAAGAGAGAGAGAAAGTGAGATGGGCCATGTGTGTATGTGCTCTCTGTGTGTGTAGCAGTGGCTGGGTTTGCAGTGTGCATGGTGGTGATGGGTGTGTGTATGCCATGAGTGTGTGGTGATGGGTCTGTGCTGGGTGTGTTCTGCCATGTTTTGGGTGTGTGATGGGTGTGTCTCATGAAAGACCCAGCCAAAAAGAGGTGAGAGAGAGCCGTGTGTGTATGTGCTGTGTGTGTGTGTAGCAGTGGCTGGATTTGCCGTGTGTGCATGTGTAGTGTGTGGGTGATGAGTGGTGTGTTGAGTGTGTGCGTTTGTCGTGTGTGTATGCCGTGTGTGAATGGTGTGTGTGCATGGGTGGTGTGTGGGTGATGAGTGGTGTGTTGAGTGTGTGTGTTAGGATGGCAGTGGTGGTGTGGTGAGTGATGGCAACGGTGGTGGTGCTGCGAGATAGCCGAGGGAGAGAGAGTTGTATGTGTTGTCTGTGTATATATCAGAGAGAGAAAGAGGATTGTTCTGTGTGTGCATGGAATGATGCATGTGTTGTATCTGTGTGTTTGTAGCTCAGATCAAGTACCTCTCTTCCCCTCACATTTTTCACTCACTCACTCTCCCTTTTAAAACTGCTCTCTGCCGATAGCCCCAACCCAGAACTCTTCACCATTACATCTCAAAAAACCGAGAGAGAGCCAAGGTGCATGTCTCAATATGTGCTGTGTGTATTGCTGGTGTGAAGAATTGGTGCGAGAATGGAAGAAAGAGAAAGAGAGTTGGATGGAGTGGTTTCAGCCCACACCCTGTTTTACTTTCGCCATTTTTTGTATCAATTAGTCAGAAAACATTTTTGAGAGAGAGAGGGAGATCCTACTCCAGAGAGAGCTGAGAGACAGAGATCAGTGCATGTTCTTCCCCCTTTTTTCCCCCCTCCCACTGCCGAGCATTATCAAGAGAGAGAGAGTTGTCTTTTTTTTTTTTTTTATCAATTGTCTGTGTTTTCTTCCTCAGAACAGTGCCTTCATCAGTGTATCCGTCAATCATTGAAGAGAGTGAGGTGTTTGTTGTGTGTGTCTCTTTTCCAATCCACACTCTCACATGCCCTCTTCTTTTTTCAATTTCCTCCAACCCTTTTCAAAACCACCACCGAATTAACATACATAAAAGCAAACCAACTCCTCTTCTTTCTAAAAAATATTCCCTATGTCTCTCTTTTGAAAATCATTGTCCACCACCACCCCTTTTTTTTTTTCGTTTAGCTATCTACTCTCTCCACCATAATAATTCTCCACCCACTCTTCTACCCAAAACACAAACCCATCATTCTGACCATTTTTTTATTTTTATTTTTCATTTTCTATTTTTTTATTTTCATTTTTTTATTATTTTCTATTTTTCAAAATTAGCTGAAAATGTACCACTTTATATAACACACCTAAAAATATGTACACACATAAAATTATAAAATACTAAATTAATAATTTGGCTAAAATGGGTGAGATTTGGGATTAAAACTTCAATTTGATTTTTCTGGTGAGGATGTCAAACTAAAGTGCCCAAGTCTTAGGACAGGTCAAAATGGGGTGTCTAAGTACGGTTCATTTGAAGCTGGTGCGACCAGACGAACCGGACGAGTATTGTATTCTCCGTGTGAGAACGTAGCGAGAATTGTACAATCTCTTACATCCTTTCTGCATGTGATGTAGTTTGGTCTGTATTCGCTTGCTTAATTGTTGCATTTATGTGCATATTTGCTTCATTTACAGCTTTCTTTGCATGATCATAAGTTATGTTCGGCCTCGTGCATATCTTTTGCATTTTGCCCCTGCCTACGGGCACATCTCTTTGATTATCTTGCCTGTTTGTCTAAGTCTTCGGCCTATGTCAAAAATGGTCGTCTCTGGGCTTTGACATTCACTCCCGTCACTTATGACTTTCGAGTTCTGATCAAAGAGGGGCAACTGTAGACACCCCTTTTTGACCGACCTTAAGACTCAGACGTCATCGATTGAGCGCTCGGTCGATCGCGCATGTTGTGCTCGTTTCGAGGTTTCGGAGTTTGGCTGAGAGCCTCACCTCCGGACCTCGGGACCTTTTACTTTACTCGATCCGGACCACAGTTTTGTTTTCTCTTCCTGGAGGGAGGGAGAGGTCTTGTAGACCATCTCTCTAGTGGTCGTAGACTACTTTTCTGTGGTCGTAGGCCACTGTTCCGTTTGGAGACTAGTTTCGATTTCGAAGCCGTCGCCGTGCGCCTCTGGTTCGGGACACGCTTAACATTCTCCGTTTGGCACGTTTTTGGAACACACCTTGTTTCCTCTGTCTAGAGGGACACTGTGGCGGGGAGACACTTTGGTGGTCATACGCCACTTTTGTGCTCAACAGCCAGTTTTCGAGGCCCCCGCCGCGCGTCTTGCCTCCCGAACTCTCGTTTTGCATCCGTGTTGGTTCGTTCTTGGCACGAACCTTGTTTTCCTTGTTTGGAAGGTGGTACAAGGGTGGGAGCCAGCTTTCTCCTTAAGGAAACACATTTCTCCCCGCCAGCCGGTTTTCTGGTCGGGAAACTGGTTTTCTTGGTCTTTGGGCCACATTTTCTGGTTTCCCACCCCACAATTGGCTTGCTTTCAGTGTGGAGACCACCATTACCTTGGCCGACCACCTTTTATCTGGGAGACCACTTGCCCTGGTCGGCCGACCAGGGAAAGTGGTCGGCCGACCACCTTTCTGGTCGGCTGGTTTCCTCCTGTTTTGTCAGATTGTGTGGATGCCAGTTGTGCCAGCTGGAAGGCACAGACTGTATCCTCCATACACGTGTATGGAGGATTTGCATCCAAGCTTTTAGCTTCTTGAAGAAGCTTTAGCTTCAAACCTCTATAAGAGAGGCCTCCCTCTCCTATCCAGAGGTTCTGAAAATTCTCTAAGGCTTAAGCATATATATCTCTATATCTCTATTTTTTGGCTCAAAGTGTGTATTGTTCTTGACCTATTGCACCACCCTCATAGCCACACACCTCCACCATTGATCTGAGGTTCTTGGAGGGTATTTTCAGAGGTTGAAGAGGTTGGGTTTTTGGTCCAAAACTTGCTGGTTTTGCTGAGCTTCAAGGGTAACTCCTTTCCCCTTTTTTAAGCTCTATCTTGATCATTCTCTTAGCCATACTTGCATGCATATTTAGGCTTTGTTGTCAAGCTGAAAAAAGCTTCATATTTAAGTGTTTTCATGTTTGTTAAGGCTCTTTTGGTGTTGAGGGTCTATCTACCCTCTTGCATGCCTATATTAGCCTTGTTTTGTGCCGTGCATGAGACCTTGTGTTGATCTTGCTTGGCCTTTTAGCCACTGAAATCAGCGGATTTTCAGATGGTTGGCATGTGGTTTTGAGTGCCTAAATCAGAGAGGGGAGACCCTCTCTCTTTGGCCTTGTTTGTTTGCATTTTTTGGCCTTTCAAAGGAGCACATACTTTCATACTTCCAAGGCTTGGTTCAGGCCCTTTTTGGTGACTTTTGGGACCTGCCTAGACTCTGTCTATGGCTGGTTTGGTCACCTTGTGTTTGCCTCTTGCATGTGTAGAATAATCCCTTTCATAGCTTATCAAAGTGAGCACCTCATTCTTGCATGTATTGGTCATGTCTCAGTGGGTTTTTGGCCATCATTGGCATGCCATGATTTTTTTTGGCTGGTTTGGTAGCGCGTCTCATATGCTTCATATGCTTGTAGTGTAAACCATATGTTTACTAGCTTGAATTGCATGATGTTTTGCCCTCTATTCTAGCATATTTTGGCCATGATCCAAACTGATTTTGTTCATATATTTGGGCTGCCTTAGCTCTTTTTGAGGCCTCTTGGTCGCAATGATGCTTGCAATGCATTGCTTGTAGTGTAATAGCCTTGCCTAGCTTTGAGTTTTGAGGCCCTTGCATGCTTAACTTGAGGTATTTGCATGTTTGGCATTATGAGAATGTTATTTCAGAGCTTATTTCTTGGCATATTCTCATGTTTGTCACTCTTTCAATGTGCTTGAGAGTTGCATCATTTTACCCCATTGTGAGCCAGTGCATGAGCTTCATTTTTGTGCCTTTCAAGCCATCATCTTAGTTCATTTTTGCTCTATTCTGGCCTGCATAGGGTCTGTTTGGAGTTGGTTTAGCCATTTGAGCATTGCCTTGCATGCCTATAGTATAACGGGTCAGTCTCTAGTTGCTCCAGTCAAGCCCTCCTTCATATAGCAGAAGGTGATCCTCCAAACGAGGGTACAAAGCTGGAAGTTGATCAGGAGCTTCCCGAAAGATGGGTCCTAGGACATACTCTTGTCGGCGGCTATGGCGAGGAACGAAGAGACGCCCATCTATGTTGCTTGGCCCGCCAGTCGTGAGCTTGGTGATTTCTTCATCAATACATTTCTTCAAAGCCATAGTGGGGCTGAGACGGTCGCCAGTGGGCACTTTCGGCGAAGAAGGATCCATGGATAGCAAGTAGTAGGGAAGAGAGAGTTAACAGAAGATCGGTAGGGTTTGTGTGTTGAAAGAGCAAGTGATTTTAGAACACGAAACAAAGGGGTTTTAAAAGCTTTGTGTCTAAAAAACATATTGTATAAACCGCTAAGTACTAAAAGTACGAATACGAAGAGTTTCCCTCAATATTGATGCTTTTGGAGGGAAAAAACACAACTCAGATGCTGGGACTAGCTTCGAAGGAGAGTGTTTGGCTTCGAACGCCAAATTTTGGCGCCAAAAATCAAACAACAACGGCTTCGAAATATAGAAGCCGGCTTCGAAGCATACTACATGCTTAAAGGTGCTAGAACGCTTGAGTATTGGTCTACTTTGAAGAGTTAAAGACCTGTTTGAGGGTTATTAATCAAAGCAACGACCTTCCGAGCAAATCTTATTCTTTAAGGGTAAGGAGCACTGTTCGAAGCATCAAAACCAACCATTGGTTTGTATAAAAAGGAAATTATCTGTTAAACTAAAACAGCATGGACTGTTCTTTCGAAGCAGAAGTGGTCAATCGAAAATTGACTGGCTATATCAACCATGACCATGTATTGGGTAAAGTTGTTAAATTCGAAACACTAATTCCAGATGATATCAACCAGAATTGTCAACTTTACTCCATAAATTGGAAAAAGACATGTTGGTTCTTTTTAGTGTTTCATTAAAAACAATTGAGTCCAGATTCGAAGGATGAGATTGTTCAATTCAAAGTCCTGAATTGGCTTTTAAAAGACAAAAGGAAACAGAATCAAACAATGTCAGATACAGGAAAACTTTGTTTGAATTCAAGCCAAGGCAATTACATCAAGTAACCCTATCTGGGTACAAACTCAAGCTCATAAAAGTAAGGAATAGAATAAATAACAAGATCATGAAATTTGGTCCAGCAGTGATCAATGAAATTTTGTTCTTTCTTTATTATATCCTCTATTTCCTCTAATGTTGGCTGCATGAGCTGATGTGCTCTCACTTCATAGTAGAGCTCTTCAGCCTTTATTTCAAAGGCTTCTTCTCTCAATTTTTGTTCCATTTCATCTATGACCAGATCATCCCAATATGTAGAATCTTTATTCTTGAAATCATCGAATTCTTCGATGAAGTTCTCTGCTTCGTATTGGGCTTGAATTCGGAGAGACGAAAGTTGGTCCAAGGATTGTGTAGTAACCTTGGAATTTCGATGCCAGTAGAGGAGCAATGGGAGTTGTCCAGGAACGTATGGAGTTCTGCTTGGCAAGGGGATTAAGGACATGGCTCCTAGTCAGAATGTCACAAGCCCATTTGAAGTTCTTGAGTGGACTGCGTCCTCAAGCACATTGAAAGGCAAATAAGAGAAAGCTGCAAGCAGAAGTTGAGCCTGTTTCCGCTCAACTGGAGTAGGAAATGATGGAGGTTTGTAAGGTGAAAAGACTTCATTCATGGGGAGTGCAGGTCTCAGTTTTTCTGTCCAGCAAAGAGTTGGTGGAGGGGAAGGTATAGATGCTTCAGCTTCAGAAGATGAAGAAGAAGGTGTGGATGCTTCTATTATGGGAGATGGCATGGGGGTGGAAGGAACAAAAGCATTAATATAATTAAGCCAGTCAGAAGAGCAAATCTTCGCCTTCTTGGCTAGAAAGGATGGGTGGTACCCTTGAGCTTCTTCTGAACATTGGGCAACAAGCACTGTCTTGGTAGGCATGGAGGATGTGTACCATGCCACAAGAAGGTTTTCCTCCAAACTACGTCGAAGGTCAATGGGTACGTAAGGGTAGACCACTGAACTTCGAGCATAGGGAGGAAACTCCAAAGGGTCAGTAAACTCAATAAAATGATGGTTGATTCGTTCCTTCAAATCATAAGTCTCAGGTATTGACCAGTTTGTCCAGCCAGAGCCCCCAGAAGACGAAGAAGTTATATCTTCATCCCATGCAGATTTTTGTGAAAAAGAGTTTCCTAAGTCCATATTTGCAAATTGCCAAATCAAAGAATCGAAAGCAGTTCGTTCGAGGTACAAGGGGGAGTCAGAGGAAGAACTTGTATCTGTGTCTGCAACTTGTTGAATCGAAGGATTAAGGACAATGTGTTCGTAGTCCAAAGGTCGGTAATTTGCAAAAGCTTCCATGACCTGAATATAGAAAGGCGAGTAAAGGTGGCTAATGAATGCGTGGAAATTCTTTCGAGGGGAAACAACATTACTCAATGGCTCTTTGTATGCTTGGTCAGTAGAGTGAGAAGTTGATTGAGCCATAGTCCGTTCGAATGCTAAAGGTATTGGAATGATCAACAAGTTGACAGTTAATGCATATGATCACCAAGGAGATGACGGTTGTGTTTCCAGAAAGATAGATTCTATGCACATTCCGAAGGAGCGGGAAAGCTACGATCCACTAATATCACCAGGTATTGGGTATATTAGTGCGGGGGGTAATGTTGGCTACATATTTTGTAAAAGCCAATTATAGTTCGACACGTGGCAAAGCAAGGTTAGTATGGGGAGACTGCTCAAGTCTTCGATCTTGATCGTACACGTGGCAGTGGAAATTGGTTATCACGTGATCTGAGTAGCACAGGATCGATAAAGAGATACAAGATGATGTGGCTTCAACGGTTGCTCATATTCAAATTCAAATACAAGAGGGAAGTTCAACTGCAAGGAAAGGCGTAGTGGAACTACTTCTAAGGCAGCATGATCAGCAATCATGGAGGAGCGGTTCGACAGTTTGAAGTGCAGTTCGATGGTCATCCTTGAGGAGTATAAATAGCAAGGAGGTTCCAGAAAAAACCCCCAGACTCAGATCATACAAACCAGTCTTTACTTCATATTTTCTTTTCCAGTTTTACATTTCCTGTACTTTAATTTCCTGCACTTTAAATACCCGCACTGCACTTCGATTCATAGGAGTAGTTTCAAATAGATTCAAGTAGACTGTTGCTGTAAACCTCTTCGAGGTCGAGTTTGGACCATTGTAAGTGTTCATGTTAATGAAATACTTCGATTGTTCTTCATATTAACTGTTTTTCTCTTAATTTCTCCTAAGTCAAGCCACCAGTAAAAGTCCTCTTCATTGAGGCTGAGAGAACTAAAACACAATCGTCTGATAATTGGTTGGCAATTATAAATTCTGTAAGGACTGATTGATCCTTGCTGGCACGCTCGCATTTACAAAAATACCCTTCGAAAAGCCAAAAAGCCAACAGACCCTGTAACAATAAAATCTCTAGTTTTTTATTTTATTAATTTAAATCCTATTCTTTTAATTTATTTTCAATCTAAATTATTTATTTATTTTTATTAGCTAAAATTGATGAAAAAAATAGTATTTTAATTATTAAACTCAATGTATGTATACATAAAATGTCTAAAATATCAATTTTTATTGAGTTTAATAACTAAAATACACATTCTATCGATTTTACTTAATAAAAATAGATAAATGATTTAGATTGAAAACAAATAAAAAATTTAGAATTTAAATTGACAAATTTAAAAATTCAGAGTTTATTTTGTTATTACGTTGGTGTATTTAGTTATAATCTATTATGGTGTTAATTATAATTTCATTATACATATTGTGATATTTGTTATGACTTTATTATATGTTGATTAAGAACCTAAGAGGGTACAACACCATGTTGTAAGCCCGTGGAGGCTTTTTTCGAATCTATTCCGATGATTCAAATAGTTTATATTATAAGATTCGTCAAGTAGATCATTTATGACAAATTTAAGTCAATTAAACATTTGTAACCTATAACAAATTTACATTTATGTTTAAAATAAATAACGATTAATATAATTTTAATAACTTTTTAAATAACAATAATGATTCGATCATAAAATTACGTATATTCGACCAATTTATAATATAAATAGTTCGAATCATTAAAATAAAATTAATACAAATTTCAATCGAATCATCACAGCGGGGCTATCACGACACCCTCTCTTCTCTTGTCATGTTAATTATAACATTATTTTTTTAGCTGTATGAATTATATTCAGTTTGTTTTGTTTGGATTTTTAAGATTCACTTTTTAAAATTTTTTTTTTGTTTTTATTGAATTTTTTAATATTCTAAGCAATTTTTTTTTAATTTTAGATACTTCTAATATAAATACACTTAAAAAGTATAATATTTGTAAAAAAATAATTTAGAAAATTTAGTAAATATCAAAAATATAAAAAAAATATATGAGAATTCAATATATTTTTTGTATTCTTATGTATTTATTAATTTTTTTACAAATATTTACTTTTTAGATATATCTAATGTGCATCTAAAAAAATAAAAAAATATTTAAATTTTTTAAAACATTTACTAAAAATAAAAAAATATGAAAAATAAAAAATTTAATTTTAAAAAATCAAAATTAATTACATTGATTATGACTTTTGTTGTTTTTTAAATTATGATTATGAAATAATTTAGTTTTAACAAATATCATAATTGCATATATGTGTACCATGAACTCTATGAGCAATGAATGATTGGAGATCCCCTTACATGGTCAAGTAACGGTCGAATCAGCACCATTTGATTTGGTACCTTGACACGTGAGGTTCAGCAGACGACGACCGACCCTTGAGCCTTTTTAAAATGCTCTCACCTACTACACTGCCCATCATCCTATCTTATAATTCCCTAACCATCCCTATCCATCGATCTGAAACAAAAGATTTATTGTAGGAATTTTAAATAATTTATTTAATTTTTTATTAAAATTTTTATATAACGATTCCCTATCCATCGATCTTATTTAATTTTTTATTAAAATTTTTATATAACGATTCCCTATCCATCGATCTGAAACAAAAGATTTATTGTAGGAATTTTAAATAATTTATTTAATTTTTTATTAAAATTTTTATATAACTGTAAAATTCATATATATGTGGGTTTGTATAGGTTTATATCCATGTGAAAAATTTGATAAAAAAATTAATAAATTATTTAGGCTTTATTTGGAAAGTGGGTTGACTTTTTGACTATTTTAGTCTAGGGCTAAAAAGTCTGGTTTGGGAAAGACTTTTGGTTTTTTTGACTTTTTTATGAGAGAAATAATGTAATGATTATGAATTAGATGTGATATTTTGTCTTATTAAACTAAAAAAACTTATTTTGTTTTTTGTAATTATTTTAATGCAAAAAATTTCAAAACCGACTTGTCAAACGGAAGCTTAAAATTTATAACATTTTCAGAGAGAGAGAGAGAGTGTGTGTGTGTTTGAGGGGTGTATAGAGTTAAAAGTAGCTTACTAGAAGAATAAAATAATTTAAAATATTGAATATGATAAAATATTATATTTAAATTATAATTATTTTATTTTTTTTATAATTAATTTGATAATTATAAAAAAAATAATTTTTTAAACACAAATATTTTAGACAAGTTAGCCTTCGTTTGGAAAGTGGGTTGTTTTTTGACTTTTTGACTTTTTTTGTGAGAGAAGAATGTAATGATTATGGATTAGATGTGATATTTTGTTTGTTGTGGCTAAAATAGCCTGTTTTGTATTTTGTAATTAAAATAACCAAAAAAACCCTTGCCAAACGGAGCCATGGTTAAAAGTTAAAAAGTTATTTTAGAAATATAGTTAAAAGTTATTTTTTAACTGTTAATCTATTTTGAATCATATCAACTTTCTATTTTTTTTTATACATTTAAAAAAAATTAAAAAGAAACAATTTTTAACTAATTTCTGAAAATAACCCAAAATAATTAAAAAGCTAAATTACCAGTTAAAATAATAAACTTTCCAAACAAGGCAGAGAGAGAGAGAGAGAGAGAGAGAAATGGCGAAGAAGGTGGAGAGCAGTGAGAGAGGTTCGAGATGGTCTCTCGCCGGAATGACCGCTCTCGTCACCGGCGGCACTCGCGGCATCGGGTATATGCGTCATCTCTCTCTGTCTCTCCGCCTGAAATTGACGATTCATGTTTTCTAGGGTTCTGATTGATTGATTGGTTGTTTTGTATTTTAGGCACGACGTTGTGGAGGAACTAGCCGATAAAGGGGCGATCGTGCACACCTGTTCTCGCAACGAATCCGAGCTCAGTCGTTGCTTGCAGGAATGGTCCGCCAAGGGTTTCACGGTCACCGGTTCGGTCTGCGATGTATCGTCTCGGCCTCAAAGAGAGAAGATGTTGGATGAAGTCTCTTCTCTCTTCAATGGCAAGCTCAATATCCTTGTAAGTCACTCTGGATTAAAACTAATGCTGTGTTTGTATCATGTATTTGATATAAATTTAGTTAGAGATTTTAAAAATAATAATAATAATAATAAAAAAAAAAAAAGAGTGAACTACATGTGAGTGATACCGATTTTAAATCTTATACTCAAATCCATTATACAAACACAATTTTTTTTTAGATGGGGATACAAACACAGCTTTAAAAAAAATAGTAAATATATACTGTGGATGAATGATTATTGAATGAGATCAACTCTAATCTTTAGAATGTGTTTGTTTTATAAATTTGAAAATGGTGGATTTTACTTACATTTCACACATTATTTTTTTTTTTTTTCATTTTCAAATCATTCTCAAATCTATAAACTAAACACAATCGTAAGGAGATTTTGTTGATATTGTAACTAGTCATATTGTATTTTACTTACTCTAGTTGACTCGCTATTATATTTATTTTAACAAAATTCTTTTTTTGCTTACTTTGATAGGCTCTTTAAACATTATATGTAAATAGATATGTGTAAAATAAAAAATATAGATGAAAAAATAGTTAAACAAACCCTTTTTAGGCAAAATAAATAATATTGTTAAAATTATTTTATGAAAATTAAAAAATAATCATTTCATTTCATGTTATAATAATGAATGATCATTTGTACATAGACAAAGAAATGATCATTTTATGTTAATTTCAATAAACCAAACAAAGAATTAGTTGGTCCACGGTAGCGAAACTTTTGGTGCTTCCTTGTTTTTTTGTGTAAGTTGTTTTTTGTTGTCAGTGTGGTGGATTTTATCGCTTTGCTTGCACGGCATGTGGTCCTACATTTGTTTTCGTACCATTAGTTAATTTTATGTCCAATCGGGCTCAGGCTTTTAGGTGACTTTATGTAGATTGATTTCATATCCTTCTTTTTGTTGGTACGAGTGACCATACATAGTAATCAAAGAATGGGAGTGTGTAGTGTGGCTAATTATGGCAACTTATAAATTCTAGTTTTAGAAATGTTATTTTAGACAGTTTGATTTAGGAATGTGAAAAAAAAAAAAAAAAATTGACAAAATCAAAATCATCGATCGAAAACGACCGAAATTTAAGTTTTTGGTCTATTTTTCATAACATATAGTCTATTTCAATTTTGAAACTTGTTATATTATACCGATGTAAATCGAATCAACTGCATATTATATTTAAATATTTTATATTATAATTTCTTGAATATTACATGAGAAGTAACTAAGGTAATACACTTTTGTGATACAAATTAGGGAAAACAACATTCATAGAGCAATTTTTATATATTTTCTTTATTTATTATCAATGTAAAATTCCATAATCTACTATAAAACCTTTTAAAATTTCATATAAATTTCTCTTTTACATCAAATCGACAAAACCGATAAAATCGAGCCATAGCATACGGTCTGTATCGGTTTCTTAATTATAAAAACCGAAAGGGTCGGTTCGGTGTTAAATATACTCTTAACACCGACCGAACCGTTTACATCCCTAGTTTGGTTAAACTTATTTTAAATAGGTTATGATTTTAGCAACTTATTTTAATTCAAAAAAAGCTAATTCTAATAAGTTGTTTGTCTCTGCTTCTTATTATCAGCTTCTGCTATAGTCATGTTAATTTACGATTATACTTTTATGATTTTTTTTTCTTTGAAAATAGAAAAAGATTCAAATGGATTATGGATTTGTGTGTGTGGGGGGGGGGACTAATAGTGAATAATAAAAAATAAAAATTAATTCAAAAATTTATTTCATAACTTATTTACTATAAATATTACTCAGTAATTTAAATCTATAATCCAGTAGTTGCACTTATTAAAGTTATAATCTATAATCTGTTTTAACAGCTTTGCCAAACACCTGCAATGTAAATTAAGTAGGAAGGAGAAATGAACAGAGCTCAACTTCACTTGTATATAAAAACCAATTTGATTAATAACGAGCTGTACTTCAGGTAGAATAAGTCCACTTGATTTATTATTTATTTAATAATAAGATAAATATATTATTTCTATGTTAAATAATATATGTGTAATATATACATATTGTAATATAGAATGATATTTAACGAGTTGATCAAATTTTATTATCGAGTTCATACTTTTCTTGTTATTGAGCTATGACCTGAAACGAGTAGAGCTTGAGTTTGATTAATTTTTGAGCTCCAAAACGAATGAGCCAAGAGCACTTCAAAGTTCAGCTCAACTCAACTTATTTGCAACACTACCTTCCATTATGCCCCACTAAATCATATAGTTCCACTTCCACATATTATCACAGCTTTGCCGAGCCCACTTTATTGATTCTCTCTTTATCATTCAACTCAAGATCGATAATTTTGTCCAGCACAGCAACTTCTTTACCCTTAAAATTAATACCAAGCTGCTCCCCCGACTTAATGGTTGCTTTAGCTTCTTTGAGGAGGAAGCCATTTGAGCTTGAGTCTCCCTCGGACAGATCTGATTAAGCAAGGGCAGCGGCAACGGGTCTGAGGATAATAGACCTGGATGAATGTTTACTAATGGTTGCAGTTTTCTGACCATAAAGCCTAGCACAACGGAAGAAGCCCTCCACATGAGCCTTCTTCTTCCCAGATTTCTTGGCCTTTCGAAAGGGATTAAGGGTGAAGGAAGATGATCTATCAAGGCTTTGATCCTGAAGCCCCTGAATACCCAATGTAGATGGGCCAGCAATAACATGTGGGCTTGAGGATGGAACTTGACAACTACTAGGCCTAGTAACAGGGGGTTCAAGTGGCTTAAAAATAGTTAGGCCTTGAATTCTTTGCATACCATATGGTTGGGCTAGATCCACCTCAAGAGAAATGCCAGGCCCAAGATCTTCTTTTGATCCACATAGACTTTTGATAAGGCTAGAAGATAAAACTTCCTCAGCACTCCTCAGTGGGTCAACGAAGCTTTTTGGGTAGGGCGCTAGCTCCTCCATCATTGCCACCTTCACTCCTACTGCACTAGCATGGCTGAGCCTCCCATCACACAAAGTCTCCTCAACCGTTGTGTCCACCAACTCTCCACTCTAGCACTGATTAAGTCCCTTCTTGAGTGCTACCTCATTAGAATCAGCAACCACCGCACCAACTATGTTCTCACCTAGTTGCCTATCACAGCAGGTCTCTTCAACCACTGTATCTTCCTTCTCACCACCGTTGCACTGTGTGAGCCTCCTATCACCTGAGTGATCATACCTATGTGCCACTTCAGCATCATCAACCTTCTCCATGCCAAACTTCTGTGGAAAATTAATTGCCCCAACTCCTACAATGGAGTTGCAGTCGTCGTGCTCAGTGTGTGAGCTGCTAGAAGACTCAACTAGGTTGTCCAAATGATCCTCATACACAAGGATAGGATGGAATATGCCCTTGCACTCCAAATTTATTGTTGAAGATATGAGCTCCATGCAAGATGTAACCACTTTGATTCTGGTGTAGGAGAAGGACTTAGGTTGATTGATATCACCCTCTAAGCTAAGAACTGACCCCCACAAGCTTCCAATGTTGTTTAGTGTGCTCTTATTCCAAAGGTTAAGGGGTATGCCATAACACCTTAACCACATACATCTCTCCTGATGAATTTGGACTCCTAGCTGCCATTCTAATACAAACTGACTCCAGTCTTTAAACCATTCCTTAATGTTGTGGATGTTAGATTGCAGCTCCGCATGGGATTTAAAAGTCACGACTACATCACGACCTCCCTCCTTTCTGATCACAGCTTGCGATATCCCATTCTCCTTAAGGGCCTCTTTGATACTATTAGCAGAATAATCCATATTAAGTCTGATTATGACACTGTCATAGAGCCACCCATGGCCATCTTCATTTACTTTGATGGTCGTGCAAGCTTTCCCAGTGAGTTTGCCTCCTTTTAGTACCTCTGCAAATGATCTAGGGCCAACAAATGGTATTTGACCCCTGCTTGTGGTTGTTTCAAATGCACCTCTGTTGTTCCGTGCCCGCCTCCTGCTTTGCACATCCCTGTTACTCCTGTCACAAGAAGCCATGTTGACTGCGAGAACCTTATCATCCACCAAAAGGCCATTTGCTTTCTGAATAGCAATGTCTGATGCTACAGGACAGTCGAATCTCATAAAACCAAATCTTGAGTTTGACACTCTTCTTCTTTTGAAGGGGATAAAAACATCTCTTACTATGCCAAACTTGGTGAACAGCTTGAACAAGGATTTAGCATCCATTGAACTAGGAAGGTTGTCCACAAATATTGTGTGTAGGCCGTGCTTTACTTCTTTACCCCAAGCTCCACCTCCTCGTCACTGCTTCACAACAGGAATCCAACCTCCATTACCATTGGGTGATCGCAAGTCACTCACTCTCGCACTCTCTCTCACCATCTTTACTTGTTTTCCAAATACTCTTACAAATTTCTTGTACTCAGGTTTTATGGTGTTGTATGTGTTGTGCTGATGCGGAGTTGGTTGATCATTTATTTCTTCATTATTCCGTTGCTTCGCGTCTTTGGGGATTGATTTGTTCTTTGTTTGGGATTATTTGGGTACAGTTAAAGGGGGTTTTGGAAATGTTGTGGAGTTGGAGGGGAGCTTAGGTTGGGTGGCACCAACGACGGGTGTGGTCATTGGTGCCATTCTGTTTGATGTGGTTCGTTTGGTTGGAGAGAAATAGGCGAATTTTTCAAGAGATTTATCATTATATGTCATGGTCAGAGAATTGGCTTTTAGTTACTTTGTTTAGTTGGTTGGAGACTAGAGTTGATCCGAATTTGTTTGCATTCTTGGATTTTTTGGATGATGTAATTGGTTAGGTGTTTTTAGTTTGCTTTTATAGTTTTCTTGTATTCTTTGCATCATCTTAATACTTTTTCAATAAAGTTTTATTATTTATCAAAAAAATATATATATAAAATTATATGTTGTGTCTTGCAATTGTTCGGATATCAACTATTGAACATGATTTTTATTCGAACAATTAGTTTTTGTTCAAAAAATGTCCGAAGAATTACTTTTGTTCAAAAAATATAAGAACAATTGTTCCTTGTTCACAAGTTGATATACGAACAGTATAAATGATACGTATTGAGATAAAGTATGGTGTGTAAATAAAATTACCCAGAACATGACAGTCCAATTAAGTACTCTAAGTTAAGCTATGTGTGGGCGACCCAATACTCTTTGGGGATTAGGTGAAATCCAAAATGTGCTGCTTTTATATGTAATTATTAATTTAAATAATATATTAAATTTTTATATTGTAAATCTTTCTATTTTTTTCTGCATTCGAAATTTTTGTTGGCATATTTATTCTAGTAATTAAGATGTGGTTTATCCCTTTGTTATTGTTGGACTTTTGGAAAATTTTTATTAGGATGATTAATTAAATAAACAAAATATGCTATATAAAATTTAGGATTTACATTTAAGGTGAGCAAATTCATTCTTTGTATTCGCTACCATGCATTGTTTCTTTCAACTTCACACTAAAAAAATTCAACAATGCTAGGGACCCCCAATGGGGGTGACCCCCAGCACCCCACCTCCATGTAAGTGAAAGACCAAAAAAAATAAAATATGGACCAATCAAAAAACTGTGGGGGTGGTGGGGGGCCATTTTCCATGTGGTAATAAATACCTGTCTTTTCAATCACTGTTACACAAATCAGAATGTGTCAATTTAAGACACCTTTTTGTGCGGTTAGAGGCTTTCTTTGCATGATCCTCTGGATCTAGACAGAGAATGTTGGGATGCTGAATATAAGGTCTTGTTTGTTATTTTTTAAAAATGTTAAAAAGTTAAAAAGTCACTATTTTATTTAAGTCACATTATTTTATTTAAATTACATCACCTCTCTATTACATCATTTCAAACTCAACTCAAATTTCATAAAAAATCAAAAAGTACACTTATTTAGAATATCCCAAACAACCCCTAAATATTTTATATGCTGAGCATCTCTTAAATAGCTTCTCTTGTTAATTGGACCCTTGAGAAACTTACTCTACAATTATATTATCTCCTGGCATTAGATAAACAATGTTGGCACAACCCTCTGGAAGCCTACTATGGAGTATAGTGCTGAAGAATACTCAATGCTCATGGCTACCAATCTTGAGTCCGCTTTCCATCTCTGCCAACTTGCATATCCTCTTCTAAAAGCTTCTGGAGTTGGAAGCATTGTGTTTATTTCCTCTGTTGCTGGTTTGGTGCACACCGGTTCTGGATCCGTTTATGGAGCTAGCAAAGGTAAGTTGCGATCAAGAGTTAATGATTCATATGGCCCGTAAAGTATGTCTCCTTTTTTTTATTGTGGTCCCTGAACTTCATTTTGTCTCAATTTAGTGCTTTCACTTTTTAAATGGCTTCAATGGTTTGTTTCCGTTTGTCTTCATTTGGACTTGGACGTTAATGGCATCAATCTCATCCTTCTGGTGCTTGGTTTGAACAAAATATAAGAAACATTTTTCAAAAACAAATATTTTCTCCATTTAAAAAATTTGTAAGTAATATATGGGAAAAATCTTTTTATCTGTAAAATAATTTCTAGCAAAACAAACGAGTCTCAAAAGGAAATGTTTTTCCACCAAAATGCAGCTTCCAAATTTCCCGTGAAATAATCTGTCCCGAATTCAATTTCCTTGAATACCGATGTCACATCATCAATTAACATCAAAAATCCAAAAAAAAAAAAAAGGATGAAATTGAGATATTTAAAGAATTGAGGGGCTCAATTGAGACAAAATAAAGTTTAGCGACCACTCTAAAAGAAGGGTATAGTTTAGGGGTCATATGTGTTATGATTCGACCATCAATATATGGTATTTTTTGTCACATTAGCATGCTGTGGAAGTTGATGTTGTGAAGTTAATGCTTTTGGGGTCATATTTGCTGTTCGCAGGTGCAATGAATCAACTTACAAAAAATTTGGCTTGTGAGTGGGCAAAAGATAACATCCGAAGTAATTGTGTTACACCCTTTTGTATCAGAACCCCACTCTTACAACACGTAATATTCTTCTCTCTGGCTTATGATTATTTTAGAACCTAAAAACTTTTCTTTTGGACAATTTCGTCTAAAGTATTTACTCGGCAGATGCTTTAGAAAATATACCTGGTGAACTAACACCCCTAATAAGTAGACTTGCTTTGCCCATTTAATTAATATATCATGCTGTTTATTGTTTTACAATAATGACATACCACTTATGTTTCTAGTTTAATACAATACTGGTGTTACACGCATCAATTGATATACTAATTAGTGTACTAACACATGTTAGAGTATTGTAATTTCAAAATTATGGATTCCACCCATTATACAAATTATAAAGATTCAAAGCCAATAAAACTATACCATATTATTTGTTAATAAACTAATTGATATATCAATTGGTATGTATAACTTTATTCTTTATACAATGCTTAGCAACCTGATTCTTTCTTCGGTGTTGTATTCTGTGTTTGGTCATAGCTAGGCTTGTACCCCGAATTTAGGCATTATTACGTGGTTAACCATTCGGTGTTGGAGGAATTAAAGCTCTATCATTTCAATATAATTTAATTCATTGAATGAAAGCATATTGCCAAGGACAGGCTTTTATCTTTATGATTCTGGTATCTTACATACCTATGAAGCACAGACACCTCTCCGAAGGCTCCGTACCAGTGTCGAACACGGACACGCGTCGGACATGCGGTGGACACGTGTCCGACACACAGTAGAGAGTGTCTCTTTTTTTTTTTTTCTAATTTTTTCACATTCGGACACGTTATAGACACTTTCGGGACACGTTCAGGGGTAATTTCACAATTTAGAAAAAAAATTTGGAGTCAATTTGTAAATAAGTAAAAATAGATCAGCCCTAATCTACTTCGATTAGAACAGAAATAGCAGAGAAAGGGTGAGAAAGAGAGGAAAAGAGAGGACCTGATCGATTCGTCGTTCATCTTCTCTTCTTGTCGGTCGTCGCTCCTCGTCGTTCGTCTCTCGTCGGTCGTTAGTCATCTCTCGCCCTTCGTCGTTAAGGTACACGCTGCTATTCTTCTTCGATCTTCATACTTCTTCTTCTTCTTCGATCTTCATTCTTCTTCGTCTCTCGTTAATCGTCAGTCGCTCTCTCTCTCTCTCTCTCAGCCTCTGATTTCATTTTATTTTTTCTTTTTTTTTATTTTCTCTGATTTTATTTTTTCTTTTATTTTATTTTTTTTTATTCTGATTTTATTTTATTTTTCTTTTACTCTTATTTTATTTTATTTTTTCTTTTCTTTTATTTTTTTCTTTTATATTTTGATTTAATTTTTTCTTTTCTATTATTTGAATATATAATTTTAATAATGTATGTTTATTAATTTTATTATAGGAACCAATTTTTAATTCTGAAACAATGGCTATGGGTGGTAGTTCTAATGATATGTTTATTGATAGAATGCAATTTTATGTTATTTGTGAATGATATATATGATGTTAAATCAATTAAATGTTTATTTTTTTATAATTTTAATAGTGTTATTTTGTATATTTTATTACCTTTTAATGATTTTTTTTAATAATTTTATGATACATAATAAATAAAATTAATTATATATATTGAACGTGTCCCCAAAGTGTCGTGTCCCCTATTTTTTGAAAATTTACGTTTTTGTGTGTCCGTATCGTGTCACGTGTCCGTGTCCGCGTCCGTGCTTCATAATTACATACTATAAGAATGTGGTGTGTTGACAGATGTCTCAAAATCTCAATATTAGCATCTCATCATGGTTATTAGAATCCTATTTAGATTGTAGAATTTAAAGTGACTACAATCGTAGTCATAAAATCTTGTAGAATCATATTATGATCCTGATTTTACAACAATCCCGATCCTACTAAAAAAAAATTCTTATATATGTATGTTAATGTGTATATTTATATAAGAAATTTAATTATAACTCTTTCACCAAACATCTTTTCTAATTTGTGTTAACATAAATATGCATTATATCATATTTATTATTTTTCTTTAATATTTTAAAATTATTTAAGATACATTATCTTTACAGATAATTTCTCGTTTTATTTTACATTAAAAGTAGAATCTTATGATCCTCAATCCGATCCATAAGTCTCTCCCAACGATCCCACCTACCATCTTAATTTTAACAACCTTGCATCTCATGCAAAGTGTACCTTATCTTTTTTTCTAATTTATAATTATTTTAAAATATATATGGGAAAAAAAAAAAAAAAACCTTTTAACAAGACATAACAAAGAGATATACTTCAAATTAAAAAAATCACATGGCTATTCACTTTATCTTCAGCTCTTATAGAAATTCACAACTCTCCTTTTCACATGCATCTCTCCATGTGTATAGGTAAAATAATTATGGTAATTATTTGAAGCAATTAAAATTTAATAATCATGGCAATTATTATAGGGAAATTTATTAAAAAATCATTTTTCAAGTGTTTGTATTCTAATTAGTTCATAAGATATTCTTATATTCTAATAAGTCCTATTATTTGGACATTTGATCTACCAAATCATAATTATCATATTTAACGTATTTTATGGACATTTCCACCATTATAAATATTTTTTGAACGGTTAACAATTTGGTGATATGAACATTCATATTTTATAATGTGAATATTTACATTGACATGTTAACATTCACATTGATAATGTGAATGCTCATATTATGAATGTTCACATTGACAATGTGAGCATTCACATCACGGAACATTCACACTGTAAATATAAATATTATTAGGAGTATTTTGGTAACTATGTCACCCATAGGACTTATTGGAACATAAGAAAATATTATGGACTAATGGAACATAAGTAGGTGAAAAGGAATTTATGAAAAAGTGCCCCATTATTATACATAGGAATATTTTATGTATACAAAAATTGTGACAAATTTTATTATGAGTTGTGTGCTTTATATAATAGTATAGGTTTCTTGGGTATACGATATCAGATGTTTGAATTGTGTGAGGTAGGTTTCTTAAACATCACCACAACCCCCCCCCCCCCCCCCCCCAAAAAAAAAAACCCTATTTTGATATTATTTTGTAGAACATGATCTTTCCTAAGGGGTTGAGATGCATTATGTTGTGTTGACATATTTGAATTGTTTGTGAAATTTTTTTACTTTGCATTTTTCTTAATTACTTAATCAATAGAATAAGTACCCCTATTTTGATATTATTTTGTAGAACATGATCTTTCCTAAGGAGTTTTGATGCATTATGTTGTGTTGACATATTTGAATTGTTTGTGAATTTTTTTTTACTTTTCATTTTTCTTAATTACTTAATCAATAGAATAAAAAGTTTTGGACAGATTTTTATAAGCCAATTCTCTTACTCAATAATTATTTTTTTATGGCTTCCAACATAAAAGTGGAAATTTGTTTAAAAAAATATGAAAGTGAAAATCTTTAAATAAAATTACTCACTTATATGTAAGATCCGTGCACAGCATGGGTCACTGCTAGCTTGAATGCAAATGATTGATGACTTAACCTCTTTGCCATTTGCTAAATGAGAGAGATTATTGCTAAAAACTCAATCAACATTGACAATGTTGCTGCTAAAAAACTGGACATTATATATTAGCCAAGTGAATCATAGACTTCTTTTAAATCGAGTTGATTTAGCTAAAATTTAACTACCGTATTACGTGTACCTCAGTTAATCTTAAGCCACTTCTGAATCATGTGGATTGTGCTGAAAGCAATTATGTTGGTTAAATTGTACACTACACATTATTTAAGCTCTAGTGAGATGACTTTTAAAAATTAAAAAAAAAATTTAAATTATAAAAAAAATTAAAATTAAAAAAAAGTTTTCACCACTGATGACAGTAAACACTAATTACCGGTTCCTGAAATTTCTATTCCTTTTGCAGTTGATGGACAAGCAAGAGTTCCTGGATAAGGTAAGATCTAGGACTCCTCTTGGACGCCCTGGAGAGCCAAATGAAATATCATCCTTGGTGGCATTCCTTTGTATGCCTACTTCATCTTACATCACTGGTCAGATTATTTCTGTTGACGGAGGAATGACTGTGTATGGTTTCTCACCTAATTAGGGGAGAGAAAGAAAAGCCACAAATCTGGCATTGTTTGTTTGTTAGTCTGTGTTGGAAAATTTTATGTATTTGGACTTGCATTGTTGTGCTCTTTTTTTTATTTGCGAATAATGGGTAGAATATCTAGTGTACCATTGACATATGATTGACCCGAATCTAAGGAATGTGATCAGTATTGGTTCTTGGGTTATGGTACACCTTAGTTATGTGGACCATAGTATCTACTAGTATTTTGAAAGCTTTCCAAGCTTGTGGTGAGTTTGTTTTGCTGCGGCAGGTATGCCTAACACCCTTCTTGTTGTTGTTGTTGTTGTTGTATGGTTTATCAGTCTGCTCAATGGATTTTCACTTGACCCCAAAAAAAAATCCTTCATGACTGTTGAGGTATCACTCTATTTTTTGTGCCTAAAACTCTTTGCATTATTACATTGCTAGTGTAGATTTTAGTTTATATATGGTAGTAACACTTGGTAGATTTCTCCTGTTCTTTGTTTTTAGTTTTTTGTTTAGTGCTGTGGTTGGTTTCGATACTCTGTTAACTTGGCTTGTGGATCTGTATTTATGCTTGATCCATCAACTGGGTATAATTTTTTAATCAATTATGAATTATTTGATTCCATTGATGTGCGGAGTTGAAATTTGCACTAATGAAAACGAAGCTTCACAATCTCACGAAGCCTTCCTGGAATTCTGTTCCTTGCACACTAGAACATACTGTTAACGTTTCCAGCAAGATGTTTGGTTAGTGAAGATCCGCCGTTGCTAGTTAATGATAGGAAGACCAAGGACATGTACAGAGGAGTTAGAAGTGCGTGTCCATCTCATAGTTCTAAATCGAGGTATGGGATAACATAACGGTATTGATTGCGGAGTATCGGTATCGGTAGTATTGACGGGTACGTATTGGGAAGTGGGTGTTGCGGCCGTGAAATTTTAAAAATCATTAGTAATCCCTTTAAAACTCAATTTTATGTATTTTTTTAAAAAAAATTTATCACATTTTAATCAAAATTTTGATATGCAGGGGCACTTTTGACTCACTTTCAACTAAATGATATGTATTTATTTTAGTCTCAAGTTTTTATTTGACATATATGTTAAACTTTTAATAAAAAAAATTGATGTGGAAATTTTTTTTTACTTAGTCTCAAGCCTTAATTTATTGATTTTAATAGGTCCATGAACAGTGAGTCTAATAAATCAACTTAAAAGAATGAAGAAGTGAAATCAGTATGAAACATACTCTGCAGGTACATTGCAGAGAAAAAAAATAAATATATATATATATTAATATTTGAACAATTATATATATATATATATATATATCCCATCACATACTATAATATAATCACAAAATGCAGAACAGTGGCTTAAATAGCAACTACGAAACAGAAAAAAGAAAAAGAATATATATAAACAGAAAAACAACAACAAGAAAACAGAGCATGACAACAAACCTTCTTTGAAGAAGCTTGAAAGCTATGCCATTGGGAGATGAGCTTGGGTTCGATTCAATGCTTCTCCCTGCAACACTTTACAAGATTGATGCCACTGGGAGATGGATTTGGGCTTGATTGAGGATTTGGGTTTGGTCCGATTGAAGGTTTTTGTTTAAAGGTTGTCGTCTCCTCAAGTTGAAGATTGAAGTGAATTCCACCACACAGTCCAAAGAAAGAAGCTTAGATCTATGGAGCCAAGCTTTTGCAGGAGGTTCTCTGTTTGTAGGTGCTCTGCTCCATTGTCATATGTACCGAACGATTATTTTTGTTTTTGCAGGAGGTTCTCTGCTCCAATTTCAGCCGTATCGGTGATGGCAAACGTATATCGGAATTGTATCGCTCACGTATGGGATTTAGGTCGATACGTACCGGGAATCGGCCGTTACGGCTTTGAATTTCATTCTCACCGGTATACCGGCCTATATCAGAATCAGCACTCCAATTATCCAGTACAAACCGGCTGGTACGGTACGTATCGGCTGATATTTAGAACTATGATCCATCCATAGGGGATGAAGTGAGTTTTCTCTCCTTGTTCTCCAAGAATCACCCAAGGATAACTACCTAACGTGCCTCCAGTCGAGTCATGATTATCCTTTTAGGCTGTATTTAGTTGGAAAATTTGATCAGAGAAATGGAAAAAGAAAAGAAAATGCAATCCCACTTTTTGCTTGGTTATAATAAAAAACATATAAGAAAAGAAAAGTGAGAGGGAAATGTACTATCACTTTTTATCTTTTGGGTTCACTTATGCTGTATTTGGTTAGGAGATTTGTGAAGAAATTTAGAAAAGAAAATGGAAAATGTGTGTAAAATTAGATAAAATATAGGTATATTTTATCTCACATTCCGCCTACCTTTTCCCTTTCTCTTTCCAAATCCTTTTTCAAATCTCTCAATCAAATACGCGTTAGGCTCTTTTATTTTTCCATTCTCCAACTCAATCAAATATTCACATTTCACTTACCTTTTCCCTTTCTCTTTCCAAATCATTTCTCAAATCTCCTAACCAAATACAGCGTTAGACTCTTTTATTTCTCCATTCTCCAACTCAATCAAATATAGCTTGAAATTCAAACCGTATCAATTCATTTTCATTTTCTTTCTATTTCTCTTTCCTTCATCAAATCTTCCAACCAAACACAAGGAACCATTATTCCGTTATACAGAATATTTGTGAGGTTTTCCATTATCTCATATGATAGAACATTTTCACATCGTACTAGTTGTCTGACACTTCATACATTTTCACACCTTATTAGTTGTTTGACATTTCATATGACGTGTAACTCAAACGATTAAGCCATATCTAGCTCGGCACCAGATCAACCACCAGTCCGGCATTGCTAGCTTGATTTTTTGACCCTCTTCGACAGACAAACGCATAGCTAGTTTTTTTGGACAGCCCAACAAAGTGAATTTGAATACACATATTATAGTTGAGTACATTGATCAGTTTGTCTATGTATGTGTGTGTGTATAAATGCACAAATGCTTACGGAGTTTAACAAGACATCTGCATAGTTGCCTTATCATCCACAATTATTTGTAATATTTTTGCCTAGATTTGGTGAAATTACTCCCTCGGATTTTTTACTTCAAGATTTGTAATAATGATTTGGAAAATTTATTCAAAATTTGAATGTGGACAAGAAAAAAAACTACCAGATCAACAATCTTGTTTATTTGAACTTTCCAGCAATCTTGCTTCTACCTCCTAGCTAGGACGAGCAAGGATCCTTTAGAGTTTTTTTTCTTAAAGTTTTCTAGAGTAGTGCATTGTGTGGTTGAGATTTAATAACAAGTCACATCAATTTTTCAGTATTAAATCTCAACCACACAATACATCACTTTAGAAAACTTTAGGAAAAAAACACTCTAGAGGATCCTTGGTGAGCTAGGACGGTACAATCAGGCTTATTCACAACAGTTTCTCAGTGCTGTTTATTTGAACTGATCCATCAAATGTGTATTCCCATTATAGGCCAGTCTGTCATTGAAGATTTGCTTTGATTTCTGAGCTGATCTTGCAGTTGGGTTCTTTGTTTTCCACTTGGATAGAAAGAGAGAGATACTTCAGCCTCATTTGTCAATAGACTTAAATAATTAAAATGTCAAAAATCACCTTAAAGTGTCACATTAATTTCTTTATTTTTTTTTCATATTTTTTTATAAAAATAAATTAAAATAACTCATTCCGAATTCCAATAGGAGTTTAAATGGAGAGAGAGACATTCGTTATTACTTGCTTTTTCAGTGGTTTGTTTCAAACAACTCGGGTTTAATGGGTTGAGTTTTAACACAGTCAGAGATGAACATGGGGGCTTGAAATGTCTGTTTCACTGTTGCTCTCGAAGGTTTTAATGGAATTTCAGAGTGGGGAATAAGGATGTCTCTCTCTGCTGGTTTGTCTTGGATTTTGGTGTCAACTTGTAGGAATAGAATTGGGAAATATCGAATCAGTGGAACAGTTAAAAAAAATTATACTTTTATAATGGTATAATTTTACTGCATATGGTGTAAATTTTTCATGTACATGATGCAATACCTCATTACGTTAGAATTGTAACACAAAAAATTCTAATAATTTTTTTTTTATTGTCCCACTTATTTGATATTTTTCCAATAGAATTCTTCGTCTTAAAATTTTATTTTTATTTTCATGTTATTTTTATATTTCATTTTTTGTTTTATTTCAAAATTCTCATTGCATCTTATTGGTGTAAGTTGTTAATAATTTTGTACAGCCGGTTTTATCATGCATCTAAAAAAAAGTTAAATTAATTAAATATCGATAATTATATTGATATTTGTAAGTCTTAATGTATTAGATCAATTACACACATATAATAAATAAATAAAACAGATTGGTTCAATAATTTCATTCATATTATTTCATTATATTTATCTTAAAAAAAAAATAAACGGACTATTTTTATTCTTATTTGGAGCTTCTAGATAAGGTTTCTTCTTATTTTTATTCACACGACAATCAACGTGATGATGTCCAGGATTTCTACAATTAAAACAGACTACTTTGTTCCGTTTGTTATAGCCACTATTATTATTGTCATTAGTTTTAAACTTTTTACCTTTTCCTTTAAAATTCTTAGAAAAATTTTTCTTTCCAAAATTTGAAGTTTCTAAGGAAAAAGTAGAGAATTTTTTCTTTTCAAATTGTGGTGACTCAGATGGACTAGTAGAGGTAATAGTTAAAACAGATTTAGTGATTTTCTTTTTGGCTCTTTTTTCAATCTCTACTCCTAATAAAATACGTAAATTTTTCATGGTCACAAGAGTTAAAGACAAATTAAGAGCAACAACAATAGGCTCCCAAGAATCAAGTAAACTATGTAAAACTGTGGACACTAGCATTCAACCAGGAGTAGGATTCCTATAGCGATTCTGGTTTAAGACCCGACCCATTTGATATTCTGGATTCGGGTTTCGTTGTTTTGTATTGTGTTCATGTCTTACTTCTCTTTTCCCTCCTTGAATTTGGCTATTAGGTTGTGTTGATTATTTTTTAAACAGGTTGGTAGCTTGTTTTTCAAACTTGTGTTGCCCAGATTTTTGTTCCTTCGTTCGAGCGACACTTCTTGCGCTCGAACGATCTTTTTGAAACTCCAGTACTTTTGCAGGTCTACAAAAACACTGGGAGTTTATATTCTTCACTTGAGCTAAGCTTCCTGCGCTCGAGTGACGACCTCTCCCTGCAAAACTACTGGAAGTGTGTATTCTGCGCTCAAGCGGAACAACTTATTATGTCTGGTCGCTCGAGCGAATTGTGCGTTTATCAGTTCATAAACAGGCCATTTTATATCACTTTTTCATCTATCTCTCTCTCTCTCTAAAACATTTCAAAACCCTAAGTTGAGACCCTTTCTCTCTAAAACTCACACTCTCTCTACAAATACACCAAGATCTACACATTTCTCCACCCTACTTCCTTTGTTAAAAAAGATAGAGCTCACCTAGAACTTCATTTTCATCCGAACAGAGTTGGGTTTCGACTTCATCCGAGTTTCACCCGTGTTCATCTCGTCTTCTAGCTTTGAGGTAGGGATGATCTACACTTTTTTATGAGTTTTGACTTAGCTATTTGTTTTATGAAACAAATCTTGTGGTTTTGGAGGATTTTGAACAAACTTAGGGTTTTGGTTTAAAATCAAAAGAGGGATTTTCAAATGGTTGTGGGATTAGAAATGAGGTTGAGTTATGATAAAATTATTGATTTTGATACGTGGAATGGATTTTGGAAAAAACAGGAGTTTTGCCCTAAATGTCTCAAATATTTATTTTGTATAAATAAATAGAATTGATAATTAGATGGATATTGATAAGGATGGTGGAGTTAAATATGTATTATCACTCATATCTTGAAATTTGAAAAGTTTATCTGTATTGGAGATTTTATATCTGTTTAGAAATATCTATTTTGGGCTATCGATGGAGAATAGCTATGATTGTTATAGAAATTACATGAGGATTAGGTGAATTGAAACTAATTTCTTATTCATTTGCATTGAATATTATCACATTTTGATACATTGTATATATATAAGTAATTGGAGAAAAATTGGTGAATCTGGGAAGGGGATGCATTCCATTGAATCAAGTTGGCCTGCGTGTCCAAGGTAAAAGTCCCAAAAAATGCGTGTAGACAACGGTGCCGATTTCCGCGGACGAAATATCCATAAAATAGCAATAGTAGTACTTGTATAGACTACGTTTACATAGGTGCCATTTGACGGTTTCTCATGGATGAAATATCCGTGAAATGGTGTATTTTGAGATTCCCAGAGTTGTGATTCATGGCCCTATTCTCTAATGTAAAGGAAGTAAATGATGAATTGTGATATAAACCAGACTTGCATGGTTTTGGAAAGAGAAATAAAATGTTTCAGTCATGAGCATTGCATATGCATAAAACCTTATATCCTTGTTAAGATTTATAAATTGTGTTTGATTATTTTTACTAGGTTTTGGCTCACCCTATATGGGAAAAAACCATTTTCAGGTGTTGGTGAGATGTCTCCACCAAGGCAGTAGCTTGGAAGGATTGGAGCAAAGTTTCATTTTGTTTACTTGTTATTATTTTGTACAAGCCTAGGACTTTATATGTATTGGATTTAAATCCATTTTGATGTAACCAAGGATAGTCTTGGAAAGCTGTAGCTTTCAGGGCATTTTAATTATTTGTTTAACTTCTATTTCATTTCTTTATTGTTGACACATGCTATGGATTCAGGGTTAAGACTTATGAATGTATATTCGCATGTGTCACCCTTTTGTACAACTAAATCTTATGTAATGGAAGGATATTATACTCTGATTTATATTGTTATTTATTTATCGTCATGGATGGTTTATTGTATTTGTTTTGGGGCGTTACAATTTTGTATCAAAGCGTACCAAGTTTGAATATTTTGAGTACGTGGGAAGTAGTTATTACCACAATGGATTTGTCTCACTTGGTAGAGACATTTGTATGTATGGTATGCTATGTGATAACATGCTTGTGTAATTATATGAGCATGGGATTTGATTTCTAGGATATGGGTCTTAGGGTTTCTAGAAGTCTTATCATAAGAGCACTTGATCCCTGCTGTTTCTAATTGGAACTCTAGTAACGCCGTAGGACGATCATTATCCAGGAAGGAAATTCATGTGGTTATGTGACTATGTGCTTATATGGAATGAATTACTGTTGTCCACCGCATTAGGACGTGTAGACATCCCATTTTTGACCGACCTTAAGACTCAGACGTCACTGATTGAGCGCTCGGTGGTAGTGCATATTGTGCTCGTTCTGAGGTTTCAGAGTCTCAGCTGCGAGCCTTGCCTCCGGACTTCGAGACTCTTTTGTGCTTTGTCTCGGTTTGCGAACCAGGTCCTTATTTCTCTGTTTTCTCTTCCCGAAGGGAAGAAGAGGTCTCGTAGACCATCTCTCAGTGGCCGTAGGCTACGTTTCGTGGTCGTAGGCCACTATTCCCGTTTGGAGACCAGTTTCCGGTTTCGGAGCCGTCGGCCGTGCGCCTCGGTTCGGGACCGCTTAACTACCTCCGTTTGCTCCGGTTTTTGGCACACACCTTGTTTCCTTTCTATAGAGGGACACTGTGGCCCGAGTGACCTCCTTCATGGTCGTACGCCACCTTCGGTGCTTCATAGCCTGTTTTCGGGGCCCCGCTGCGCGTTTTGGCCCCCGAACCCTCGTTTTGCATCCGTTTTGGGTTCATTTTTGGTATGGACCCTATTTTCAATGTTTGGAAGGTGGTAGGAGGGTGGGAGACCAGCAATTTTTTTGGATACCATTTCTCTCTCCTCCAGCCGGTTTTCTTGACGGGTAGGTGGTCTCCCTCACTTTTGAGCCACAATTTCGGGTCTCCCATACCACCATTGTGTTGTACTCATCTGGGAGGCCACCAATATGGGTAGGCCGACCAGTATTTCTTCTTGACCCTTTTGAACCTTGCTAAAAAGCTAGTTTTCCTCTCTCCTGGGTCACATTTTCTGGTCTCCCACCATACAGCTGTATTCTACTCATCTGGGAGGCCACCTTTCTGGTATGGCCGACCAGCTTTGCACCTTGACCCTTTTGAACCCTGGTCGGCCGACCAGGGCAAGTGGTCGGCCGACCACTTGAACTGGTCGGCCAACCATCTCCTTTTTGGCCCTCCTGAGTGCAACACAGCTGTGCCAGCTGTGAAGCACTTGACCCTTCCTCCGAGATTTTGCCCCTTTGTTTGTCTTCTTAAGGAAGATTTGATCCTTTTGCTTAGCTTCAAGGAGAAGCTTGACCTTTTGTCAAGCTTCTGAGGAAGCTTGACCCCTTTGGTCTAGCTTCCTCAAAAAGCTTGACCCTTTTGGTTAAGCTTCTTTGAGAAGCTTTGACCCTTTCTTGAGGCTTCTCCAAGAAGCCTTGGCTCTCTTCCTCTATAAAACAAACCTTCCCTCTCATTTGCAAGGGTTAAAAACATTTGGCTGAGATAGATACACCCCCCCTCCATAGCTCTCTTCTTCAAGCTCCAAACCCTAATATTCTTGGCCATTTACACTACACCTCATAGCCTACCACCTCCACCATCCATTCAATCACCTTGGAGCTGTTTTTCAGAGGTTGAAGGCTCACCTTCTTGGTCCAGAACTTGCTGCATTGCTGTGCTACAAGGGTAAGTCATCATTTCCCCCATTTTTGCATTATTTTGCTTCATAACTTAGCCCTATTTGCAAGCATTTTTTGGTTTCAACATAAACTGGAAAAAGTCTTGTTTTGATCTTCTAAACATGTTTGTTTAAGGACTCTTTTCTGTTTGGGGTCATCTACCCCCTTTCATGCTTCATTTCCTCATGCTTTGAGCCATGCATTTGAGCATTTGCATTGGCCTTGGTTTGGCCTTTTAGCCACTGAAATCCAGTGAATTTTCAGTGGCTTAGATGTGTTTTTGAGCCCTAAAATCAGAGAGGGGTGACCCTCTCACCCCTTGTTCTCTTTACTAGCTTTGTTGGCCTTCCAAAGGAGCTCCATTTTGCATGTTGAGAAGTCTTGTTTCAAGCCATTATTTGTGAGTTTCAAGGTCTGCCTTGACTCTGTCCAGAGCCCTTTTGGCCATATTTTGTGTCTTTGATGCATGTGTAGAACAATCCCATTCAAGGCCTTTCAAAGGGGCCTTTATTTGCATGTTTCCTAGACCCATTTTAGGCTCTTTTTAGTGGGTTTTAGGACCCTCAAACCTCTTTCCAGAGGTGGTTTTCCATTGTGTGTGTCCATCATGCATGTGTAGAACAACCCCTTATTGGCCTTTCAAAGGAGCCCATCATTCTTGCATGCATTGACTGAGTTTCAGTGGTTATTTGGGCATATTTTGGCATGGCATACTTCCGTTTTGGCTGGTTTGGTGAGCCTTCATATGCTCCATATAGTTGTAGTGTAACTCATGGTTCACTAGCTTTCTTTGCATGCTTTGTTGACCCTTGATTTTAACACTTTTTGGCCATTCCTTAAACTGATATTGTGCTTATTTTGGACTGCCCTAGCTCTGTTTTTGGGTCTCATGGTTGAATGATGTTGGTTTTGCATGCTTGTAGTTCAATACCCATGCTTAACTTTGAGTTTTGAGGTTCATTCCATGCATATACTGAGGTGTGTTCATGTTTTGGGCTCATTATACATCATATTTCAGAGCTTGTTTGAATGCCATATTGCCATGTTTTGTACTCTTTAAATGTGTTTGAGAGTCGGACTTATTGCCTTGTTTGGACCATTGAATGAGCTTCATTTCGTTGCATTCCGAGCCATCATTTTAGGCCATTTCCCCACTGTTTCAGACCTGCCTAGGGTCTGTTTGGGGTTGGTTTTTCCTTTGGTGCATTGCTTTGGGTACCTCTAGTGTAACGCTTCACTAGTTTCGGTACCGGGCCCCCTAGCATGCATTGTGTGACATATTTGCTTGATTCGGGACCATTTTTATATGTTTCAGAGCTGGAACTTGTTTTTTGTATGCCATATTTCATTCCTTGCCATGCCTTGTTAGAGTTGCATGTTGTGCCTTAGGATCGGTCCTTGCATTCGTGCATGTTTGCATGTATTTCGGTTGTCTCATTTTCATCATATGGCCACTGATGTGAGTGTGGCTGAGGTCCACTCATGTTGGTGTAAGTCCATCTTGCATTGTGTATGCCATTTCAGTCCATAGCATTGCGTATGCTAGGTTGCATGTTAGTGCATTGCGCATGCCATGTTGTGTCACGTGCATTGTTTATGCCATTTTAGTCCATAGCATTGCGTATGCTAGGTTGCATGTTAGCCGCATTGTGTATGCCATCTCATTGCATTGTGTTTGGAGTAGGGTTAGTCCAAACACGGGAAACGAGGGACGTTTCGTACTCAAAGTGACGAAACGTGTCTCAATTGCCAGTCGCCGACACTCCGGACTAACCATGATGGAGTCTAGGCCTTGTTGTGTTGTCATGTGCATTCATTTCACATCGAGTCGTGCAATTTGACTCCTCGGCCATCATGCATCGAGATGCGTGATTGGTGGCACGAGGATCGAGGTGTGCATACATATGTGAAAATACTTTGCCATGCCCCTTTCTTGCTCTCTGTTGCAGCAATCCAGAAATCAGCAGCCTTCTAGAGCTTTGCACAGCATTCCGGGATTAATTGCAAACAGAGGCAAATCGGGGCATCGCGAGGAATTTTCCGACGAGGCGACTCGAGCATGCATCTTTCATCATTCGGAACAGAGCTGAGGTAGTCCATTTGATAGCTTGCATGCTAATTTATTTGCTTTCCTAGTTAATTTGTTGATTAATTAGGGTTTTGTAATATTTAATTTTTTTATTCAGACTGTAATTATTTATTCGGACTGTATTATTTATTCGGACCCTCCGAACGAGGGCACAATTGTAATAAGTGTGCGTGTGTGTGATGTATGTCTTCCAACCCCACGTCTTTCTCCTTTTATTTATCAGCTTATGATGGTTAGATTAGGGCATGTTTCATTTAGCATACTTATGCTCGCATGTTTGCATCCATTCATCTATCTTGCATGCACCGGGCTCAGCGCATCATACTAATTGCATTGTATTTCAATTCCAAGTTGAATACGTGTTAGCTGTAGCATCTCATATGTCATTCTTAGAATAGCCGAGCCTATTATAGTTGCATTTTTGCATGTGTTACATTAGGCATCTCAGCATAGTTAGGATCATGCATGTTTTCTAATTAGCTTCTTTTTTGGCTTGGAGTACTCGGTAAGTGTTTATGCTTTAGCATCCTTGCATGCGTGTGAGTGACTGCCATGATAGCATCCTTACCATGAGGCTATGTGCTTATGTGATATACCTGCCTGAATGCCTGTGGGTGAAGGTTGGATTATCTGAATTGGAATAATGCATTGACTGTGAGTTTTAAGCCCACTAGATAGTGGCAAATCATCGTGTTTTCTAAAACCCACCTGAGGGTGGCAAATCCACATTTTAGCCTACTTGCGAGTAGCAAACCGTTTTCAAAACAAACATGAGATGTTTCGTTCCAATTCAGGCGATCCAGTCTATACTTGTATGCTGTGTGCATCACATAGTAAATTTAGGCTAATAACCGGAATAAGAACGCATAATGTTTTCAAAATTAGATATCATGGTTAGTAGAGGCCGATCTTTGATCGGGCGGGGGGTGCTCACGAAGTGACCTTCCCCAATCGTACCCAAGTTCCCGAGCCGAGGCAACTTTGGTGATGACGGACACGTGGCCTTAGGCAACGAGTCAGGGTTTCCTAAATTCCCCCAAAATAAATATTTAGGTGGCGACTCTGTATCTGGCAAAGCAATCCATGTTTGGCACTTCTTTCAAAAATCTGTTTTCAAAAACGGTTTGCCGGATTTGGACTCTTTGATGATTCATCGGTCTTGCATTGCACTCTGCGAGATTAGATACAGGACCGTGACATTGAGTCCTGAGCTATAGTGAGCCCAAATGAACAAAACGGGATTCCCTCCCGGGACGTTCGGGGACGTCTACAGTTTCTGGCGACTCCGCTGGGGAGTTAGAGAACTTGACTCGAACTCATGATATCTGGTTTTGACTACACTTATGTGTTTCTTTGCATTGCATTTACATTGGTGCGCCTAGGACACCATGTTTGCCGTATGCTATTCCTGAACGGTTTGCCGGAGGCTCGCTTTGCGAAGCGTGCCATAAGGCTGACCGGTTGCGGGCTCTGCCACAATGGGAACACAAACCCCGGTTTTTACCGGGGCACCCTTTTTGACCATTCGACCTAGTGCATATTCGGAATCCATAGTGACCATTCCAAGCTAGGACAGGTTGCTTACCCGATTATAGGTTGTTTGAAACCGCTGCGTGCGTAGTGAAACCCTAGCTCCTAACAAAATAGGACAGGGAAACCTTACCCCAACATAGGGGTGTTTTGGCTCTCACTTGTTTGCTATGTGCTTTTAGAGTGCGTCTCTACAGGAATGCATGTATCAGTTTACAAGTTTGGGTATCAGGCCTGCGGGCACCAGTTCAGTATTTTCCGAATCAGTTATCTACGGGTATCAGATTCAGTTTTGGGGGTAGTAAATTGGGAACAATGATCAGTACTTGAGAACAGTGTATTTCAGCTTATCAATTGTGTGTTGTGTGTTTATTTTAAGCTGTTATGCTGTCCGTTTGTCTGGTTGTTTCTTTATTATTGTTTTATTTATCTTTTTGCTAGGGTAGTTTAGCACAATTGCTTCAGACCAAGCAGATATTCCCCAAGCACTCTGGACAAGAGGTCGCCGACTCAATCGATCTGAGGATCTGGTCGACGAACAACCAGTGTATCATTCCCTACCCCCGGTTATCAGACGGAGGTCGAGAAGACGCAATGTATCCAAGCAGAGGTTGCCAAGCAATGGTTTACCCCATCAGTGGACAGTCAGGCTGAGGTCTCAATTGTTGCCATAGAGATAGACCTACCGGTAGTTCAGACAGATCAGGGCAGTACGGCAGGAACGACAGGAGTTGAGGAAATGATGCATCAGATGCAAGAGACCATGAGATCCATGCAGCAGGACGCTATTCGTTGAGATGAGTTTGCCAAACAACAGGCCGAGATCATGGCCCAGCAGGCAGAGTTAATTGCCAGGATGCAACAACAAATCGGGGCATCTTCTTCACACCAAGCTCCTCCCCCACCAGGAGTTCCAGCGCCCGGGGAGGCACCAAATGTCCAGGGAGATACGGATATTCCGACAAGGCTGGCTCCGCCCCTGATTCTACCTCAACTATCTAAGGCACCTACGCCTGTCAATCAACCGGACTCTCCCTTTGAGTTCGAGGTGGACCATATAGCGTTAAAGTTGAGCAAGCTAGAGAAGTTGTTCAAGAAATCCCAGGGGGTAAAGTCCATCCCAGACATTGAGGACGGATATACTGACGTGGCTGTGACGCTGCCAGATAGGTTCAAAATGCCACAAATCGACCGCTTTGACGGATCTGGGGATCCCATGGTGCATCTCCGGTTGTTCTCAGATATACTACGACCGATGGGCCTCACCAGACCGCAGAAGCTTTCATTATTCGGCCGGACCCTGTCGGGTGTGGCCGCTATCTGGTATGCAAAATTAGAAGACGATGTTAAGCGGAACTGGGATGAGATGGCCGAGGCTTTCATTGCACAGTACTCCTATAACACTCAAATCGAGATTACAACCCGTGATCTTGAGACAACAAGGTAGGAGCCTAAGGAGAGCTTTTCGGATTTCCTAGCCAGGTGGAGGGCCAAGGCCTCAATGATGACCCTAAGGCCCACTGATAAAGATCAAATCCGGATGATTATGCGCAATCTCCAGCCTAAATTGATGCAGAAAATGATAGTGCTCCCATTCCCTACCTTTTCAGACTTGTATGAGATGGGGGTACAAATTAAGGATGCAATGAAACAAGGTTTGATTGACCAAGACAGAGAGCAACCCAAAAAAACCTTCAACCGCAACAACAATACAAGCACCAACAATGCCGCAAATGCTAGAGCTTCGGAAGTAAGCATAGTCACCACCATTCCCCCTCCAAGACCCATGGCAGCTACACCTTTCTCCGGCGTGTCCGGAGCAACACACAAACCCCAAATCCAACCTCGAGGCCAAGAACCTTCACGTCTCTATATATGCCCCTGTCCAAGGCTCTAGGGGTATTAATCAGGAAAGGGCACTTAAAGCCCCTGGAGCCGAGACCGTTGCCAAATCCACTCCCTCCCTCTCATAACCCAACAAAATACTGTGCATATCACCAACAACATGGTCACAACACTGACCAATGTTTTAGATTGCGTCATGAGATTCAAGATCTCATTGACAAGCAGGTGATTGTGCCTCCAGAAAAACCCAATGTCACAACCAACCCTCTCCCACCGCACAACCAAGCTCCACCTCCCAAAAAATCAACTTTATCCAGACTGGGGTCGTGTCTTACGATCCTAGTATCTACATATCACACTCTTCCCACCACCCCCAAGCCAGAGGTGCTCCTTCCTGACTGCACTAACTTGTGCATGTTGGACATCTCCACACCCAACCCGAACCAATGGTGGTGACTGTCGAAGACAGAATATGGGAGATTTCAGGGGAGAATGGGATTATCGAGTCAGAATCTGAGGAATCTGGGAATGTTGCTGAGGAGGTACACAGTCCGAGTGACTACATTCTATCAGTGGGCCAGGCTAGGCCAAGCTTTGAATTGCCGGCAGGGGCAGAGCTTTGTGTGATACAGGGGGATGAATCTGGTCAGAGGGTAGATGACTTGGCAGCTGTGGAAGGGGACTTTGCTAACCTCCAATTTTTCAATGAACAAGATCCAGAGGGCATGGTAGTCAACTGGTCAGATTTTGAGGAGTCGGCAGAGGTCACCGGGTGGCTTGATGACCTACCGGATGTTGTCGACGAAGCTCAGTTGGAACAAGGCCCGGCAAGGGCAAGAACATCAATTGTGGCCGGAAGGGCCAGAAATTAGAGTGCATCGCCGGAGAGCGCCGGTGCTAAGAATTTCGCTCAGGACTTGGGTATTGTGAATGCGGGAAGTGTTGAACAGCCAGCTATACTGACGCAGTTGGAACAAGAAAGGTTCGGGGATCTGAGAGAATCAGGAAAGCTAAGGCCCCTGAGGGAACTGAAAGTGCTGTGTGCACGAGGATAGAGAATGCTGCGAGTACAATTATACCCGGAGCCGGACAGGTGTCTGTTGGCTACCGACGGAATGTGGTGGGAAGACGATGATCTATGTCTTGCCCACACGGATGAGGATTGGGGGAGCAACCAGCCAACGATACGGTGTGCATCAGCGAAGTCGATCATATGATTAGAAGCGGGCGATATTTCAAGCCCCCACATCTAGATCAGCCAGAGGCGTCTAGGAAAGATAAGGAGGCAGAGAAACAGAAAGAGAAGCAACTTGAAGAAGAGGCTGTACTGAAGCATTGAAAAAGATAACAGGCAGACATCTCCATCTGGGGACTGCTTATGGCATCGCGAGGGCATTGACAGGCTGTCTTATCGGCCATGGACAAGGCCAAGCTCTCAATAGACACCACGCCCGAACAGCTGGTGGGCTTAGTTTTTCCGGGAGGGGCTACCCCGATGTTGACTTTCTCCGACAAAGAATTGCCACCGGAGGGTGCGAACCATAACAAGCCACTCTACATCTCCGTAGAGTGTAGAAACAAATGGATACCCGTGGTACTCGTCGACACAGGGTCTGCCATCAATGTATGCCCGGTAAGAATTGCATATGCAATCGGTTTAAAGACCGCGGACTTTGTGCCGACAGCCCAGGTGATTCGGGCATATGACAACATGAGCACAGAAGTAATGGGGACAGTGAAAACTCAGACCAAGGTCGGGCCGGGACAGCATGAGGTAGACTTTCACGTCTTAGAAGTTCCTGCGACCTTCAATCTACTTTTGGGGCGGCCGTGGCTGCACCAAGTAAAGGCAGTTTCGTCCACCTTGCATCAGATGGTGAAATACCCCCATGGGAAGGGAGTAGCTATTGTCTTTGGAAATTCGTCGATCCATCCACCGCCAGAAGTATCTACGCCAGTTTTGGAAATGAGCACGGTATGGAGGATGTGTTCTTATCCGGTTTTACCCTGGCTGAGGCCCAGGTCGTGCAAAACGTCTTAGCTGTTAATGAGGGGGTGTATGTTAGCGCACAATCAGTATACCTCATGAACAAGCTTCAACACATCCCCGGGATGGGATTGGGAAAGAGCGGCCAGAAGGGCGTTGCAGCGTTGGCCGAAGTGCCACACAATCCACACACCTTTGGCTTGGGTTTTGCCCACCAAAGAGGATTGGATAAGGAAAGGTAAGGAGATGGCTGGGAGAGCTAGAGCAAAGCAGTCGGGGAAGCCTTTTGAGCTGATGCTAGACCCATTCAGGGTACCCTAAACGGACGCTTCATCCGAGAGGGGAGGACTTTCCATTTTGTGGCTTCCCAGTGTAGACGTCCCCAAACGCCCCGAGAGGGTTGGGTCCCCGTTCCGTTCGTTTCGGGCTCACTACAGTTCAGGGACTCAAATGTCACGGTTCTCAATCTGAACCAAAGAGTCCAAATCCGGCAAATCGTTTGAGAAAACAGATTTTTTTGAAAGAAGTGCCAAACATGGACTGCTTTGCCAGATACAGAGTCGCCACCTAAATATTTTATTTTTGGGAAATTTAGGAAACCCTGACTCGTTGCCTAAGGCCACGTGTCCGTCATCAACAAAGTTGCCTCGGCTCGGGAACTTGGGTACGATTGGGGAAGGTCACTTCGTGAGCACCCCCGCTCGCCCGATCAAAGATCGGCCTCTACTAACCATGATATCTAGTTTTGAAAACATTATGCATTCTTATTCCGGTTATTAGTCTAGATTTACTATGTGATGTGCACAGCATACAAGTATAGACCAGGTCGCCTGAATTGGAACAAAACATTTCATGTTTGTTTTTTAAAGTCGTTTGCTACTCGCAAGTAGGCTTTAAAATGCAGATTTTGCCACCCTCAGGTGGGCTTAGAAAAGATGGTTTTGCCACTATCTAGGGGGCTTAAAACTCACAGTCAATGCATTGTTCCACTCCAAATAACCCAACCTTCACCCACAGGCATTCAGGCAGTTATATCACATAAGCAAATAGCCTCATGATAAGCATGCTATCATGGCAGTCACTCACACGCATACGAGGATGCTAAAACATAAAAAACTTACCGAGTACTCCAAGCCAAAATAGAAACTGATTAGAAATCATGCATAATCCTAATTATACAGAAATGCCTAATGCAACACATGCAATAATGCAACTATAGCAGGCTCGGCTATTCTAAACATGGCATATGAGATGCAACAGCTAACAAGTACTCAACTTTGAAATTGAAATACAAATGCAGTTAGTATGATGCGTTGAGCCCGGTGCATGCAAAACAGATGAATGAATGCAAACATGCTATCATACTGTATGCTAATTGAAACATGCCCTAATCTAACCATCATAAGCTAGTAAATAAAAGGGAGAAAGACGTGGGGTTGGAAAACATACATCACACACACGCACACTTATTACAATTGTGCCCTCGCTCGGAGGGTCCAAATAAATAATACAGTCCCAAATGAATAATTACAGTCCGAATAAATGGTACAGTCCGAATAAATACAAAACCCTAATTTAATTAACAAATTAACTAGGAAAAAAAAAGAGTAAACTAGCATGCAAGCTAGGGACTGCCTCAACTCTGCTCCGGATGATGAATGATGCATGTTTGAGTTGCTTGGCGCGGAAATCCATCGCGATGCCCCGATTAGCCTCTGTTTACAATTGCCCCCGGAATGTTGCGCGAAGCCCCAAAAGATTGCCGGTTTTTGATTTGCTGCAACAGAGAGCGGGAAAGGGACATGGCAATGTATTTTCACATATGTATGCTTGACTACTCTTCGGGGAGTGTAGTCCTCGATCCTCGTGCCACCAATCGCGCATCTCGATGCGTGATGGCCGAGGAGTCGAATTGCACGACTTAATATGAAATGAATGCACATGAAAACATAACAAGGCCGAGACTCCATCATGGATAATCCGGAGTGTCGGTGACCAGGAATTGAGACACGTTTCGTCACTCGAAGTACGAAACGTACCTCGTTTCCCGTGCTCGGGCTAACTCCTATCCCAAACACAATGCGATGTGCATGACATGCATGAATGCAACTAAGATACAACCTAACATGCACAATGCTATGAAATGGCATACACGATGCACAAGGTAACATGGCATATACAATGCGCTAACATACAACCTAGCATACACAATGCTATGAAATGAAATGGCATACGCAATGCATAATGGACTTATACCAACACAAGCAGACCTCAGCCACGCTCACATAGGAGGTCATTAGATGGAAATGAGACACTCGGGATGCATGCACACGTGCACGCGAACCAAGGACTGACCCTAAGGCACGAACGCCACTCTAACAAGGCATGGAATATGGCATACAAACATGCAGATTTCAGCACTAAAATATGATGCTAAACAGCCCCGAAACATGGCAATATGGCACCCGATGCATGAGGTGAACCCCAAAACTCAAAACTAGGCATACGCAATGACCTATAGCTATACAAAGCATGTATTATTTGATCATGAAGAATGAAGACAGAACCAAGGCAGTCCCAAAACATGAACATTTCTAGTTCAAAGCATGGCCAAAAGATGCTAGCAAGATGGCCTAAAATAGCATGCGATTTTGACTATCAAACATGGATTACATGGCACGTATATGAAGCACATGGAATCTCACTAAACCAACAAAAATCAGTGAACTAAATATGCCAAAATACGCCCAAATACACATGGAAAGATAGCCAACACATGCACAAACGAGGGGCTCCTTTAGAGGGCTATACAAGGGATTCTTAAGCATATATAAGATAGACATGTGGAAGCCCCAAATCAACTTTTAAAATCAAATATGATAGTCTTAAAACTCACCAAATTGATCCTGAAATGTGACTAAGAAGCATGCAAGATAGGGTCTCTTTGGAAGGCCAAAATGACCACCAAACGAGTCAAGGAGAGAGAGGGTCACCCCCCTCTGATTTGGAGGCTCCAAACAGCATCAAAGCCACTTGAAATCCACTGGATTCCAGTGGCTAAAAGGTCAAACAAGGCATGCAACAAGGGCTAGGGTGTAAGGTTCAAAATGGGAGGGAATCAAGCATACAAGGAAGCATGTGACCTCAAATAAGAAAATGCCCTTAATCAAACATGAAGATGATGTCAAAACAAGGATTTTTCCAGTTTATGACAAATCTCAAAAGTGAACACAAGTAGGGCTAATCTATCATGCAAAAATGGCCCTAAAAGAGAGAATAGAGATAAGGGACAGAAGCTGGCACCAAATGGAAAGGATCCCTTCAACAAAGTTGAAGAGGGGCTCAAAACAAGGTACTTTACAGTTTACATCAAGCCACGAAAATAAACACAAGTGAGGCTAAACTATCATGCAAGAAAAAGGCCTAAAAGAGGGATAAAGAGACAAGTGGTAGCTTCTGGCCTCAAACAGAAGAGAGCCCTTCAACAATGTTGAAGAGAGGCTCAAAACAAGATATTTTACAGTTTATGACCAAGTCCAAAACAGCCCAAAAATAAGCCTAAAATACTATGCAAAAAAAAGGCCTAAAAGAGAGTTAAACAGGCAAGTGATAGTAGGAGACCTCAAACAGCAAGAGGTCCTTGATCAAACATGAAAAGGAGCTCAAAATATGACTATTTACAGTTTGGGTCGGAGCCCAAAAATGTAAGTAACAAAGGCTAAGATTACATGCAAAATAGGAACCAAAAAGAGGGAAAAGAAGCTTACCCTTGTAGCACAAAGCTCCAGCAGTTTTTGGTTGAAGAAATGGTGCTCCTAACCTCTGGAAATAGCCTCTAAGTGGCTGGAATGGAGTGTGGAGGTGTGGTGCTATGGATTGGTGCAAGAACCTTAGGGTTTGGGGGGTTGAAGTAGAGAGAGAGGGAGATTGTATGCAAGAGCTCTAAACCAAATATTGTAACCCTCTAAAATGGAGCTGGAGGGTCTGGTTTTATAGAGGAAGGAGTGGAGGAAGGGGGGGGGGAAATCAAATTCAAATTTCCCCCTCAAAAGACCCCCCCTCGGATACAGGATCTGGAGGGAAAAGAAGGGTGCAGTTGTAAGGAACCAGCTAAGGGGAGCATGGTCGGCCAGGTTCAAAAGGGTCAATCAAAAAAAGCTGGCCGGCCACCCATATTGGTGGCCTCCCATGTGTGCACAACACAACCATGTGGTCAAAACTCAGAAAAAGTGAACCAGGAGAGAGAAAACCCAACTTTTCAGAGGGGTTCAAAAGGGTCAGGAACAATTGCTGGCCAGCCATGACATATTGGTGGCCTCCCAGGTGTGTACAACACAAATATGTGGTTGAGGGCCAAAGAAAGTGGCCTGGGAATGGTTAACACCAGCTTTCTAGCGAGGAAAATAGGCGACGGAGAGCGATGAAGGAATAAAGCTGGCTTTTGAAACAATTGCTAGCCTCCCACCCTTCTACAGGCTTCCTAACAATGAAAATGAGGTCTCCACCAAAAACGAACTCAAACCGATGTAAAATGAAGGTTCGGGGGCCAAAACACGCGGCCTAGGGCCCCGAAAACAAGCTGTTAAGCACCGGAGGTGGCGTTCGACCACGAAGTTAGTCTCTTGAGCCACAGTGTCCCTCAAAAGGGAGGAAATAAGATGTATGCCAAAAACCGGAGCAAACGGAGATGGTTAAGCGGTCCCGAATCGCGGCACACGGCCGACGGCTCCGAAAACCGAGAACCGGGCTCCAAACGGGAAAAATGGCCTACGACCACGAAACGTAGCCTACGGCCACTGAGAGATGATCTATGAGACCTCTCCCTCCCTTCGGGAAGAGAAAATGGAGAAAATGGAGAAAACAGAGCCTGGTTCGCAAACCGAGGCAAGGCACAAAAGAGTCTAGAAGTCCGGAGGCAAGGCTCGCAGCCGAGACTCTGAGACCTCTGAACGAGCACGATATGCAGCATCACCAAGCGCTCAATCGGTGACATCTGAGTCTTAAGGTCGGTCAAAAATGGGGTGTCTACACCCAGAGCCGTGGATAAACGAAGAGAAGCGCCGTATGCCAGGGTTTGAGATTTTCTTTGACCTACAGTTATCCAGGGATAACGTTGCCGAAGAGCAGACGGACCCATTAGCTGAGGCTAAGCAAAGCAAGAAAGTGGAGTCTGAGGACGCCGAAAGTGAAATGGGGGTAGCGCTGGCGTGTCTACTTTCAGATCCTCCGATCAAACAGAAGTGCTTGGGGGATAACTTCTCGGTATGCGTGATCGGGAATGAAACGGCTGCGCGCCTACCAGCGAACATTTTGGATGCATCTATCGCACCCTCTCTCATTTGGCAGTATGAAGAGAGATTTTTGTTAAGCAGCACCGGGTCAAGTAGTGAGCCGGAATCTGATTCCTCTGAATCTGTTGAGTCGGAATCAGGTTCCAGCTCGACTGAGTCTGAGTTCGGTATTCCAGGGGGTGATAACCCGGATACCACAGTCCTGTCCAGGTCGTCTTTTTCTTTCTCTTTTGAGTCTGTTGTAACCGAAGAATCGGACGATTTGGATGTGCTTAATGAGAATGATGTGGCTGTGGTTTCTAAGTACTTTTCTGTGCCCTTGATTTATTGCATTAACTCAGACTTTCAAAATTTTGATGAAAACGACGAGGAAGAAATTCCTCCGGTTTTGCAACGCTTAATTGAACAAGAGCATGAAAGGTTTGTTAAACCCTTAATGGATAAAATCACTACTGTGAATATTGGTACTGAGGAGGACCCGCGGCTGGTCCAGATCGGGTCTACGTTGTCTTCGGAGGAACGCGAGCCCTTAGTCACTTTATCAAAAGATTTCAAAGATGTTTTCGCGTGGTCCTACGAAGACATGCCTGGAATTGATCCTGAGATTGTACAGCACCGGATCCCTCTTGACCCCGAGGCCCGACCCGTTAAACAGAAACTCAGAAGGATCTGCCCGGACTGGGCTCTCAAGATCAAGGAAGAGGTCACCAAGCAAATTGATGCAGGGTTCTTGCTGGTATCCGAATACCCAACTTGGCTGGCCAACATTGTTCCGGTGCCGAAAAAGGATGGCAGGATCCGGGTATGCGTGGATTTCAGGGATTTGAACAGAGCCAGTCCGAAGGACGACTTTCCCTTGCCGCATATTGATGAGTTAGTGGACTTCACAGCAGGGCATGCTTTGCTTTCGTTCATGGATGGCTTTTCGGGCTACAATCAGATAGTGATGGCACCTGAGGACCGGGAAAAGACTGCTTTCACCACCCCGTGGGGGACATATTGCTACAGGGTGATGCCGTTTGGGTTGAAGAATGCTGGAGCTACATATCAACGAGCCGCGACCACAATATTGCACGATATGATCCACAAAGAGGTTGAGGTGTACGTGGACGACATGATTGTCAAGTCCAAAGAAAGAGAGGGCCACTACACCGCCTTGCAAAAGTTCTTTCAAAGGATCAGAGAATTTCGGTTGTGGCTGAATCCTTAGAAGTGTGCGTTTGGTGTTACAGCAGGGAAAATGCTGGGGTTTCTGATTACACAGAGAGGTATCGAAGTCGACCCTTCCAAAATCAAGGCCATCTTAGAAATGCCACCACCAAGGACTGAAAAGGAGGTGCGAGGCTTTCTGGGTAAAGTGCAATTCATAAGACGGTTTATCTCAAAATTAACATTGACTTGTGAACCACTTTTTGGTCTCCTAAAGAAAGGAAATAAATTCCAATAGGACGGCCGATGCCAAGCTGCTTTTGAACAGATCAAGGAATACTTATAGAACCCGCCCGTGTCGTCACCGCCAGAGCCGGGGAGACCATTGATTTTGTATCTTTCAGTAACTGAGACTACAATGGGCTGCATGCTCGCGCAAGAATCAGAGGACAAAGTGGAAAGAGCCATCTACTACCTGAGCAAGAAGATGCTAGAGTATGAGACTCGCTACACACCGTTGGAAAATGCTTGCTTAGCCTTGGTATGGGCTACCAGGAAGCTGCGGCACTACCTGTTAGCTCACTCTGTAATGTTGGTTTCAAGATTAGATCCCATCAAATATCTATTTGAGAAAATGGCACTTACGGGTAGGCTAGCTCGTTGGTTGCTATTGCTTTCCGAATTCGATTTGAAATATGTGACGCGCAAGTTAGTCAAGGGAAGAGCGGTAGCGGAGTTCTTAGCTGATCATCCAGTGGAAGGAGGTGAAGCAGTTGAGTACTTATTCCCAGATTAGGCCATTTTGCATATCGACGACGAGTTTTGGACGATGTACTTTGACGGAGCGTCAAACCAGTACGGGTATGGGATAGGAGTGTTGCTAATAGCACCCGACAACTCCCGTATCCCTCTAGCATTCAAACTCTGGTTCAAAGTATCAAACAACGAAACAGAATATGAGGCATGCATTGCCGGTCTAGAAGCAGCCCTGGAATTAGGGGCAAAACGGTTGGACGTCATTGGGGACTCGAACCTTGTTGTATCTTAAGCAAAAGGAGATTGGAAAGTCAAAGAAGAAAAGATGATTATGTATCACCAGACCTTGGACTTGTTAATTCCTCGGTTTGAGAAGTTAAACTTTGCTCATCTGTTAAAAAAGAACAACAGGTTCGCAGATTCACTAGCAACTCTATCTTCCATGAAAGACATCCCGTTTGGAGTCCAAATGCGTCCAGTCATTATCGACCAAAAATTTGTGCCGGCTTACGAGTTGATTGCCACTATAGATAAGGTTCAAGATGAGAACCCCTGGTATTACGATATTTGGAATTTCTTGGAGAATGAAGCATATCCACCAGGGGTAAACGCCAAGGATAAAAGGGTAATCAGAAGAATGGCCGTTCAGTTCATCATCTGCGAAGGTAAATTGTATAAGAGAGGTCATCTGGGAATGCATAAGCTGTGCGTTGAAGCTGAAGAATCAAAAAGCCTGATGGAGGCCATCCATGGAGGAGAATGCGCGCATATGAACGGGGTAATGCTAGCGCGGAAGATCCTCAGATAGGGTTACTACTAGTCCACCATGGAGGAGGATTGTATCGGCTTTGTTCGGCGATGCCACAAATGTCAGATCCATGCAAACAGCATGAACATCCCACCGTCGAAGCTGTACAATATGACTTCGCCATGGCCGTTTTCAATTTGGGGAATCGATGTGATCGGGGCTGTCACTCCGAAGGGGTCAATGGGCATGAGTTCATTCCTGGTCGCGATAGATTATTTCACAAAGTGGGTTGAGGCCCAATCCTATGCGGTGTTGAAGGCTTCACATGTTGCAAGTTTATTAGAACAACATCATCTGTCGCTATGGGTCCCAAACGAGGTCATTTCAGATAACGGTTCCCACTTCAAGAAGGAAGTGATTGACTTGTTGGAAAAATACAACGTGGCTTTTCATAAGTCATCCACCTATCGGCCGCAGACCAATGGAGCGGTCGAGGCCGCCAACAAGAATATCAAACACATATTGCAGAAGATGGTGGAAACCTACCGGATTGGCCAGATAAGCTCATTTGCTCTATGGGGCTACCGGACTTCAATTAGAACATCTACGGGGCGACTCCGTATTCATTAGTTTATGGGATGGAGGCCGTTCTACCTATCGAGATTGAGTTCCATCTTTGAGTGCTGGCTGAGTGTCAGATAGCCGAAGCAGATTGGCAACAGAGCAGATTTAAGAACTCATGCTCTTTGACGAGCGCAGACTGAAAGCACTGTACCATGTTCAAGGTTATCAGCGCAGAATTGCCAGGGCTTTAACAAGAAAGTTAAGTCCAGGAATTAAAGGAAGGAGATTTGGTGCTCAAGGACAACCGAGCTCCCATCCACGACCCAAGGGCAAGTTCAGACCCAATTGACTGGTCCCTACATCATTAAGTCTATCTGGTCAGGTGGAGCTGTGGTTCTGATGGACCTAGATGGCCTAGAGTTGTCCCAACGATCAACATGGACAAGTTGAAGAAATATTACCCTGAGAGGCTCGCTAGGCCGAAAACCCGAAAGGGCGACCTAGGCAAAAGTTAGAGCACAAAAAATTTGAAATGATAAAAACTGAGCGCAAGGTTGAAAACCCGCAAAGGGCGGCCTTGGCAAAAGTTAGAGCGTAAAAGGAGAGTGAAAATACTCGAGTGAACCCGAGCCTGAACTACGTAAGGCTTGATTCCCATCTTTGGGATACGTAGGCAACTTCATCCTGAAGTTCAGCCATAAACTTTTCCCCGATCAACTTTGTCCATTTGATCATCTCGGCCATCTTTGTCTATTCAGCATTCAAGAGTTCGGTTATGATCTCGGTGCAGTGCTTTTCAGACTAGGGGCAACTTTCCGTTGCTGTGCAGTGCGCGTACTATTCAGACTAGGGGCAACTTTCCAGTTGCAGGATCCGAGGTTGTGCATCTCAGTGACAGATTTCAGGCGTGTCCAGTTCTGATCCATATCGAAAATGGTTTTGAAAAGTTTTAATAAAAGTTGACTTTGTTCAAAATTAATCTTTTTACAACTTAGACCATTTTTGGATCAAAGCGGAAAATTTTCAGTACCACAACCTTCAATTTCATTGATTTCGACACAGAGTTCTCCTGCTCTTGCTTACAAATTGAAGTTGCTTTTTATTACAATCATAAAGAAAACTTGAAAGTACTAATAAAGCAATAAATCCGGGGCATAGATAAGTCAGGTGTTCCTGCCCCCCTCCCAGAGCTGGTCGAAGCCTCTGATGCCAAAGTGGGCCCTTCCTGTGCCTCTTCATTGAGCCAATCCAAGCACTCATCAGACAAAGTGCAACTGAAAGTGGGAGCGGGGCCAGGAGCTCTCTAGTCCTCCATGCTGTGGCATACCGGGCAAGCTGTGCGCCTCGGCTGGGAATGCAGCAGGGTACTCTATCCCCTCTGGCGGCAAGTCTGATCATGTCCGAACTGGCGCGGAACCGGAACGGAAAATAGAAGACACAGTGTGTCATGCCAATCAATTGAATCCCAGGCTGAGTCATGTTGTAACTCATTGCCGGCAGATTGAGCCAAGGCAGCGCCAAGCAACGATGCGGTTTGCAGACAAACTGCACATCCAGTTGTACCACCACCCCTCATCCAGGGCATCGACCAGGCGTTGTCGGAAAAAGTAGCCGCGAGCTGAGTATGCTGGGCAAGACTCCACAATCTGTAACTTGTCCATCAACCACACCTGGGGAGGGATGAAAAATGAGAGAATAAAGAATAGAGAGATGTACGATGAGAGAAAAGTAAGAAAAGGGTTTTGTGAGAAAAACCGAGCCTGAGGCCGAGTGATGTGAGCAATACATATGAGATTGGGTGGGAAACATTACCTGCAATAGTAGTGGGCTCCCCGCAAGCCTAGCCGTCTCCCGGCGATGAAAAGCATCTAAGCCATCAATGTCTCAGCCAATGTCATGGCAATGCAGCTTTGCCCTCCTTCAAACCTTGGGCAACCTCGATCAACCGGACACTGAATCCACCGGAGCCCGGGCAAGCAAGAAATGAGATAGCAAGCATAGGCAAAGCGCGTGTCGCCGATAGCCCTGCCAATGATGGTCGCCGCGGTACCAGCATCAGAAAACCGGCAAACCAAGCTTGGATGTCCAGCTCCCCGTCGTGAATCAATGATCAAGCGTCATGCAAAGTGAGGCCGCACATTTGTCCTAAGGCTTGGACGTGGCCAAATCGGAGTTAAGGCAAGATTTCCTCGTTGCGCTCGGACTCCATCAGAGCTTGGAAATCCTCAAAAGTAGGATACATCTCTTGCCCGCTAAAGCTAAAGACGTGTGTTACCAGATTCCAAAACCTTGCCGCGACATGGAGGAAGGGAAGATGCAGCAGAGTACGGCCCAGCGTGAATAGTGCATTCAAGCCGAAGCCCCGGAAGTTCAACTTTTCCGAGCCATCCAGAGAAACAATCCAAGCCGTGAGATTTTGGATGAGGAACGACTCCATTTTGATGCAAAACTAAGATGAAATGAATGAACCACGAGGCTAGAACTTTTAAAGAGGATAAGGCACTGTTCGGGGGACACGTGTCAAAAAATTGATGGTTGCTAAGCCAGGTGGTCGGCCAACCACCTTTTCGGGTAGGCCGACCACCCCTCTCCCCTCCAATGAAAAAAGCTGGTCGGCCAGCTTCCCTAGGTGGTCGGCCATGGAGAGGAGTATGGCTTGGTCTTGTCCTAGCCTCTGGAAGAAAGTTCCTAGCATTTCCATGCATTGGGAGTGTTGAAGGTGCGAGTTTTCCTCTGTTTCGGATGCGTTCCGTCACCCGATCGTCCGAAATGCATTTGTTTATCGAGTTGTTGTTAAGTCCTGCTTATCGAGTTGTTGTTTTGTTTACCGAGTTGTTTTTGCTTACCGAGTTGTTTTGCTTATCGAGTCGTTAAGTTTTATCGGGTTGTCGAGCTTTGTATATCGAGTTGTTACTCTTTGTTTACTCAACGTTGTTGTGTCTTGCTTATCGAGTTGTAAACTTGCTAAGGTTTTGTTGATTCTTAGTAAGATAAGTTGTTTAGTTTGTTGCGTCGGTTCACTACCTGACTTGGCAATTTTCAATGCACAATTCCATTCAATCTCATTTTTGTGCAAAATGGTGCGATGCGATGCTAAGAACATAAAATACAACACTTTTTGAACAAAAGCTGTTTCATTCCATCATGCTTCCTTTGTTACAACATTTTACAACAAGGGTACAAGTTTTACAGAAAATAAAACTGCCTAATAATGTACAATGTGCTACAACTACTAAAAAAAGGCAAATAAAGCAGGAACATCGCATCTGTGCTCTCAAGTGCAAGAATAAGAGGCCCTCTTCGTCCTCTTCAACTGAGAAGTCCCTGCACCATCCCCACCAGCACCACCATCTGAATCGGAGCTGCTGTCCTCGGCATCACCTCCGCCCTCAGAGCCCGACTCAGAGTCATCATCTCTGCCTGCAGATGTCTCTGACTGAGGATACGCAGACTCCTCCTCCTCGCTGGACTCCTCCTCTATGACATGCGCTCTGCGTCTGCCTCGTCTGCGAGACGACTCCCCTCTCCCAGCTCCTTGAGAAGGCCTAGATGGCCCAGCTCCTCGGGAAGGCCTAGATGGCCTGGTCTGTGGCTCAGTATATAGCAGGGGCATCTGAAAAGAAAGAGTGCAATTTGAATGCATCAGCCAAAATATGTATATTAGATGCACAGATAAAAAAGCTACATGGAATGGATGTATGCAAATATAGTTCATGAATGTGGTGTGTGTCAGATGTGCTCTACACATACAGTCAATCAATGCAGTGAAATGTTCAAGTTCAGCATGTCATCAGAAGTATGATAAATGCAAGAAAACTAAAGAGTACCGGGACATCGATGATGGATAGCTGCGCCTCTCTCCGCAAGACCATGCCCTCAAGTGAAGCCACCAATCCGAGCATCCCCTCCATGTACTCTCTGGGTGGCTGCAGATACAAGCTCAAATCATCAATGAATAAATGAGTGCCTAAGTATCTGAATGATAAATGAAAAATAGTGGAACATACCGGTGGTGAGTCAGGATCACTAACGTATGGGTGACCAGGCATAGGAGGCTCTATCGGAATCGGGTAGGAAGTCCCGTATCGCCATCCTGTCAACTCAGTCGGAATATCTGGCCATCCAGGGTGATGATAAGTCAGGGGAATCGGAGGGACCAGTCCAGCCCCACCCCTCGATGTGCCGGCTCTACTGGTCAAAGGAATGTCTCTAGCTCGGGCGCGACTCGAGGATGGCATGCCAGTGGACCTCCTCATGGGAGTACGGACACCTGTCAATGGAGGCATCAGGTATGTATGACGGTAGGTCACGTACTCTCCGTCCTCCAAATGTAGCAATACGTCGGTACCCAACATGGCGCTATTGACATCCTGAGGAGTGAGCCTCTCAGTGGATCGCATATCATCCGGAGGTACTGAGGGAACACTCTACTCAGGGAAGCCCATGGTCTGGCACAGGAAGCAGTCCCCTAGGAACCAGGCCCTACCAGCTGGCCCCTCAAATAGGATCCTATACCGAGAAGCAGCCCATCCTCCAGCAAACTGAAATCGGATGTCTCCACCCAAAGGCACCCAGGGCTGCCATGTGATCTGCGGATAACCAATGTATAAGCCGATTAGAAATCGCAAATGTGCAAGATAAATCAAAGATGAAAACATGAAGAACTGAGAGTTCTGAATTACCTCTGTCGGCCGCACTGTGTCGAAAAACTGCCACAGGTAGGGGAGGGTCTCCCGAGCTCTCGGCCGGTACTGGCCCTCAAATACGAGCGAGTACAGAATCATGAGAGGCACCTCCACCTCAAGCTCCGGGGCTAGCGTCGGGAAGTACGCGAAAACCCATAGTTGTGGAAAACAGGGCAAAAGCCATCAAAATATAGAATGCTGAGTGCAGAATGTGAATACAGAATGTACAGAGAATACAGAATGCTGAGTGCAGAATGTGAATACAGAATGTACAAAGAATGCAGAATGCTGAGAGCGGAATGCAAAGTACAGAATGTAAAGTGTGCCGTGTGTGCAATGTACAGATAATGAAAAGCAGAAATGTGAATCAAGAGGGCAAAAAGTACCTCCCAGGCTCTCCAATAGCCACCGACTATATTTCCCCGTCCGCGGGAGGTCGCGCTCATGTAACAATAGAGGGTAGCCAAGCCGGCGCCGCCCCAGTCGTACTGGCTGACCTGTGATAGGTCTACCAAGGCACTCAGCAGATATAGCCCAACGGTGTTCCCCCTATCGGAGAACAGAGTGGTCCCGAAGAGGAACATCAAAAACCCTCGGGTGTACTGCGCTATCTCCTCGGGAGTCTCGGGCACCCTCTCTCTGAAATGTAAGGAAAACCAGGTATACCGGACTCTGCCTGAGGATCTGTCAACCGGTGGGCGAGCTCCCAACAGATAAATCCAGACGGCCTCCCACTCGCCCATATCCTCATCATAAGGGATCGCCCAGCCTCCCACGTCAAGGCCTGTCAGCACAGCAAAGTCGAACGGGGTCATAGTCATGTCCCCGGTAGCTGAGAAATGGAAAGAGTTGGTGGTGTCCCACCATCTCTCTACAAGGGCGCCCATCAATGTCCTGCTAGCAGGATAACGAGATATCCCTGTGCAGAAGGGTCCGAACCCTGCCTGGTCAACCCAATCACGAACAGCCTCCGGGAGCTCTGTGTACCTCCCCCTCGCAACGATGGAGCCATATTCTCGTGTAACACGGGAAGACACCTGCATTCATAATGATGAACACATGTATTCAGTTTCAGAATGAAATGAATAAGCTGTGTACGAATGAAATGTATGAGCTGTGTGCAAATCAAATCAGATACAATGCTGTGGACTGTGTGTTCAGTAGTGGGATGTGTGTTCATCTCAAAGTTTTGAGCTGTGTGTTCAGATTTCAAAATCAGTGGGTTGTGTGTTCATCTCAAAGCAATGAGCTATGTGTTCAACACGAAGTATTTGAGTTGTGTGTTCAGATTTCAAAATCAGTGGGCTGTGTGTTCATCTCAAAGTTCGAGCTGTGTGTTCAACATGAAGTGTTTGAGCTGTGTGTTCAGATTTCAAAATCAGTGGGCTGTGTGTTCATCTCAAAGTTCGAGCTGTGTGTTCAACGTCAAGTATTTGAGCTGTGTGTTCAAATTTCAAAATCAGTGGGCTGTGTGTTCATCTCAAAGTTCGAGCTGTGTGTTCAACGTCAAGTGTTTGGGCTGTGTGTTCAGACTTCAAAAACAGTGGGATGTGCGTTCAACCTCAAAGTGCGAACTGTGTGTTCAACATCAAAGTTTGGGTTGTGTGTTCAGATTTCAAAAACAGTGAGCTGTATGTTCAGACTTCAAAAACAGTCGGCTGTGTGTTCATCTCAAAGTTCGGGCTGCGTGTTCAACTTTCAAAAACTGTAGGCTGCGCGTTCACAATCACAAGTTTGGGCTGTGTGTTCAGATTTCAGAAATAGTGTGTGCTGCGTGTTCACAATCAAATATAGGCTGCGTGTTCAGAAATTCAAAGTTCGGGCTGCGTGTTCAACTCTCAACAAGTGTGTGCTGCATGTTCATAATCAATATATGGGCTGCGAGTTCAGAAATTCAAAGTGATTGAGCTGTGTGTTCAAGATGCAAACGAAATACTGTGTTTCAAACTAAGTATTCAGAACAAGCTGTGTGTTAGAATGAGCAGAGGTATGGCATGCGAATGTGTTCAGAACGAGCAGATAAGCATACATAGCATGAAATGTGCGTGAAATGCAGAATATATGGCAAAAAATGTAAAAAGTGAAGTACATAGGGGTGTACACGGTCCGGATTGGTTCGGTTCTGAGAAAATCCAAGAACCGAACCGATCCTAATGGTTCTGTGATTTTGAGAACCAGACCAGACCGTTACACTTGTAAAACCGGACCAGAACCAAACCGAAAAAACGGTTCGGTTTCGGTTTGGTTTACGGTTCCAAAAATTTCTATTTACAAGAATAAATTATTAATATTAGCAAAATAATTACTCAAACTAATTACATTTAACTCATGATAAAAACTAATAATATTAAGGTATTACTTAATATTACATATATATACCATCCTAATATCATTAAAATCATAAAAAACCAATTAATAAAAATAAAACTTGATATTATATATATATATCTTTTAAAATTCGGTTCGGTTCGGTTTGAACCGCGGTTTTTTCATAAAATCCATTAACCGAACCGTTTTTACGGTTCTCATATTTTTTAATCCGAAACCGAACCAATTCTTAATAGAACCGAACCAAACCGTATGATTCGGTCTGGTTCGGTCTGGATTACCGGTTTGAACGGATTTTTGAACAGCCCTAGAAGTACATACCTCTCGTGCCTGATGAGAGAGGTGGGACTCCGGCTCTCGCAATAACAGATCCACAGGTGCTCGATTATCAAAATCGGTAAAATTGTAGAAAGTGGCCCGAGGGAGGACGTGCTCCTGAGGATGATACCTCTCGGGATCAAACGGCCGAACTCTCGGGGGCAAGGACATAATGTCCGGCTCACCCTCGGCACCTGAAGGACCTCCGCCATGGGAAAAATGACCTGCCATCTCAAGAAATCTGCAAAAAGGAGCAAAAATGAGCAAAATGAGCCAAAATTGGAAAAAGTCAACAAAAGTCAACTCTCGGGAAATGAAAAAGTCAACAAAAGTCAACTCTCGAGAGAATATTCCAAATATTGAGACAAACTTACCTCAAGTGGTGAAAATGAGAAAAGAAGCTCCGAAATCAAATTTTAATCGGTCCAAAGTGAAGAAAACTGAAGGATTTCGCGAAACAACTTTGCGTGGGGAGTTGGAAAACCCGTATAGAGCATAGATCTGAGGGAGAAAATGGTCTAGGAAGGAGGAGGAGACAATTTTGGATCTGGAGTTATGAGGAAAAGAGCTTTGGACATGTGTATTTAAAGAAACAAGGGTGAAAGTACCAAACTGCCCCTATTCTGGGCTAGGTGGTCGGCCGACCACCTTTTCTGGTAGGCCGACCACCCCCTTGCCTCAAACCTGGTCGGTGGCCTCTAAACCTGGTCGGTGGTGTTCCCAAGGTGGTCTCCCATGTCCTTTGAGCTCCCTGCAAAATTTGGTAGTCATCGGAGTCCCCGGCACCCGAGAAAGTACAAGAAAAGTGCACTTTTCATCGCGAAATCCCTCCGCGGGAACTTCAACTCCAACTTTCGATGCGTGTTTCATCGTTACTCGTCAAAAGCAAGATGTATCCTTTTTGGGTACATTGTGACCCTTCCGGGAGGTAAACCGGAGGCCGCGATTGAGTCGCCCTCGTCGAAACTTGCATTCATTTGCTCGTTGTTTTGTGTCAAATATGCATTCAAGGTTGCACTTATCTTGCTTTGCTATGCACGTCACTTGCATTCTCATGCACATTGCTTGCATTGTTGTGCACGTTTCATTGGTATTGTCATGCCTCCGTGCTTAACTTGCGTTGTCACGCCCATTTCTTCTCGCATTGCGATGCACTTTCCCATCGGCACCATGTTTGCCTGCATTCGGTGTAGTGTTGAACATATGATTGATAACTATGTTGTGCTTGTTGAGTTTCTCTCTTTTGCAGGCACGATATTGTATGTACGGTTCATTTGAAGCTGGTGCGACCAGACGAGCCACACAGGTATTGTATCTTCTCCATGTGAGACGTGGCGAGAATTGAATAATTCTCCACATTCTTACTGCATGAAATGTAGTTTTGCTTCGCATTCTTGCTTAAAACTGTTGTATCTATTGTGAATATTTGCCTCATTACAGCTTGCTGCTTTGCATGATCATGAGTTACGTCCGACTTGGTGCCTTTCGTTTTGCATTTTGCCCCCGCCTGCGGGCATGCCTGCGGGCACATCTCTTTGTTTATCTTGCCTGTTTGTCTAAGTCTTCGGCCTTGTCAAAAATGGGTCGTCTCTAGGCTTTGACATTCACTCCCGTCAATTACGACTTCCGAGTTCTGTCAAAGAGGGGCAACTATAGACACCCCATTTTTGACCGACCTTAAGACTCAGACGTCACCGATTGAGCGCTCGGTGATAGTGCATATTGTGCTTGTTCTGAGGTTTCAGAGTCTCGGCTGCGAGCCTTGCCTCTGGACTTCGGGACTCTTTTGTGCTTTGTCTCGGTTTGCGAACCAGGTCCTGTTTTCTTGGTTTTCTATTCTTGAAGGGAGGGAGAGGTCTCGTAGACCATCTCTCAGTGGCCGTAGGCTACGTTTCGTGGTTGTAGGCCACTATTCCCGTTTGGAGACCAGTTTTCGGTTTTTGGAGCCGTCGGCCGTGCGCCTCGGTTCGGGACCACTTAACTACCTCCATTTGCTCCGATTTTTGGCACACACCTTGTTTCCTCTCTATAGAGAGACACTGTGGCCCGGGAGACCACCTTCGTGGTCGTACGCCACCTCCGGTGCTTCATAGCCTGTTTTCGGGGCCCCCGGCTGCGCGTTTTGGCCCCCGAACCCTCGTTTTACATCTGTTTTGGGTTCATTTTTGGTATGGACCCTATTTTCATTGTTTGGAAAGTGGTAGGAGGGTGGGAGACCCGCAATTCTTTTGGAGACCATTTCTCTCTCCTCCAGCCGGTTTTCTTGACGGGTAGGTGGTCTCCTTCACTTTGAGCCACAATTTCGGGTCTTCCATACCACCATTGTGTTGTACTCATCTGGGAGGCCACCAATATGGGTAGGCCGACCAGTATTTCTTCTTGACCCTTTTGAACCTTGCTAAAAAGCTAGTTTTTCTCTCTCCTGGGTCACATTTTCTGGTCTCCCACCATACAGCTGTATTCCACTCATCTAGGAGGCCACCTTTCTGGTATGGCCGACCAGCTTTACACCTTCACCCTTTTGAACCCTGGTCGGCCGACCAGGGCAAGTGGTCGGCCGACCACTTGAACTGGTCGGCCAACCATCTCTTTTTTGGCCCTCCTGAGTGCAACACAGTTGTGCCAGCTGTGAAGCACTTGACCCTTCCTCCGAGATTTTGCCCCTTTGTTTGTCTTCTTAAGGAAGATTTGATCTTTTTGCTTAGCTTCAAGGAGAAGCTTGACCTTTTTGTCAAGCTTCTTGAGGAAGCTTGACCCCTTTGGTCTAGTTTCCTCAAGAAGCTTGACCCTTTTGGTTAAGCTTCTTTGAGAAGCTTTGACCCTTTCTTGAGGCTTCTCCAAAAATCCTTGGCTCTCTTCCTCTATAAAACAAACCTTCCCTCTCCATTTGCAAGGGTTAGAAACATTTGGCTGAGATAGATACACCCCACCCTCCATAGCTCTCTTCTTGAAGCTCCAAACCCTAATATTCTTGGCCATTTACACTACACATCATAGCATACCACCTCCACCATCCATTCAATCACCTTGGAGCTGTTTTTCAGAGATTGAAGGCTCACCTTCTTGGTCCAGAACTTGCTGCATTGCTGTGCTACAAGGGTAAATCATCATTTCCCCCATTTTCGCATTATTTTGCTTCATAACTTAGCCCTATTTGCAAGCATTTTTGGGTTTTGACATAAACTGGAAAAAGTCTTGTTTTGATCTTGTAAGCATGTTTGTTTAAGGACTCTTTTCTTTTTTGGGTCATCTACCCCCTTTCATGCCTCATTTCCTCATTCTTTGAGCCATGCATTTGAGCATTTGCATTGGCCTTGGTTTGGCCTTTTAGCCACTGAAATCCAGTGGATTTTCAGTGGCTTAGATGTGTTTTTGAGCCCTAAAATCAGAGAGGGGTGACCCTCTCACCCCTTGTTCTCTTTACTAGCTTTGTTGGCCTTCCAAAGGAGCTCCATTTTGCATGTAGAGAAGTCTTGTTTCAAGCCATTATTTGTGAGTTTCAAGGTCTGCCTTGACTCTGTCCAGAGCCCTTTTGGCCATATGTTGTGTCTTTGATGCATGTGTAGAACAATCCCATTCAACGCCTTTCAAAGGGGCCTTTATTTGCATGTTTCCTAGACCCATTTCAGGCTCTTTTTAGTGGGTTTTAGGACCCTCAGAACCTCTGTCCAAAGGTGGTTTTTCCGTTGTGTGTGTCCATCATGCATGTGTAGAACATTCCCCTTATTAGCCTTTCAAAGGAGTCCATCATTCTTGCATGCATTGACTGAGTTTCAGTGGTTATTTAGGCATATTTTGGCATGGCATACTTCTGTTTTTGGCTGGTTTGGTGAGCCTTCATATGCTCCATATAGTTTTAGTGTAACTCATGGTTCACTAGCTTTCTTTGCATGCTTTGTTGACCCTTGATTTTAACACTTTTTGGCATGCCTTAAACTGATATTGTGCTTATTTTGGACTGCCCTAGCTCTGTTTTTGGGTCTCATGGTTGAATGATGTTGGTTTTGCATGCTTGTAGTTCAATACCCATGCTTAACTTTGAGTTTTGAGGTTCATTCCATGCATTACTGAGGTGTGTTCATGTTTTGGGCTCATTATACATCATATTTCAAGCTTGTTTGAATGCCATATTGCCATGTTTTGTACTCTTTAAATGTGTTTGAGAGTCGGACTTGTATGCCTTATTTTCGGACCATTGAATGAGCTCCATTTCGTTGCATTCCGAGCCATCATTTTAGGCCATTTCCCCACTGTTTCAGACCTGCCTAGGGTCTGTTTAGGGTTGGTTTTGCCTTTGGTGCATTGCTTTGGGTACCTCTAGTGTAACGCACTTCACTAGTTTCAGTACCCGAGCCCCCTAGCATGCATTGTGTGACATATTTGCTTGATTTGGGACCATTGTATATCATGTTTCAGAGCTAGAACTTGTTTGTTTGTATGCCATATTTCATTCCTTGCCATACCTTGTTAGAGTTGCATGTCACGCCTTAGGATCGGTCCTTGGCATTCGTGCATGTTTGCATGTATTTCGGTTGTCTCATTTTCATCATATGGCCACTGATGTGAGTGTGGCTGAGGTCCACTCATGTTGGTGTAAGTCCATCTTGCATTGTGTATGCCATTTCAGTCCATAGCATTGCGTATGCTAGGTTGCATGTTAGTGCATTGTGCATGCCATGTTGTGTCACGTGCATTGTGTATGCCATTTTAGTCTATAGCATTGCGTATGCTAGGTTGCATGTTAGCCGCATTGTGTATGCCATCTCATTGCATTGTGTTTGGAGTAGGGTTAGTCCAAACACGGGAAACGAGGGACGTTTCGTACTCCAAATGACAAAACGTGTCTCAATTCCCAGTCGCCGACACTCCGGACTAACCATGATGGAGTGTAGGCCTTGTTGTGTTGTCATGTGCATTCATTTCACATCGAGTCGTGCAATTCGACTCCTCGGCCATCATGCATCGAGATGCGTGATTGGTGGCACGAGGATCGAGGTGTGCATACATATGTGAAAATACTTTGCCATGTCCCTTTCTTGCTCTCTGTTGCAACAATCCAGAAATCAGCAGCCTTCTAAGCCTTGCACAGTATTCCGGGATTAATTGCAAACAGAGGCAAATCGGGGCATCGTGAGGAATTTTTCGACGAGGCGACTCGAGCATGCATCTTTCATCATTCGGAACAGAGCTGAGACAGTCTATTTGATAGCTTGCATGCTAATTTATTTGCTTTCCTAGTTAATTTGTTGATTAATTAGGGTTTTGTAATATTTAATTATTTATTCGGACTGTAATTATTTATTCGGACTGTATTATTTATTCAGACCCTCCGAACGAGGGCACAATTGTAATAAGTGTGCGTATGGGTGATGTATGTCTTCCAACCCCACGTCTTTCTCCCTTTTATTTATCAGCTTATGATGGTTAGATTAGGGCATGTTTCAATTAGCATACTTATGCTCGTATGTTTGCATCCATTCATCTGTCTTGCATGCACCGGGCTCGGCGCATCATACTAACTGCATTGTATTTCAATTCCAAGTTAAATACGTGTTAGCTGTAGCATCTCATATGTCATTCTTAGAATAGCCGAGCCTATTATAGTTGCATTTTTGCATGTGTTACATTAGGCATCTCAGCATAGTTAGGATCCATGCATGTTTTCTAATTAACTTCTTTCTTTGGCTTGGAGTACTCGGTAAGTGGTTATGCTTTAGCATCCTTGCATGCGTATGAGTGATTGCCATGATAGCATCCTTACCATGAGGCTATGTGCTTATGTGATATACCTGCCTGAATGCTTGTGGGTGAAGGTTGGATTATCTGAATTGGAATAATGCATTGATTGTGAGTTTTAAGCCCACTAGATAGTGGCAAATCATCGTGTTTTCTAAAGCCCACTTGAGGGTGGCAAATCCACATTTTAGCCTACTTGCGAGTAGCAAACCGTTTTCAAAACAAACATGAGATGTTTCGTTCCAATTCAGGCGATCCAGTCTATACTTGTATGCTGTGCGCATCACATAGTAAATCTAGGCTAATAACCGAAATAAGAACGCATAATGTTTTTAAAATTAGATATCATGGTTAGTAGAGGCCGATCTTTGATCGGGCAAGCGGGGGTGCTCACGAAGTGACCTTCCCCAATCGTACCCAAGTTCCCGAGCCGAGGCAACTTTGGTGATGACGGACACGTAGCCTTAGGCAACGAGTCAAGGTTTCCTAAATTCCCCCAAAATAAATATTTAGGTGGCGACTCTATATCTGGCAAAGCAGTCCATGTTTGGCACTTCTTTCAAAAATCTGTTTTCAAAAACAATTTGCCGGATTTGGACTCTTTGATGATTCATCGGTCTTGCATTGCACTCTGTGAGATTAGATACAGGACCTTGACATTGAGTCCTGAACTGTAGTGAGCCCAAATGAACAAAACGGGATTCCCTCCCGGGACGTTCGGGGACGTCTACAGGACGCGAGTGAATTAGTTTCAGCATATTTGTAAATGTACTAATCTCTTTTGTTACCTTTATTAAGATGTCAGGACGTGGTCGCGGTGGTACGCGTGGTAGGCCTACAAGGCATGAGATGCCTTTACCGGATGATATTCCGACAGAAGAAGAAGGGGTTGGTTAGGCCACTGTGGTCAAGCCAATTGGTCAGTAGGCCATGGGCACCTTAGCCCGCGAGATGGCTAGAGCATTGTGAGAATCTATGGACATTCTCAGAGCTAAGAATCAAGTCCAGGCCCATCTTGTTGAGACGGGACTGTCTTTTCTGAAGCGAGAGTTTTTTCGGTGGAACCTGGATGAGTTTTTGGGCAATCTTAAAGAGACTTTAAAAGCGAATGAATGGCACAAACAAATGGTGAAGACATTGGAAATGCTCGGCATCGAAGACGTTGGTTTGAGAGTGACCTTAGCATCCTTCCAGCTGAAGGGAGATGTAGGTCAATAGTGGAAGTATGTGCGTAGGCGTATTGGAGTAACTTGGGAGGCTTTCATCGACGCCTTCCAAGACAAGTTCTTACCTCCCACTATTAGGGAGAAGTTGAGGGAGCAGTTCTTGTAGCTCAAGCAGCTCAATACGCCTGTAACCTAGTTTGAGGCAGCCTTTACTAGCCTCTCTAGATTTGCACCAGAATTAGTGGTGACAGAGAAGTGTCATTGTGTGGTGTTCGAGAAAAGGTTAAGGATAAGGCTTCTTCTCAAAGTAGTCGGTTCAATGATTAGAGATTACGGGTGACTTATGGAGTCAACAACTCATCTTGAGACCGTGACACAAATGGAAAAGGGGCGAATGAGGGGCTCTAAGAGGGGTCAGAAGGTTCAAGAGGACAGTAAGAGACAGAGAGGTTCTAACCCACAGCAATCCCAAGGAGCTCAGTCGAGGTCCACTTTTCCAATATTGAGCTTGGGTTCTAGAAGAGGTGGTTAGGGAGATTTCACTTGTTTTAAATATGGTCAGTTGGGCCACAAATCTCCAGTTTGCCTGCAGAGGGGAGGAGGACAGCGGTCTGCATCATCTTCGGCTCGTTCTCAGAGTCAGAGTCTAGGGAAAGGGCAGCCCCCTACTTGTTATCAGTTTGGATAGGTAGGGCACTTGAAGAGCTTTTGCCCTTAGTTGGGTGGCACACCTAGTACGTCTAGTTTGAGGCAAACACAAAGCCACCAGCCTGCACAGTCAACGCAGGCCGCAATGGCCAATCAAGGAGCCTCTTCAGCTCAATCAGTACATCAGACATATGCTCCGAGGAGTGAGCAAGTGGAGCAAAGACCTTCAGGGCGTGTGTATGTTGTTACCATGCCAGACTTAGTGCCAGCACCTTCAGTTGTGAGAAGTACTTTCTTGTTATGCAATTCAATTACTAATGTGTTAATTAATATGGGTGCATGCCATTCATTCATCTCGTCTGTATTTGCATCGGCATTGGGGTTAGAGTTGGCTCAGTTAACATCTCCACTCAGTGTAGAGTCACTTATTGGTGGTAAGATTATTTTGGAACAGAGGTGTCGGGGTTATGACATAGAGGTTACCGGTCACCAACTTCCTTTTGCATTTGTGTTTATTGACATGTCAAGTTTTAATGCTATTTTGGGTATAGACTGGTTGTCATCGTATCGGGCTATCATAAATTGTTACCGTCAGAGGGTTATTGTATGTACCTTGAGCGGTGATTGTTTCTATTTCATGGGAGATAGAGTCGATAGAGTCTTATCACCGTTGTATGATCTGCGTGGGCGGAGTGAGCTTAGTTGTCTTCTTGCCAACTTCTTGGGTAATGAGTGTGATGAAGTCCGAGTTGAGTTACCGATGGTAGTTTGTGAATACCTGGATACTTTTTCTAAGGATCTTGATAGTTTACTACCTCACCGAGAGATCGAGTTCTCTATTGATTTAGTGCTTGGCACGACACCGATTTCTATTGCACCGTATAGGTTTGCACTTATTGAGTTGAGTGAGTTGATGATTCAACTCCAAGAATTACTAGATAAGGGTTTTATCCACTCTAGTATTTTGCCTTAAGGAACACCAGCTCTCTTTGCCAAAAAGAAAAATGGCACTTTGCGATTATGTATTGATTACCGGAAGTTGAATCGGGTGACTGTTAAGAACAAGTATCCAATGCCTCATATAGATGATTTATTTGATCAGTTGAAAGGGTCTTGTTGCTTTTCTAAGATAGATATGAGATCGGGTTATCACCAGTTGAGAGTAAAGGAGGAGGATATCTAGAAAACGGCATTTCGCACGCAGTATGGCCATTATGAGTTCTTAGTGATGCCTTTTGGGCTAACCAATGCACCTGCCATGTTTATGGATTTGATGAACCGAATCCTTCGTAAGTTCCTAGACCGTTTTGTGGTCGTCTTTGTAGACGACATCTTGATCTACTCATCCTCTGAGGCGGAACATGAGGAACACTTGCAGGTAGTACTTTAGTTACTTAGAGCCCACAAACTGTATGCTAAGTTTGGAAAATATAAATTTTGGTTGAGTGAAGTGAAGTTTTTAGGCCACGTGGTGTCTAGAAAATGAGTGATTGTGGATTCATCCAAGATAGAATCCGCACAAGAATGGGAACAACCCAAGAATGCCTTTGAGATCCGTAGTTTCTTGGGGTTAGCCGGATATTACCGTCGATTTGTGAAAGATTTCTCTAGATTAGCTTCACCATTGACTAGACTGACGAGAAAGGGAATCAAGTTTGTGTGGAGTGAGACTTGTGAAAAGTCGTTCCAAGAACTTAACGTTAGACCTACTACTGCTCCAGTATTGATTATTCCGGAGAGGGGTTTGGGCTATTCAATGTATTGTGATGCTTCTCGGGAAGGTTTGGATTGTGTGTTGATGCAAGGAGGAAAGGTAGTAGCTTATGGCTCACAGCAGTTGAAAACTCATGAGAAAAACTATCCTACCCATGACCTAGAGTTAGTAGCAGTGATCTTTGCCTTAAAGATTTGGAAGCGTTATCTATATAGTGAGAAGTTTGAAGTGTTTTCTGATCACAAGAGTTTGAAATATTTATTTACACAGAAAGACTTGAATTTGAGGCAGAGAAGGTGGATGGAGTTTATAGAAGATTATGACTTTGAGTTGCATTACCATCCGGGGAAAGCCAATGTTGTGGCCGATGCCTTAAGTAGGAAATCCATCAGCTATGTAACTAGTATCGTCATTTGGGAATGGGAGATGTTGGGTGCTATTGGTGAGTTTAACTTACATCTTGGAGAGACCATTGAGTCTGCAACCTTGTTTTCGGTAGTTGCACAACCTACACTTGTAAGCCGAGTGATAGAAGCACAGAGGGGTGACCTTGAGGTAGAATCCCTCCAGGAGAAGATCTCTAATGAAAAAGTAAAGAAGGGCTTGAACGTGTATTCTGACTTGAGTATTAGATACATTAATCATCACTTCATGCCAGAGTCTTGCCGAGAGAAAATACTCCAAGAGTTTCACCATTCACACCTTGTGGTGCACCTGGGAGGCACAAAGATGTATCGTGACCTTAGTCGCCAGTTTTGGTGGAAGGGGATAAAAAGGGATGTAGCCATGTTTGTGTTGAAGTGCCTTACTTGTCAACAAGTGAAGGCCGAGCACCAGAGACCCATGGGTTTGTTGCAACTCTTGCCTATAGTCGAGTGGAAGTGGAAGCATGTCACAATGGATTTTGTCGTGGGTCTTCCGAGGACTCAACAGGGTAATGACGCCATTTGGATGGTAGTTGATCGATTGACCAAGTTAGCGTACTTTATACCTATGAGCACGAGTGACTCAGTAGATTATCTGGCTGACCTTTATGTTAAGGATGTAGTGAGGTTGCATGGGGTTCCCGTGACGATTGTTTCAGATAGAGATCCGCGTTTTACGGCTCGCTTGTGGTGGAGTCTACAGAATGCCTTGGGCAAGAGATTGACTTTTAACACCGCGTATCATCCTCAGACTGACGGGCAGTCAGAGCGTACCATTCAGATCCTGGAGGATATGCTTCAGGGTTGTGTTCTTGACTTTAAGGGGTCGTAGGAGAGGCACTTTCCCTTAGTGGAGTTTGCCTATAATAATAGCTTTCAATCGAGTATTGGTATGACACCATTTAAGGCCTTGTATGGCCAACCGTGTAGATCTCCTGTGTGTTGGGCCGAGGTGGGTGATGCACCTTTGTTAGGCCCTAAGTTGGTTCGGGAAACAATTGAGAAAGTCGCTCTTATTCATAAAAGGTTGGCTACTGCCTAGAGTCGCCAGAAAAGTTATGCCAATTGTAAGAGAAAACCTTTGTCTTTTGAGGTAAGAGATCATGTCTTCTTGAAGATATCACCTAGGCAGGGTTTGATGAGGTTTAGGAAAAGTGGAAAGTTGTCCCCTAAATTTATTGGGCCTTTTGAGATTCTTGAGTGGATTAGGGAAGTAGCTTATTGTTTGGCCTTGCCGCCACAGTTTTTCGGGGTTCATGATGTGTTTTATATTTGTATACTTCAGAAGTATGAGTCGGATCCATCGCACATGTTGGATTGGACCAACTTAGAGGTAGATGAAGATGCCTCGTATGAGGAGAGACTAATAAGAGTCCTAGATACTCGAGACCCAGTCTTGCGAGGCAAGACAATTCTCTTGGTTAAAGTATTGTGGCGACATCACGGAGTTGAGGAAACAACTTGGGAACATGAGTTGGAAGTCCGTGAGAAGTATCCAGACCTATTTGTTAATGTTTGAGTATGGATTGAAACTTTTGTTATGTTGATTTAATATCAACATTGTATATGTTTTGGAAACATGAATTGTATATTCAGTATTGAAAACTTGTTTACCATGTTGATTAGAATAAATGACCAGTGGATAGGCCATGGTATTAGAATTGATTGATTATCATTGTTGTAATTGGTTTACACATGGTTTTAAAGTTTGATTTATAATTTCGGGACGAAATTCCTTAAATGGGGGAGATTATAGCGATTCTGATTTGAAACCCGACCCATTTAATATTCTGGATTCGGGTTTCATTGTTTTGTATTGTGTTCATGTCTTACTCCTCTTTTCCCTCCTTGAATTTGGCTATTGGGTTGTGTCAATTATGTTTAGAACAGGTTGATGGCTTGTTTTTCAAACTTGTGTTGCCCAGAATTTTGTTCCTTCGCTCGAGCGACACTTCTTGTGCTCGAGCGGTCTTTGTAAAACTCCAGTACTTTTGCAGGTCTACAAAAATACTGAGAGTTTGTATTCTTCACTCAAGCGAAGCTTTCTACGCTTGAGCAACGACCTATGTCTGCAAAACTACTAGGAGTGTGTATTCTGCGCTCGAGTGAAACAACTTATTGTGTCTGGTCGCTCAAGCGACACATCTTGCGCTCGAACGAACTGTGTATTTATCAATTTGTAAACAGGCCATTTTATATCACTTTTTCATCTCTTTCTCTGTAAAATATTTCAAAACCCTAAATTGAGACCCTTTCTCTCCACAAATACACCAAGATCTGCCCATTTCTTCAGCCTACTTCCTTTGTTAAAAAGGTAAAGCTCAGCTAGAGCTTCATTTTCATTCGAATAGAATTGGGTTTCGACTTTATCCGAGTTTCACCAATGTTTATCTTATCTTTTAGCTTTGAGGTAGGGATCCTCTACACTCTTTTATGAGTTTTGACTTAGCTATTTGTTTTTATAAAACAAATCTTGTTGTTTTGGAGGATTTTGAACAAACCTAGGGTTTTGGTTTAAAATCAAAAGAGAGATTTTCAAATGGATGTATTGAAAATGGTTGTCGGATTGGAAATGAGGTTGAGTTGTGATAAAATTATTGATTTTGATACTTGGAATGGATTTTGGAAGAAAAAGGGATTTTGCTCTAAATGTCTCAAATATTTATTTTGTATAAATAAATGGAATTGATGTTGGAAATGTGAAATTTGATAGATATTAATATGGATGGTGGAGTTGAATATGTATTATCACTCATATATTGAAATTTGGAAAGTTTATCTGTATTGGAGATTTTATATCTGTTTAGAAATATTTGTTTTGGGCTATCGGTGGAGGATAGCTATGATTGTTGTAGAATTTGCATGAGGATTAGGTGAATTGAAACTAATTTATCATTCATTTGCATTAAATATTATCACATTTTGATACATTGTACATGTATAACGTAATTGGAGAAAATTGGGTGAATCTGGGAAGGGAATGTATTCTATTGAATCAAGTTGGCTTATGTGTCTAAGGTGAAAGTCCCGAAAAACGTGCGCATACATGGGTGCCAGCTCCCGCAGAGGAAATATCCTTAAAATAGCACTAGTAGCGCTTGTATAGACTACGTTTATATGAATGCCGTTTAACGATTTCTCGCAGATGAAATATCCGTGAAATGGTGTATTTTGAGATTCCCAAAGTTATGATTGATGGCCCTGTTCTCTAATATAAAGGAAGTAAATGATGAATTGTGATATAAACCGGACTTGCGATTTTGGAAAGAGAAATAAAATGTTTCGGTCATGAGCATTGCATATGCATAAAACCTTATATCCTTGTTAAGATTCATACATTGTGTTTGATTATTTCTACTAGGTTTTGGCTCACTCTATGTGGGAAAAATCATTTTCAGGTGTTGGTGAGATGCCTCTACCAAGGCAGTAGCTTGGAAGGATTGGAGCAAAAGCTTCATTTTGTTTACTTGTTATTATTTTGCACAAGCCTAGGGCTTTATCTGTATTGGATTTAAATCCATTTTGATGTAACCAAGTATAGTCTTGGAAAGCTATAGCCTTCGGGCATTTCAATTATTTGTTTAACTTCTATTTCATTTCTTTGTTGTTGACATATGCTATAGATTTAGGGTTAAAACTTATGAATGTATATTCGCATGTGTCACCCTTTTGTACAACTAAATCTAATGTAATGGAAGGATATTATACTTTGATTTATATTATTATTTATTTATCGTCGTGAATGGTTTATTGTATTTGTTTCAGGGCGTTACAATTCCCTAAAGCCGCTAGTCATTTAGCAATGACAAATAATTTATTAACATGTTCAATTACACTCTCATCTTCCTTCATTGAAGTCCCATTAAATCTTTCAATTAACAATTGAACAAATGATTCAGACGAAGCGCAATAAGCATCATTAACAGCATCAAACATGGGTTTAGCATGCACATGATCTTCAAATAAAATTTCAATATCTAGTTCCATGAAAGTGAGCATGATGTCTCTAGTAATCCTATCATCTTGAAGAAAATTTTCATACATTCTCCTATTGGCAGCCCTACAATTTTCAAGAGGTAGATCCGATACATCAATATCAATCACATACTCAACCTTGTCTTGGAAAAGAATGTGACAAATACGACGTTTCCCAGTAAAAAATTAGTACCATTCAATTTTTTAGTTTTACTGAGTTCTTGACTGACTGCTTTACTAGCCATAATATAAATTATAAACAATGTTACACGGACTCGGGTGCAGGTGTCGGATATGGGTATGTGTCTAGGTGTTAGATTCGCTTATTCGTAAAAATAAGGATACGGGGATTCGGCTAAAAAGTGTCCAAAAAATAGATACAAATACGAGGACACGACACATAAAATATTAATAGAATTTTTCTTGTTGTACTAACTAACTACATAATCTATGCATCATGATTGTCAATACCCAGATAGTTAAAGTCTAAAAAAATACATAGAAGAAGAAAAAAGTAATTTATTATGAAATGAATGTAGGACCTAGGCATATACCTAATTAATTAGTGCTTCCAACCTCCCACAATTCACATGTTCTTTCACCATTTTAGCTGCATAATTCCTTATCACCATCAGTTTAGGCAAGAAATAAAAAA